>JAWWEU010000050.1:10480570-10494112 GCA_035583155.1 Acropternis orthonyx | reverse complement strand
CCTCCCGCTCCCCACACGGGTCCTTCCCGGCCCCCACGCCGCTCCCTCCCGGCCCCCACACCGCTCCCTCCCGATCCCCACACGGGTCCTTCCCGGCCCCCACGCCGCTCCCTCCCGGCCCCCCCGCCGCCCTCCCCGCGGGCCCCGCGGGCACTCACGCTCCGCTGCGCCAGCCCATGACCTTGTTGCGGTAGCAGGCGATCTCGAAGCGCTTGCCGGCGCGCCGGGCCCGCACCACGGCCACGTTGGTGAGGCGGATCTGGTTGGTGGGGGTGAAGATGGACATGATGATGATGATGATGATGATGATGATGATGATGGCGGCGGCGGCGGCCCGGCAGTGAATGGCGGCGGCGGGCGGAAGGGGCGGGAGCGGCCCGAGGGCACCGCGGGGACCGGGGCTGGGGGAAGGAGGAATGGTGATAGTCACGGTAAGAGCCGTGAGCGGGGGTGTAATAGCCGTGTGATGGGGGTGGGAGCCGTGAGGGGGGTAATTGGTGAGGGGTGTGGGGGAGCATAACCATGGAGGGTGTTGGGGGAGTGGGAGCCGTGAGGGAAGGGGTGGGTGGGGTAATAACCGGGCAGGGAGGGCGTAATGATCGTGTGTGTCGTGATAGCTGTGGGAGGAATTAACCGTGAGGAGTACGAGGGGTTAATCGTGAGGGTGAGGGGCTAATATAACAACCGTGTGTGGGGTAATAACTGTGAGGGGGGATAATAGCTGTGAGGAGGGATATAATAACCATTTGTGGGGTAATAACTGTGAGGGGGGACATAACGAGCATGGTGGTGGTGGGAAATAAATCTGAGGGGGGTATAACAACTGTGTGTGGGCTAATAACTGTGAGGGAGGATAATAACTGTGTGTGTGTGTAATAATAACTGGGAGGGGAGTATGATAACCATGTGTGGGGTAATAACTGTGAGGGGGGACAACAACTGTGTGTGGGGTAATAACTGTGAGGGGGGGATATAACAAATGTGTTTTGGGGATAATAAATGTGAGGGGGTATAATAACTATGTGTGGGAGGTTAATAACTGTGAGGGGGGATATAACAACTATGTGTGGGGTAATAACTGTGAGGGGGGAGGGATAATTATGTATGTATGTGTGTGTGTGTGTGTGTAGGGTAATAACTGTGAGGGGGAGTTGTGGGGGGGCAGGTGAAGGCAATAACTGTGAGGGGGATTGACCATGAGGGGTGGAGGGGATATAACTGTGATAGAGGGGTGGGGTAATAATTGTGAGGGTGAATTGTTTAACAACTGGAGAGGGGGGTTAATAACCATGGGAAAGGGAGGGGTAATAACTGAGGGGGGTGGTGGGGTATAACTGTAATAGAGGGGTGGGGTAATAAGAGGGGAGAGGGATTAATAGCCGTGGAGAAGGTGGGATAATAACCATGAGGGGTATGTGGGAGAGACAGGGGATATTGACTGTGAGGAGGAATAACCACGAGGGTGGTGTGTGTGTGTGTGTTTGTGGGGGAGTGATAACCACGAGGGGTGTGGAGTTGGGGGTAAGAACTGTAAGGGCGTGTGTGGATGATAATAGTAAGGGTAATAACCATGAGGAGTAGGGTAATAGCAGTGTGTGGTTAATAAAGTGGGGTTAATAAATCATGAGAGAGAAGTGTGTGTGTGGTGACTGTGGGGGATTTGGGTTGTGGAGGTAATAACCATGGAGGGGGTGTCTGTGGGGGTAATAACTGGGGGGGTGGGTACAATAACTGTGGAGGGCTTAATAACCATGGGGTGGGGGTAATAACTGAGGTGGTTGTGGAGGGGGGTGAGAGCTCTCTGTGAGAGGGCTGTACACAGGAGGGTCAGCCCAGAGCAGGAATCAATGGGGTGGGCTTGGCGGGGGTGCAGAGGGGCAGCTGCTGGGGTAGGCACAGGGTTGAGGGGTGGGGATGTCAAAGGGTGGGTTTGGGGTGCTCTGGGGTAATGGAAAATGGAACATACAGAGGGTGAGGTGCAGCGGGGCGGTATGTGGGCTGCAGCAAGTTTTTGGTGCCCCACTTGAGGGGTTTGCTGGGGTGGGCTGGCAGCACTAGTGCTGCTCACTGTCAAGTGCTCTTGGCTCTTCCCTTTTGGGAGGCTCAGTGTTGCTGCTGGAGGAGTGAAGGGCATCCCCTCAAGCCTTTGATCTGGTAATGTGAGTAACAGCCCAGAAAAGTACAAAAGCAGTTTCTAGCCTCTTGGAAATACTTGGATTCAGTGCTCTTGTCTGATATCTGCAAAAACAAGGTCCGAGGGGGCTGCAGATGACAGTAGGAAGGTGTCAGCTGTGTTTCTCAGTCAATAAGTGTCACAAACCAGCCTTTTTTTAATGAACTGGATGTTTCTTATGAAATAGGTAATCACAGGCACACAGGAGCTTGTTCCTGGCTGCAGCATTCTGTACCCTGAATGTACTGAACCAACTTGAAATATCTCAGTTGTTCCAGGTCAAACTTCACTTGCATCATAGAATTCTGAGAAAGTACTTCCAGTTGAATCCAGATTTCAGTCTGCCCTTGAAACTCTGTTTGTAATCTGTGTAACATCTTATGTGTATAGGCAAGGGTTGTGTTCAGCAGCCAAGTGTGGAGGTGATTCTTCCTTCAGCTGGAGCTTTCTCATTTCCAGAGAGCTGCCCTTGGATCTGTGTAAAACTAAGGCCAGTACAATCCAGTGGATGTTCCACAAGGATTTTTTACTTTCAGGCACTTGCACAGCTCAGGTATTTTTTGCTTTTCCTTGTAAGAGAGGTGCCCTGTCAGGAAAAAAAACACAGAGTTTCCAGACTCAGAGTCTAAAATGTTAGGTTGGAGCTCAGCTGACACACCTGAGGAGGTGAAGTCTTGATTCAATTTTAGAGCCTTGTATTTCTCTAAAAGCCATTTTGTGCAGAGCCTGGGGAATAGCGGATGACGTGAGACTGTGGGTACTGTGTGGTTGTGTTTTGTGTGCTCATTCCATGTTCATGCTGTTGGAATCTGTGACTTATTCCAGATTTAAGTGGACATGTGGAACTATTTCCATACCTGTGTGGTGTCCATATGGCTACACAGATTTTACATCTACTCTGCTGTTGCTCTTGGGATCGGCTTTTGGATTGTCGTTCAGTTCACCACCACCAGAACCAAAAAGAAGGTAAGTGAACCTGTCAGCAATTTTGTTTGAGGAGACTCCAAAACCCCAGGTGTGGGTGTGAGTAGTTGCTGGGTAAAGGCAGCCCCTGCTGCATTGAAATGGGCCCACCTAGAGGGTTGCAAATCCCAAATGCAGTTTAGTTCCTGTGGTTGTAATCCTCAGTTTGGATTGGTTTATGTTTGTGGGTCACTCTTGTTGCTCTGCTATTAGAGCAGACCTCAGCTGGACACTTCTCACGTTGTGTCCACCTGGGTTGCTCTGTCATTCCAAGTAAATCCCTCTGCTTGTGTCCAGCATTTTCATCTTTCATGTTTCCAGTGATGTTAATGTCAAGGTTGGTCAGATTTTAGGATGGAAATGGGATTGGGCCTTTCAGGAATTGAAAACCTTGTGCAGGTGGGAGAAGTTGTGCTGCAGAAGTTGGGAGGTTCAGCTGGATCCTCTCATCTCCCAGATATTGTAGCATGGCCCAGACCAGGAAAACACTGTCTGCTGTGTCTGTCTGGGTGTGAGAGGAACCAAAATGCTTTGGCTCTTGCATGTGTGTAATGCTGAGAGTCTGGCCACAGGATTTGAATTTTAAGTGCACTTGGTTTGCCATGCCTTTGAAAGGGGATTGAAGGTGACACAGCTCCTGTTTCCTTCCTAGGGTGAAAAATCCAACAGGAATCCCACTTCCTCCAAAGGAACAGAAGCCAAGCTTGTAAATGGATGTGCCACCCCTCAGGCAAAGGAGGTGCATGTTGCTGGAGTAAAGATTTTCTATGGCTCTCAGACTGGCACAGCAAAGGTATCAGTTACTTTTTTTCCACGTATGTAAAGTAGTTCTGAAATATTGTCGTGATTCAAGTATGTTGCTTGTCTTAAAACACTGCACTGGGTACAAATTTGAGAGTTAGGAAGTTCATTAGCTTGTTATGAGTCACTGCCCAACACAAAAGATAAGTGAAAATTCTCTAAAAATAACCATTTTCCCCCCCTCCCTTTAAGTGGGGCATGCAGCATATTGATTATGAAGCTTAAAGTTTACACTCACAATATAATTTTAATTTGCTAGTAGGTCTTCTTAGAGAGAGGTGCTGGTTTTGGTGCTTTTTCAAAAAGAAATGTAATTTGCGTGCGTAAATGAAAGTCACTAAAATGCATGGAACTCTCTCATGTGAGCAATTACAGGTCCAGTGTCCAGGTGTCAGGTGTCACTGCTCTTCCTGTGCTGGGAGAGGTTTTGTGGCTGAGCAGAGCAGGGCTTGTGTGGGTTGGAATAACTGAAAACTTTCTGTGTTTCTTTTTCCAGGGATTTGCCAAAGCTTTGGCTGAAGCTGTTACTTCCCTTAATTTGCCTGTGGAAGTCATTAACTTGGCAGACTATGACCCAGATGATAGTTTATCAGAGGAGGTGGGTATGGCATAAATAGGAATAATAAATACAAGTTTTTTCTGGGATTGTCAAGTCTATTTTCCTCTTGTATTTCTCTCCCCAAAGCTGTGTGTTGAAAATTTCTTCCCTGCTACATAAGCAAGTGTAGCCCATCAGCCCTCAACAGAAAATACCTAAATTTTGAAAATTACTAGGAAAGCATCACAGAGAACATTTTGATGGTGCCAGTGACTTTGTATGAGCCAGTTCTGTAAGTCAGGTGTGAGAGTGGCTGCACCAGGTCCCCTCTTCTGTCTCTGTGTACACTGGGGAAGGGTTTAAAGCCAGAACAAGCAGCTGGTGATGCTTCTGCAGGCTTGTAATTGAGAAACTCCTTGTGAGGTGTATTTATATGGGGAAATCCTGGTGGCTTTTTCTTCTGTGAATATGGATAGCTGCTACTTGAAAGTTTTGATTACACCAAAACATTTTGTTAGGATTATTTCCCTGCCTGTGGGAACTGTGTGTTGGGGATTTCTGAGGGTTTCAGTATGAATTGCCAGCACTGGATACTGGCCCTAACAAACCTGAAAGTGTGAACCTGAGAAGTTTTAAATATTTATCCATGGGGGACTTTGTGGTGAAGGAAAGGAATCCGTTCAGGAAGCTGCTGGTTGGGGAAGGTGTCCAGTTCTGCTGTACCACCGTGTCTCAGTTCAGCAGGGGACAAACAGCCTGATCTCTCTGCTCATTTAAGATCATTCACCACCATTGGGACTGTCACCTGCCCCATCCCACACCAAGGACTATTTAACACTCTTAGCCTTGACTTTTGGCTTCTTCCAGTGTTGCAGCTGTTTTCCTGATGTCAAGTGCTTTGGGAAATGCAGTGATTTTTCTACCCTGTCCTCTTCCTGTGATTAGACAACCAGCAGAAGTGTCTGTGTGTTCCTGGTGGCCACGTACACGGACGGGCGGCCGACGGAGAGCGCTGCCTGGTTCTGCAAGTGGTTGGAAGAGGCAGCCAACGATTTCCGCTTTGGGAAAACCTACCTGAAGGGCCTGAGATACGCTGTGTTCGGCTTGGGAAACTCGGTGTATGTGGATCATTACAACACAGTAAGTACCCCCTGTCCTCCCTGCCTGGTTTCTGCTCCTCTGAAAGCCTCAGCTGGATGCACTGCTTCAAAACTGAGCCATGCTGGTGGATTGGGTGAGAATTGCAGCTGTTGTGCAGAGCTGAGGGACTGGGCTTAGGGCACAGGCAGAGTCACAGAATCCTTTAGGTTGGAAAAGACCTCTCAAGACCATTGAGTCCATCTTGTGCCTGATCCCCACCTTGACAACTAGACCAGAGCACTGAGTGCCATGTTCAGTCGTTCCTTGGACACCTCCAGTGATGGGCAGCCTGTGCCAGTGCTTGACTACCCTTTCAGTGAAGAAATTCTGTCTCGTGTCCAACCTGACCCTCTCCTAGCACAGCTTGAGGCCTCTTGTCCCATCCCTTATTCCCTGCGAGCAGAGCCCGACCCCCCCCGGCTCCCCCCTCCTGGCAGGGACTTGCAGAGCCAGAAGGTCCCCCCTGAGCCTCCTTTTCTCCAGGCTGAGCCCCCCCAGCTCCCTCAGCTGCTCCTGCTGCTCCAGCCCCTTCCCCAGCTCTGTTCCCTTCCCTGGACACACTCCAGCCCCTCAATGTCTGTTTTATCCTGAGGGTCCTGGAGCTGGACACAGCCCTAGAGGGGCCTCAGCAGTGCCAGCACAGGGGGACAGTCACTGCCCTGGTCCTGCTGCCACAGTACTGCTTGTATAGATCAGGTGCCTTTCGCCTTTTTGTCCACCTGGGCAGTGCAGCTTTGAAGCAATTTGTGCTGCCCTTTGAAATGGGAAAGGAGACCCATATACACTGGGAGGTGTGGGAATACCTCTGGACGATCCTTACTGAGTTCATTTCCCAGCTGTGAAAGCTTTCTGACAGCATATGAAGGTACAGTACTGTAACCATTCTCGCTTGCTGCCTTCTTGTTTAGAGGGCTTTTCTCAAACCTGGCTACTTTGTATGTTGTGGATTTTAGCTTTGCTCCCTGATGTAAACTGTGACAGTATCTTTGCCTGGTCACTGGTCTCACCTCACTTAGGAAACTGTCATCTCTTGTCACCTCGTTGTTGTGTTTACAGCTGGGGCCAAGTGAAATCTGTTTCATACATGACCACTTTGGCCAGCAAGCATCACACAGAGCAGCTTGTTCCCAGAGCTCATCCCTGGCCACACCAGTGGGATAGCAGAGGGGTTTTCCAGTGGAGTCTGAGGGAGGGTGGTGGTGTTCAGGCTGATTTGTGTCTGTGCCGAGGCAGCAGCTGCGAGGGACTCCGCAAGTCCCTGCCCTGTAGTCCTGTGCAGCTCACCATCTCTGCCTCCAAAGTTGGTCCTTTTTTTTTAGTTCCCTGCTTTAACCCGGACTTGGTTTAATTTCCCTGCACCCTTCCTGCTGCCCTAGGTTGGAAGAAGGATTGACAGGTGGCTGTGGGTGCTGGGTGCCAGCCGTGTCATGAGCCGTGCCGAGGGGGACTGCAACGTGGCGCAGAGCAAGCACGGCAGCATCGAGGCCGACTTTGGAGCCTGGGAAGCCAAATTCCTCAGTCGGCTCCAGGCACTCTGCAGAGGGGAGAAGAAGCCCTGCAGTGGGAGGTGCAAGAAAGGGAAGTGCAAATCTCCAGGGAAGCAGAGCAAGGAGAGCTCGGATCATGAAGACGGGGCATCAGAACACGAGAATACCGAGGTAACAGCCACAACCTGTGAGACCTCGTTTCTGGTGGAGTGCCCCTTGGAGCACTACTTGGCTTCTCTCCTTCCTCCTACAGCCCAAAGGGATGCTGATACTGTGTTCTGGAGCAGAGGGGGAAGAGGGATGAGATCCCATGGCTGATAATAAGCAGAATGAATCATCCAGAAAGAAGGACCAAAGAATTTGAGATGGACTCAGCTAGGTGGCATTTATGTGATGAGGGAGTCTTGCTTGAGGGGAGAGGTTTATGCTGTGGCTCATGCTCCAGGGAGCTGGTCTGGGTTCTGGGTTCTCATCAGAGCCGTTGCTTTGTCTCATGGCCAATTGAAGCATTTAATTCCCTGTGAGTAGTTAACCTGCTTCCACTTCATCCTGGTGAAGCTTAGCTGCTCTGCCTGCATCCCAAGGTTTTTCCAAAGGCAGCTGGGGGGGCAAACCCTGTATTTCCTCTGTGTGTGTCTGCCTGTAATCATTTGTTTTCTGCAGTGTTTGTTGATTGCAGATTTTGGATAAGAAATCCTTTTTCTTGCTCTACAGTGCAAAACCCAGAGCTGCTGTGGCACTTTAACCCTCCCTCAGGCTATTTATCGTGGGTTGGAAATATTTGCTGTGTCTGTGGTGAATTTTGTAGGAAAGTAAGTGGCTCTTCTGGCTAAGTTTGGGAGTGCTGGCTGCTGCAGGGGCCGGAGGAATAAACCTTGCTATGACACCAGTGCTGTTGGGCTGTACTTTGGCTTTGTACAGAAATGGAGACAACCTTTCTGCTCTATGAAGAGTTTGCCTTGAAAAGCAGATCCCTCTCTCCCTGATCATTCATCCAGGGGCACTTGGAGGGTTTAAGGGGGTTCAGGCTTCCATATACATCCTATTGGTAGGATAATCCTTGTTTTCAGTGGCCTTCACTGATAAGGAGAGTTATTTCACTCAGATGAAAGGTGTTATGTTTAACCTTCAGATAAGCTCTTCATTTTTTTTCTCTGATCTTTCCCACAGGCAGAGGAATTGTTTGAAACCAGTAGTGAGGAGGAAGCTGATGCAGAGGAAGCTGAAGGCACAAATTCTGTCATCGATGTTGAAGATCTCGGCAATATCATGGGCCACATGAAGAAAGCGAAGGTATAGAACTTCAGGTCTTGACCACTAATCAGTTGGATTGTTTAAAGTATTGCTTCCTGGATTTGAATCTGTAGGGTTTGGTTGGGGAAGAGTAAAATATGAGCTACTGGAGAGCCTGTCCCAAAAAATAACGTACTTTGGAGGTGTGTTCAATGTAGTTACAGACTAATTGTGACTTGTTCACCCAGCAAATGCTGCAGCGGTCATGTGTTATTTTCAGTCTGAGGGAAGCTTTACACCAAACTTCCCACCAAACCAACCTCTTTAACTACACCTTCCTTACCTTGGGAACCTCTGCAGTGTGGGCCTCTCACAGCTCTTTCACAAAATGAGGCCCTGGCACAGGTTGGGCAGAGAAGCTGTGGCTGCCCCATCCCTGGGAGTGTCCAGGGCCAGGTTGGGTGGGGCTTGGAGCAACCTGGGCTATGGAAGGTGTCCCTGCCCATGGCAGGGGGTGGGAATGAGATGAGCTTTAAGGTCCCTTCCAACCCAAACCATTCCATGAAAATATAACTATTTCCTCAGCCATCTGAGCTGAGATGACACAGCTGGGCCACCTCAAGCCAGGCTGCGTGCTTGGGAGGGGAAGAGGGTGCAAGGGAGCATTGGGATCTCTATTCCTCACCCTAGGGAGGAGGGAGAAGGTAAATAAAACCTTTTGTGCTGTTTGTAACGAATTCTGTGAGAGAGTAACCCCACAGAGCTGGGGGCAGGGCTCGGCTGCTGTGGGGGGACTGTCCCTGAGCTTGTATGGCCTCTTGTGCTGCAGCTTGTGAGGGAAGGGTGGGTGACTTTTTGGCTTTGATGGGGAGGGAGAAAGGATCGATGTTTTCCCAGTGGAACCGTGGTCCTTTCTCCTGTCTCTCCTGCGCTCACCGCTAGAGGTCACCGGCCAAAAGGGAACCGCAGCTCCTGCAGTAACTTGTCCTGGGAGGTCGCTCAGCCCGGGAAGGGAGGGGGTGACATCTGCAGTTTTATGAACAATTAGGCACTGGCTTTTCGCTGACTGACAAAATGTGGCAACGCCGTGATCGAGGAGTGGCGTAATCCAGGAAAACCACATGTCACAGCCTAGTTTATGAATAAAAAGGGAGCACAGCAATAAAATACTTCCTGCTCTTCACTTCTCAAGCTCGTGGCTCTGGTAGTGAGCAGGGCTGAAGTCAGTGTGGTGTGGGTTTATACACAGGCACTGGAAATTCGTTGCCCTCTGCCCTTGACTGAGGGAAGATTTAAACCACTTTCTCCTCAGCTTTTTGTGGCTCTGCTCGAGCAGTGGGAGGCCTGTGTGTTGTAGTACTTGCACTGCTGTAGTAGCTTGTCTCTGGGCTGATCAGGTTCCTGTGGCTGTGACCCAAGTGCCTGCCCTGATCAGAGGGGCAGCTTCTGTCAGAGCACAGACACTCACCTGAAGCTGAGCTGCACTTTCTGATCCTTTGAGCCTTTTCCTTGGAGGAGATGGCAGAGTTGTTCTGCTGTGACAGGTGAATGCTGCCCTTGTGCAGATGGTTAGATCCTGAGGGTGCAGGTGTTGGTGTGGGACTGCAAGTTCACTCTCAGCGTGCCTGGAAGTGTCCTGGCCCTTTGGGATAGGAGCTGTTGTCAGCTGATGGGCAGGAGGCCCTAAATCTCTGGATCAGCCTTTGGCACTGATACCACAGAAGTGTGCTGCTGCAGGCATGCCCCAGGGTTTTTGGTTAAATTAGAGACCTTAAAAGCCATAGTTCTCATTACTGGCCCCTTCATTCCTGCTCTGCAGGGCTGATCTGCTCAGCTGCAATCCACCTTTCTGGGATCATGCTCCTGTAGCCAGAGCAGGGAATGGAGAGAGGGGCCTCAGCAGTGACTCCATGAAAATCCTCAGCTCTTGTGCATGGGGTGGTGGCAGGATAGAGCTGTGTCAATATTTCATGAGGGAACCTGAGCTCATGGCCATTGCTGGGAGGCAGGATGGCTTGGTCTTGGTGCTGACTCTCCTGAAGAATGTGCACATGGACTGGAAAGGATGAGCTGTGAAATGATCCCACAGGTGCAGTTATTTACTGTGACAGAAATGAATGCTGAGCACTGGATATGAAAGAGCAGATGATCTGCATTTATGAAGGTCATTCATCACAATCAGGCTCTCTGCTGCCAGGCAGGAAGCTGTAGTTGTTCCCATCCAGAGCACCTCAGCTGAAGTCCCATCCACTCTTTGGAGGCTCTGAGTTTGTGCGGTGAGAATTTTCCCTTGTCAGGTGAGTTGTGTTTTCCCTTTAGCCATTTTCCCTCTCATGGAATGCTGAACTATGTAAAATTACTCTGACGCTTTTAATTTACACTGAGGTAACCTGTTGTCTTGCAGTAAATATTTACCCACACAGGGAACTGCTCTGGGGATTTGGACCTAAACTATTCACATACAAGTGAGCAAGTTGGAGAGCAACTTTTGTGTCTTCAGGGTTGTCACAGACTGTCCTTCATCCTCAGAGTTCCTTGTGTTTGAAATGTGCAGAAGTTTTCAGTGTTGTGTGGTCACCCCTCTGCATGTGGGGGATGGAATAGCAGGTTCTGCCTTCTGCAATGTGGGAAGTTTGAAATGTTTTAAGGCCCAGCTTTGATCTCTTCTGCATGTATTGCCTTTTGTGAGATTCACTAGCAGATGTGGACACGTAGTCATAATTCCTTGTTGTCCTGCCTTTTCTGGGATGCCAGAGTCAGGCTGTGCAGGCAAGTGTGTCTAATAAATGTTCACTCCCATCTCTGCAGGTCATCTTAATTTAATTTTGCATCCATTCCTTGTTTCTTCTTGGAAGTCAAGGCTGAGTTTTGCTTCACAGCTTCCCCCCCCCTGTATCCTGCAGGTTCATTGCAGTTTGTAAAGCCTTGTCAGAGGGCTTGGAGCAGATACTGGATCCTTGCAGTCACTTGGATCAGGCAGGTGGATTCAGGAGTTCAAGGGGAATGCCAGAACCTCTCCTTCTGATTGAGCTGTAGCTATTTCTGCTCCCTTGGAGCAGTCAAGTGTTTTTAAAGAGCTGTTGGGACAAAGTTACAGTTCATGGTGGTGGTGCCTCCTGCACACAGAATGTGAGCACAAAAATTGCCACAAGATTGGCTGTATATTGGTAATATATTCAAATATATTAAATGCCAACTGATACAACAGAAAATCCCATGCTCAATGCACCAAATCTTATAATATTGTGGTGGTGGTTCTAATGGGTTTAAGAACTAGGTGGTCTTCTGAGTTTTACAGTGGAGACACTTCCCATGTCCTCCAGAGCTGCTCCCCTGGAATGTATTTATGAGATGAAAGTGAACTCTGATGGCTGTGTTTGTGTCCTGCAAAGGCTATTAAACCACAAGGACACCAGTTCTTACTGTAGATAATCTGGGAGATTGTGATCAACCAGAAAGATCAAGGCAATGAAATGACTTTATTAACATTCATATTTATAAACTTCAGGCTTGAGTAACAGCAATAATAATATCATAATTGTTTTTTTGATGGGTTGGGAAGTAATCAAATGGGCATGTTTTGTTGACACAATTTTGAGATTAATGTTGTTGTTTTCTAAAACAAAAAGTTTAATGATGCTGACAGTCTGATTTGCAAGATAAAAAGGGGGAGGGATGTATTTAAGAGATCAAGACTGAGTTTACAGGAGGCAAAATCTCCTCCAGAATGTGTTCAAGGACTTTCTTTGTTCTTCTATGTCTGTTTGCCCCAGGGGAGGTTTCCTAATCCCTAAAAAGTCACCCTCTGCTAGCCAGGTACCGCCCCCCTGCCACTGTGGTTGTAAATCCCGCCTGTCCCAGTGTTCCCGAGAGCCCCTGGAGTCTGTGGGAGCTGTGGAAGACCAAATCTTGGGTGAAGAAACTCTGAGTGGAGCTGCCTGGGGTTTGATTGGAATGGGGCAGTGGTGGGCATTAAGGTACTTAAAGCATAATGTATTTACAGACCAACTTTGTGTTAGAGGTAGAACCTTTTTTGAGTATGAAAGAATTATTAGCCATATTTTAACCAAATTGAACAAGGTTTGGGCAGTTAACTCTCAGTTAAAACTGATGTGGACATTTAGAGCTTCTCCAAAAACTTCTAATGGTGAAAGATTCCTTTATGAAAAATGAGCCCTTCTCTGCAGCAGCTCAGGCTCTAGATTTTGACCTATGCTACTCTGGCTCAGAATTGCATTTACACTTCAAAATAAGCTTAAAAAAAATATGATTTAACTTCTTAGGGACTACTTCTAGCATTGAAATCTGGATTTGTCAGAGGGACATTTCACCATTCTTCTTTCCTGTGTTCAAATCTTTATTCTCTAAACCCTGGCTATTGGAAAGAGTTATGATTCCTAAACAACATCACAAGAGATCTTAAGCTTGCTTTTTCTGAGAGAGGCTTGTGAGCACCCAAGGAAAAAAAAAGAAGGAAAAAAAGCCCTAAAAATAACTTTAAAGGTAACCTCTGGCTGGATGTTGTGACGTGTGGTATGATAGTGGCTTCCTTTGTAAAGGGATTTGAGATCTCTAAATGAAAACTCTTTTTGCCCTGAGGGGTGGATCCCATATCCAGTGTTGTTCTTTACTCTGTTGTGAATTAGTCGGGAAATGGGTAGTGAAGCAGAGCTGATAGATGTGAAAAAATCTGGTAGACTGGAGTGCCCCAGGGTGTTTGGATTCCTCTTTATTTGCAGCCTTTTTTTGCCCACGTCCATTGCTGGAGGTGAGCAGGGCTGGCCCTGCAGCAGCCCAGCCCACCTACCCACCGTTTCCCAGCTTTGTGCTCCATTTCTCAGGTGTCTTTTTTCCTGCCCATATTTTAAGGTTCTTGCCAGTCCAGTGACACAGTTGAGCAGAATTCCACAACTCAGGGCAGCAGAGCCCCTCTGCCCTGGAGCCAGGCTGGGAGAGCTGGGATTGTTCAGACTGGAGAAGAGAAGGCTCCAGGGACACCTGAGAGCCCCTTCCAGTGCTTAAACAGGATCCAGGAGAGCTGGAGAGGGACTTGGGATAAGGGATGGAGTGACAGGAAAAGGGGGAATGGCTTCCCACTGCCAGAGGGCAGGGATAGATGGGATAGTGGGGGGAAATCCTTCCCTGTGAGGGTGGGCAGGCCCTGGCACAGGTTGGGCAGAGAAGCTGTGGCTGCCCCATCCCTGGGA
>JAWWEU010000050.1:10335288-10351488 GCA_035583155.1 Acropternis orthonyx | reverse complement strand
TCCATCCCCTGCCATGGGCAGGGACACCTCCCACCAGCCCAGGTTGCTCCAAGCCCCGTCCAACCTGGCCTTGGACATTCCAAGGATGGAGCAGCCACAGCTTCTCTGCCCAACCTGTGCCAGGGCCTCCCCACCCTCATCATCATCACCTTCATCCATCCTCTTCCTCTCTGCAGTGGAGGGAGGAAGGGCAGGATCCGTGTGAGATCCTGGCCCGGTTCCCTGAGCTCATTGCGGTACCCGCTGGCTCCTTCCCGGCCCAAATAACCCACTGATCAATAAATCAGTTGCCTGAGTTGGCAGGTCCAATAAAAGCTGTGCACAATGATCATAAATCCTGGAGCGGAGCTCGCTCAGCGGTGATTTAATCTCAATATTCCGTTCTGAAATGCGCTAATTAAACTTCAGGATAAAGCATCCAGCGCAAAAGCAAGCTGCGTGGAAAAAGGAGAAATCAAAGTTTCTCCTGGAATAATTAACCATCATTAAAATGTGAAAACCCAGGATAGGGAACAATTGCGTGCCTTCCACCAAGTGTTTCATAACGGGATGGAATTAAGCAAGATTAAAAGTCTAGGCTGAAAGGTGACAAACTTATCCCGCTCGTGAGACTGTGGAATGCTCCTGAGCCCTCCCCAGGGAGCAGGTGAGGGCCTGTTTCCCGGGACATCTCAACTTGGATTGGACAGAGCCCTCTCCCCAGTGCCGTGGGGAGGGATTGCAGACCTCCTACTTCAATGGGCTTTGCTGGGGTTTCGTTTCAGAGGGTAAAGCAAAGCTATTTAATCCCAGACTTTCTTATCAGAGCGACCTCTAAGTTTGACCCTACAGACCTTACATTTAGATAGTTCGAAGACACCAACCTCTTCCAAACCCATGCCCTGCCTTGCTCTGCCTCCCCTCGGGCACCACATTTATTGCTACCGCATTCACCCCAAAAACCCCCAAATGAAGAGCTTGTGGTGGCTCTGTGGCCGTGGCTTTGCTGAGCAGCTCCCTGCGAGCTGGGAGGGACCCAAGTGCCATCAGCCTGACTGGTGTGCAACAGCTTGATAGCAAATTGCATCAAGGGCTAATCCACTTGTTATCAGAGTGACAGCTCAGCGCTGGCGGTGACAACTCTGGCCGGGCCCCACCAGGCAGCCGGGCAGGGCTCTGGCAACAACCTGCCCTGCCTTGCATAATCCTCCTGGGTGGTGCTTTGTCACATCAGTATTATGTTGTCTCTCACTGTATCATTTTCAGGAGTGGAATGTGAATGTCACAGGGCTCATTCCCGAGGTGGCCCTTTCCTTCTGCCTCCCATGGTCAGGCTGGAGCTGCTGTGGTACCCTAAAAACAGAGGGTTTGACACCATCAGCTCTGGGTTTTAGAGAAAAGAGCCATGGGCTGCTCTTATTTATGTGGACACGAGTTTGGAGGTATCCTGGATCTATTTAGGGATTAATGAGGACTCGGTGGTTTAAGAATTTTTAATAATAAATCTATAAGCTTAATGGATTTTCCAGCTACTGTTTTCAGCCATGAAGGTTGGAATCTTTTGGGCTAATGTTTTCCAGAGCTGGAGGAAAGGAAATTAGCTAAAGGCAGGGAATAATGTTCACAAATGAGGGGGTTTGCCCCCACTTTACTCACATAAACAACCCAGATGGAGCTGAGGAAGTTGCAGGTGAAAGTTTCCTTATGGATCAAGAAAAAAAAAGGAATGAAAAGTAAAAGGATGAGAAGAGGTTGATCTGAGTCTTATTCTGATGAAACATTCACCTTCCACTTCTGTTGTTGAGGGCCATGTTGCTGGAGCAGGAATTACCTTCTCACCAGAAACAGGAATGCAAATAACTTAATAAAAATAGTAAAATTGCATGACTTAGCCAGGTCTGATGGTTTATAAGGGACTTGGACCATGGCTAAATTCCTGAATTTTCACTCTGGCCCAGGACTTGGAGAGCAGGGAGTGTCCAGGCACTGGGCAAGGGGCAGAAATCCCACCCCTGGGCAGGGCAGCTGAGCTGGTGAAGTGCCAATAGTTTGATGTCACTGGAGATGGGATTTGTAGTTCACACAGGGAGCAGAGAAAGCAAAAATCCCTCTGCCCCCCCATTCCTGAGCTGGAGAACATGTTCCTTCTGATGGTAAAATCCCAGCGTGGGGAACACGATGACCCACGAGGCTGAAAGGAAGGAGCCAGGAAGGATCAGGATCAGAAAAGTACAACGGAGACAAGATGTGAATTAAACACCTTTGAGCCATAAACCCGGCACTCTGAAGGCTTTGTTTGATGCTTACACGACTGTGGGAGTGTTGCTGTCAATGATGGGTTGTCTCTCCAGGCTGTTTTCCAGATCCAACTGAGGCAGTCTTAGATGTGTTGGGTTCCCATTAGAGGCTCTTCTGCAGTCAGCTGCTCTCCCCAGCAGAACATCTCACCATGTTTTTAACCTAAATTGTCTCTAGCTGAATATCACCCCTCTGGAAGTGCCCTGGTCTGGCTCTGCCCAGGTCTGCAGGGTTCAGTGGGTTTGCTGATGCCAGGCAGTGATCCAAGGAGCATTCCAAAAGGGATGGAGAGTCAAGCAAGGTCCACTGAGCTCTGGGAACACATCGAGGGTGACTGCAGTAGGGAAAAGCTGTGGGGGAACTTGTATTCCAGATGAGAAGCCTGAGGAGGTGCTCAGCAAGGTGGGAGAAGTGCACTCCTTCAAGCACTTCCTCTTACTGCTGGAGAAGTCCAGGTCCCTCTGGAATTGCCACCATCAGTGATTTGGATCTCCCTGCTTTGTTCCTCTGCCTTCAGCATCAGAGGGTCAGGCAGGCTGGGGGGAAACAGGATTCAGGGAGGTGCACTTTGTGCACACAGGAGCACAGGAGACACATGCAGAAGTTGTTTCTTCTCCTCCACTGCTGTTGGCCAAGAAGTCCAAGAGCATTCTGGCTTATATTAGTCACAGTGTGGCCAACAGGAGCAGGGAAGTGAGGTCAGTGTAGTGGCCACTGGTGGGGCCCCACCTCAAATCCTGGGCTCAGTTTGGGGTGTCTCAGAACAAGAAGGACATTGAGGGGCTGGAGCGTGTCCAGAGAAGGGAACGGAGCTGGGGAAGGGGCTGGAGCAGCAGGAGCAGCTGAGGGAGCTGGGGGGGCTCAGCCTGGAGAAAAGGAGGCTCAGGGGGGACCTTCTGGCTCTGCAAGTCCCTGCCAGGAGGGGGGAGCCGGGGGGTGGGGTTTGGCTCTGCTCCCAGGGAACAGGGACAGGAGGGGAGGGAACGGCCTCAAGCTGGGTCAGAGGAGGTTCAGGTGGATATTTGGAAAAATTTCTTCATTGAAAGGGGTGTCAAGCCCTGGCACAGCTGCCCAGGGCAGTGGGGGAGTCACCACCCCTGGCTAGAAGTGTTCAAAAAGTGTGTGGATGTGGCACTTGGCAACATGGCTTAGTGGTGGGCTTGGCAGTGCTGCGCTAATGGTTGGACTTGATGATTCTGGAGGTCTTTTCCAACCTTAATGATTCTGTGATTCTAAAAAAGGGATCTGGCAGCCTAAACCCCCTCCCTGCCAAAAAGAGACCTGGAGAGCCTTTGGAGAGCCAACTTGCTGAGGGGCTCAGCCCCACACGGGCGATTCCTTTACGGTGCTTATTCCGAGGAGCGTTTGGATGATGCTCTGGGGCACAGGGTGTGACTCCTGCGGATGGTCCTGTGCAGGGCTGAGGGTCGGACTCTCTAATCCTCCCGGGTCTGTACATTCTGTGATTCTGTGACACTTGTGGTCGTGCCCTTTCCAGGAGGGGCTGGAGCGGGGGGAGGCTGAACCCTCTCCGGGCGTGCAGCATCCCTGGGGTGTCGGGGGGGGTGTCGGGGATGTCGGCAGGGGCTGAGGGGGCGGCCGGCACGGAGGGAGCGGCGCCGAAGGGGTTAGCGGGGTGGGGGGTGGCGGGCCCTGCCGCAAGGTTGGCCGCGGCGGAGGGTGGTCCCTGGCCGGGGGCTGCCGGGGGGAGCGCGGCGCGGCGCGGCGGGGCTCGGGCTGCGCTCGGGGCTGCGCGGGGCCATGGGGCGCTGAGCCGGGGGGCTGCCGCGCCGCGCCGCACTCCTCCTTCTCCTCCAGCACGCCCCGCTTTTTGGTTGCATTTCTCCCTCTTGTTTTATTCGGTTTCATCCGTTTTCTTTTTTTTTTTTTTAATATTATATACATATTTTTTTTTTTTTCGTTCCCCTCTCTCTCACCGCCATCCTCACCGCCCAGATCTCTCTCTGCCTCCTCCCTCCTTTGAATAACTCGGCTAAGGAGAGATCTGGAGTGGGGAGGGCGGGGGGGGGGGGAACAGTGGAGCCGAGCAAACCTGTGGCGGAGGAGCCGGCTGGTGGAGAGGTGAGTCGAGGAGGTGGCGATGGATGGGGAGCAGCGGATGCCCCCCAGGCGGGGAGGGGAGGGGAAGGGTGGGAGGGATCCGGCTGCGCGAACGCAGTGCCCTCCCCTCTCCGGCCAGGGGGGCATCCTCTGCTCCACGGGGGACCGACCTGTTGGGGGGCTCATCCAACCCTCCCACCTTGCTTAGACGGGGCGGCAGGCGAGCCGTGCCTCGCGGGGCACAGCGGGGTCCGCGGGAGGCGATGGAGGCTCTGCGGGTGTGGATGCTCGGGATGCTCATCCCCTCCAGGCGGGAGCACTCGGTACCCCATCCCCCGGCGTGTGTGCTTAATTCACGGGTGTTTGTTTCCTCCCCACTACTCCTTGGCTGTGTGCGGCTGTGGGCGCACACACGGGTGTTTGTGGAGTTGCCATGGAGCAGCAGAACAGCACTTTTGCTGCCCAGAAAACCTTTTTCCTTAATGTCTTGGCCCTCTCCTGGTTCCTGCCGTGGGTGATGTAATGAGAGCTCGGTGTCTATGCGGTGTCCTGCTCCTGTGGAGTTCAGGACGAATGGAGAGCCCAGAGCAGAGGGAGCAGCCGCCATCTGTTTGAATAGATGGGTCCTAATGAATCTGTCAAAACCAACAAATGTCCTCGACGGAGGAATTTGGCCCCGAGCACCTCCTGATGCCGCTGTCGGCAACCAAAAGACTCCCGAAGAGAGTCCTGCCTGTCACCCAGCTCCTGCTCGGAGCTCTAGTGTATTCAGCCCAGGCTCGTTTCATTCCAGCTCTAATTTCAAGCCCCGGGTTTAATACCTGCTTTGCAGTGATTGCCTCCTGATTCCCCGGCTCCAGCAGCCCAGGGACCGCATTCAGGGGAGGCTTTGCTGGTGTGTCCTGAGCGTGAGCTGTTCCTCCTGTTACTCACCAGCAGCTCAGACCTTTTCCACCCACCAAGTTTCACTGTTTCCCATGTAGCAGCTGCCTCCCCCTGGGCACCCGCCGCGCTGTGTTGCACTAATTCACTGGGTGCCTCACAAGCTTTGTCTCTCAGTGGCTTTTGGAGAGTGTTGGAAGTCGCCGGGATCCAGATGGGCTCCGTCGGGAATGCTAGCGGGACGGGAGCGGCGCCGGGAGCGGCTCGCTGAGGTCTGGCCGGGCTGGGGTTGCCTGGAACTCCACGGGAGGAGAGGTGTGTGATCCTGTGCGGCTCGCTGGGCTTGCTGGACTCCAAGACGATCTCCTCGGTGCCAGGGAAATAGATCTTCCCCATTGTTCAGCTGTAAAATAGCTGCACAAGGCCGTGATTGGCAAAGGACTGGATCGCCCAGGTTGCTTACATCACGTAGGCAGCTGCCACCGAAATGACACACTTGATTGAAGGCCAAAAGAACCATATACGTAACTGCCTGTGATTAAGCTCCATATGATGCCTCAGAGCAAGTAAAAACCCCTCCTTCATCTCATCTTGCCTGTAACGAGACAACCGTTGCAGGGATATCATTTGGGTCATGTTGTGGCTTTTGGGGGATTTTTTTGGGTTGTTTTGGGCTGGGTTTTTTTTTGCTTCTGGCTGTAAACTTCCATGACCTGCACCAATCTGCACCCTCACGCGATGCCCCATGAGAGCCTGGTGCTCTAGGTGTGCTGGTAGCTGGGAATACAGATTTTACCAGGTAAGACCTCCCAATGGCATCTTTTTATCCAGGAATATTCCGGCTGGCTTCTTTTTGGGGAGGGAGAGCGTCCTCGTATGTGCCCTCTTCCCCCTGGCATGCATGTGTGCGGTGGGGACTTTATTTCTGGGAGGGGCTGCATCTTTTCAGCTTTGGGAATCTTGGTGGGTGCTTTGCTCAGAGGATGCACTGGACCTGTAGCCAAATCCTCTCTGCACTGCACCTGTGGATAAAGGCTCTGCTCTGGCTCCAGGGGGCTGGTCTGGGTGTCTCCGGGCAGAATCCGGTCGGGAGCTGAGGGATGGGGAGGGCGGTGCACCCCGGCCAAATCCTGCTCGGGGTGAAGCTTCCAGGTGGTGCAGGGACCTCGGGGGTCTCCCGTGGGGAGGGGTCTGCCCTGCAGGAGCTGGGTTCTGGTCCTGCCCTCTTCGGGGAGGGGTACAGACCTCAGCTGGTTCTCACAACACCTGCCCTTAACTTTTCGGTGGGGCAGGATCAGACCGGGGGCTCAATCCTGCGAGCGGATGGATTTCAGCAGGGAACAAAAGCACTTTGCAAGCATCTCCCTGCTGTCGAATCCCAGGGCAAAACTTGGCTTGCAAAGAGGAAAAAGAAAAAAAAAAAAAAAGGCAAAAACCCACTTGAAGGGAAATAGTTGGCACAGATGCTAATTTAAACAAAACCTCCTTCCTTCCCCATCTCAGCGGGGTGGGGAGTCGGGGTCGTGCCTTGCTCCGCACTCACACTCTCCCTGACTTCATTGTCATGCAGTTTTTGTCCAATCATAATGTGCTTGAGGATTATGCTGATGCAGCTTATTCCTGCCATATCATGATAGACAGATAGATAAATATAGATGGGTTTCTAAACAACATTTTGGTGGCTGCTGGTCCAGGCTTTTCTTCCTGAGCCCAAAGCCCAGCCCAGTGTTGGTCCGTTTAAATGGCTGGTCCCGTGCGACTCCCACAGCCTCCAGAAAACCTTCCCCTGTAAGTTACAATGCAATGCAAGTCTTCTCATTGTATTTTCTCTTTCAATGGCCTCTTTCCTAAGCAAAATCCTGGCTTGGCCCATAGCGAGATGATGGGACTGTGCATGTTTTGCCTTCCAGAGTTGTTGCAAACTGGACAAAAAGCCCACCGAGGAACTGCTCGGGTTAGAAATACCAGCAAACATCCTTTTAGTCGATTTGTGCACATAGAACTTTTATTGATCTGGCAGGAAATATGGCAGGCAATCTGTTAGGAGATGGAAAATGAAACAGGCAGAGCCTTTTCAGAAAATGTTGGGAATGTTGAAAGGGTCTGAGAGCATTCATTTTAACCAGGTGCCTTCCTGAGGTAAACTGAAAGGATTTTTTTTATGAGGTGGTTTTGTTCAGTTTTATACCGTGCCCAGCTAAAGATGTATTGGTTAACTCAGCAGTTAACAGGGGAGATTGATCATATGGAGGAGCTCTGCAAGACTGGGGAGGCTTTAACTGTTTTTTTAACCTGTGAATGTGGTTAATGTTAAAAGTGTAAGCAAGAAACTAAAGTAAATCCTGGGTATTATGCAATAGTTCTTGGGCTACCATGGAAAGAGGGCAATAGAAACAAACTGCTTTATAGGTCTGCTTTTAATTAAGTGCAGCCCACTTTGATAAAAGCACTAAAATGTGAAAATGTTCCACAGAGTAAAGACATTGAGCAGTGGCAATAAAAGCCACAGTCTGGGGTTAGTCTGTTGAACCTGAAGTCCATGGGCAGGACGTGGAAAATGTGTAGAAATTCAGTGGGTGGTTCTAAAACTGCCCTCTCATTCCTTGAACTTAATATGTGCTTGTGGAGCCTTGCTGGGCATGATTGCATATACATTTTTACAGCATGATAAAAGCAACCCTTAAACATCTGCACCGCATGTTGTCCTTAGGTCTGCTCACAGCTGAGGCTTTTGGGCAGCTTAGAGCTCCCTTTTCCATGGATTATCGAGCTGTTTAACCTGGATGGGGATTCGGGATCGGCGCTGTTCATTCTCTGGGGCTGCGTTGGCATCTCAGCAGCTCCAGTGGGTGCCCCCTGGGGTTCAGGTGGTGCAGAGGGGGGTGACAGGGCACAGGAGCTGAACCCCCAGCAGTGAGCGATGCCCAGCAGTGCTGGGGGACCGTGGTGGAGCTGCTGGGTTGGGGCTCTCTGAGCCATCCCTTTTCCTTCCCCCTCCTGTTTATTGCAGTCCCTCTCCTTGGTCTCTGCAGAAGGGGTTTGGATATTTAGGAACACACCAAGGGGCTGCTTTGCCTTTCCAAGAGGCAGCGATTCAGTGAGCAGGGGCTGGTTTGCCTGTGGTCACCACGGCCCTGGAGGAGGCTCGTGTGGGATGACACAGGTGACAGTGCTGTGGGCACGTGTGGGCTCTGCAGGGAGAGCTCTGTGTGCAAACAGTTTCCCTTGGATCTCTTTATGCTGGATTCTGGCACATTAAACACTAACAGGAGCAAGCCCAAGGAGCTGGATCGTTGCTCCGTCGACGGAACCGCCGCCACTGATGTCCTGCACAAACTCCACTTCGGCTTCGTTCCTTCCCAGCCCAAATTCCCTGTGTTTGTATTCCCTTCCTGCCGAGGCCTGATCCTGCAAACAGGTCAGTAGGGCAGAGCCTCCCTGAAGTTGATGCTCCTCTTTAATGAGGTTCTCTCCACGCTCCTCTGTTTGCAGGACCGTGGCTGTTTGCACAGGTCCCCGATGGTTTGGAAGGGTCACCCCCTCCTGCAGAGCCTCAAACAAGCTGAGCAAACATCCCCTTGGCTCAGGTGAACACTGGGGCTCCCAGCCTGTCCCGGGGCAGCTCACTGGAGTTTCTGCTGCCTCCAGTGACCGCTGTGGCTCCCGAGGGAAGCGCATCCCATGGGCACGTGCTTAAAACCTGGGCATGTTTGTGCTGCTAATTGGCACCTTCTCAAAGGCTTTGGGGACACATCTCGAGGCTCCCAAGGATGTCACAGTAATGCGTTCTTTGAGAGATATTTATATATTCGGCCTTGATCCTGGATCTTCTGCTCTGACCCCTTTTAAAAACGGCAGTTGGACAAAAATGGCCTCTCTACACTCTTTTTTCCCCCTGCATGTTGTTGACCTCTTCCAGGGCAGTGATTTCCCCACGGAGAGCTGTTGGCACATCAACTGTTATGCAAATGAGATTCCAAATAGTTGATCAACCCTGCCAGGTATTAAGGTTGGGAACAGCCAGCCCAAAAGCAAATCCCAGGAAAAAGAAGAAAATGAAGCCTCTGTAACTGTTTCCAATTATTCAGTCTCGCTGGTTCTCCTTATGTTTCAAGAAGAAACATGCAAATCTCTCTGGGTCAAGCTTGTTTACAGAGTGCTTGTGGGTTTAAAGGACAGCCAGCATCGGATTTCTGTTGTACATTTCCTGCAAATAAATACTGAAATAAAAATAAGGATGCTGTAATTTGTGCCACCCCAAGAGCTAAATATTGTGCTCCCGCAGGAAATGAGCATTTGGGTTTCTTTGGAGCAGCTTTATTATGATCTTCCAAAGACTGGTAGCTTGCAAGGAAAGAAGCACAGGCTTGCTCCCTCTGGTAGGATCTGGTTCCTTGGGAATTAAGGCTGTGGGCGATGAGGGGCTCCAGGATGTGCTCCTGTGCTTTCCAAACCTTAGCCCGCTGCCCGCTGTGCACGTCATTGAGGTGTGAGGTTTACCTGTAGATTCTTGCCATAAGCAGCTGAATAGTGCTGTGGTTGGTGTTAAACAGCTGCTCTGGATGGACAGTGGGTGGATGGATGGATGGATGGATGGATGGATGGGTGGATGGATGGATGGATGGATGGATGGGTGGATGTCCTGGCCACCTTCAGCACTAGTGCTGCAAGCCCTGTGTGTCCAAAGGCAGCTGATACTTGTTTTCTGCAGGAGGAATATCATGAACACAACAGTGTCTGAACCTTTTGTCACCACAGCCTGTTCCTGGTTTAGTGGGAGTTAAAAACAACCAGCCTGCTGGTTCTGGAAGCTTCTTGTTGGGGCAGGTCTTTGTTTGAGTCAGTTGATCCTCTCCCAGCAAGAGAACGGGGATCCTCTTTGTGAATCCGGGTCCTTTTTTAATCTGACTCCTCTTTGTGAATCTGGATCTTTTTTATGAAATCTGGCTCCTCTTTGTGAATCTGGATCTTCTTTGAATCTGGATCCTGTTTGTAAATCTGGCTCCTTTTTGTGAATCTGGATCCTGTTTGTAAATCTGGATCCTCTTTGTGAATCTGGATCCTCCTGTAAAGCTGGGCCATCATACGTGCTTGAAGACTCTTTTCCAAGGAAATTTATAGCCCGGAATGTTTGTAGTGGGGTAGTGCTTGGAGTGTGTCTTGGTTTGAATCTTACACTGTGACCCACCTCAGTTTATATGAGAATGATTCCAGTGTTAGGGTTGCCCTCATCTCTTTAATTACCTTCTGCTCATTTATCTGTTGGTGGCTCCAGTTCTCAGAGCTCCCAGGGAACTTTCTGTAGGAACCATCAGCTACTGCTTTTCAAAACCAACCCTCACCAGATGTCCAAAAGCCTCCTTTAAAGAAGAGTCATATTTATTGGGAGTAATTAATTGTCCCATTAAAACCCCTACATGTTTTGGCATTTCATTAATCATGCGCCACCACCCAACAGGCTGTTTGGAGGGTGTTACTTTGTTAAATCCACTGTAAAAAATTGCCGTTATTGATAGATTTCATGTTTATAATTACTCATCTGTGACGCACTCGGCCTGTTATGAATAATCCATTGTATATTGTTTTCTTAAATAGGATGTTTGCTCAGTGTGCTGGGGGTGCCAGGAATCACTGCTGGGAATGTCTGATTTATGCCTGGGAAGGCAACTGGACAGGAGTGAATGAACAGGAGCTCAGAAAACTCTCTTCCAGACACACTCAATAAGCAAACACTCCACAGTTGTGAGTGGAGGAGAAAATGGTTGAAGAGAGCAGGCAAATGTGTTAGAAACGCGTTAAGAAGATGCACAAGTGACATTTCCTCCCTGGCTTGACGTGCTCTTCATCTCAGCTAAAAGCCCTGTGAGATGTTTTTTTCTCCCTGCCAACAAAGAGCTCGTTACCCTGTGCCATCAGCGAGTTCCGTGTGATCTCCTTTGTGTTCCACTCCGGAAAAACAGAGCCAGGTATTGCAGAAAAAGAGAAGTCTGAGCTTTCTGTGTTTGAACAGCAAGGACAGCACGGGGGGTTGGTGGCGTGGTCTGGGCAGGTGGGGGGGGGATGGTGCAAAGGCTCTCCTGCCCCTCTGACCTGCCGTGGGTGCTCAGCTAAAGGTGCTCAGCGTGGGCTTTGGCCGTGCCCCGTGTGCTGAGCCCTGGGGAAGCCGATTGTTGGGCATGTCAGAGCCTCCCCAGGGATAAAGGGATCATTCCCAGACTGATTGGTTCGTGTTCCCAGGTGAATTATAAGAGGGGGAGGAAGAGAAGAAGGCTTGGAGATTGTTGTGTGGAAGAGAGAAAGGTTTGGAGATTTCCTGCAGGAGAGGAGACATGAACACAACAGTTCTTGAACTCTTTGTCATCACAGCCTGTTCCTGGTTTAGTGGGAGTTAATAAGTGGAAGCTTCTTGTTGGGGCAGGTCTTTGGGTCACTTGATCCTCTCCTAGCCAGAGAACTGGGTTCCTCTTTGTAAGTCTGGATCCTCTTTGTGAATCTGGAACCTTGTTGCAAATCTGGATCCTCTTTGTGAGTCTGGATCCTGATTATAAATGTGGATCCTCATTTTAAATCTGGATCCATATTGTAAATTTGGATCCTCTTTGTGAATCTGGATCCTCTTTGTGTATCTGGATGCTCTTTTAAAGCTGGGCTCTCATATGTGTCTCCAGGCTGGGTGGGCACAGAGTGGTCATCACTCCCCTTTCAGTATTACCTGGGCAGTTTGGGCAGGGAAAGTGAAATACAGGTGAGGTGGAAGTGCTGAGGGAGCTGGAGGGTCCACCAACTGCATGTTCTCCTCTCAGCACTGGTGCTGCTCAGCCCCTCAGCAGCTCCAGCTTCCCAGACTCCTGGTTTTTATGGCCCAGGAGAAGTGTCAGAGCCTCTAATGTGGAAAACAATAGATCACAAGCTGTTTGTTCTCACCCCATTAACTCCAACACCAGCTCAGGAGCTTGTGCTTGACCAAAGTGCATCTTCCACAAGGCATCAGGGCTTGTTTGGGACCAGGCAGGATGTGTCACTCCTTCTGGTCATTTGTTCCAGTGCTTAATCACCTTTGCCATTAAAAACTCCGCCTTCATTTCCAATTTGCATGTTTATAGCCTTCAGCTTCCCACCATGGGAGCCCTGCACTGGGAGATTTTAGAGCTTTTTAGTATCTGCCTTGGTTTTCTCCCAGAAACTCCTACCATGTCCTCAAACAGGGTTTTTTTGGAAGCCCCTGGGTGATGGACAGCAGGTTGTGATGGACAGCAGGTTGTGATGGACACCACAGTCCTGTTGTCTTGCAGAGGAGCTGGACCCGTGGCAGGGAACAGGAGGCTGGTGCCTGCACACTGCAGCCTCCCAAGGGATACAAGTTTCATTTCCAAACTGGTTTTTTCCATGTTTTCAGGTGAATTATTAGAAGGGCGGAAGAGAGGAAGGTTTGGAGGTTTTTGTTCTGTGGAAGAGAGGCAGGTTTGGGGATTTTTGTTGTATGGAAGAGAGGAAGGTTTGAAGGTTTTTGTTGTGCTGTTGGCTTAATTTATTTTTATGTTTTAATAACAGCTCAGAGGCTTTTTGCAAAGCAGCTGAGGTTTCTGTGAAGGTGGAAATTTTTGACCAACCCTGGCTAAACACAACTGGGGGCAGCAACATCTCAGTGACAGAAAGTGGGAGAGGGCGGCAAAAATCTTGGCATTGCTGACTGCCAAAGGTGAGGATGAGTTTGGGAGCTGAGAGGATGAAATACTGGTGAGTTGGTTATGATGATTCTTCAATTAGGCACTTTTAAGCCTGTTTGGGAATGAAAAGGGGGCTTCATCCCCTCAGTGAGTGATGTTCTTGCCCTGGAGATCCAGAGCCACGAAGTCCTTGCAGCCCTCTCCTCTTGGCAATTTAAGCTGAGGATCAGCCCAGGCCACAGTTAAAAAATAACAAGCAACAATTGTGGTTTAAAACTGTCCCACTGTGTCCTCACATGTTTGGTTTCAGAAGGAAATGTGTGTCTTTTATACCTGACCTGGCATCCAAAGCTCTCCCTTTCTGCCAGGATCCAAAGGCAGCTGGGAAGCATCAGTTGTTTAGTGATGTGGTGTCTTTTAAAGTGACCTTCCTCTTCTTTTTCATTTCAAATATACTGCACAAGGTGGGGGGAAAAAAAAACCAGCACAAAATCTTCTGAAGCTCCTATTGCTTTGTACTCCTTGAACCTGGAAGTTGGTTGCTCCTGGAGTGCCTTACATGACATTAGACTTGTCACTCCGATCTTGTTTTCTGCATTCAGAGGATTTTTTTCCCCCCTCAGTTACAACCTTGAATGCTGAAAACTGTCTGTTTGTGAAGTGTTTTTTACCCAGTGATCACTTTAGTGCTGGTGTCCCAACCCAGTGCCTGCCAGCAACATCTCCAATTTCATGGCCATTGCCTGAATTAGGGGAATATTTTCATAGGTTTATGCCAATAAATAATCAGATACAGCCCAAATAACTTGTACAGAAGGACAAGGGCATGTGGGGGTATGAAAGTGTCCCCAGGGGCCAGTTCTAACCTGTACCTGTATCCCCACCAGCCGCTGGACAGCGAATCTCACATGCTGAAAATACCAGTTTGTCAGTGCTGGGTCTAGCTTTTGATAACCATTTGTGCTCCCAGAAAGTGGGAGCATTCCTGCTTTCCAGAAAAGCTCTTTCCAAGGCATTTTAGGGCTCACCTGCACTCCCAGCCCGATGACTTTGCATTACAGTTGGAGGAAATTTGGCTTCCAAGAATGGCCGGGTGTATTTATTGCTCCGTGGCCAGCTGGGAGCAGGGAGCCTCTTGTCTTTCTCTCCCTGCAGTAGATCTGTTTATATACAGCCCAAATGTGCCTTCCTGGGGTTTTTTGGGGGCTTTGATACCAATAAAGATCGATCTCAGTCGACAGAAAATATAAACTTCCTCAAAGATTTTCCTCCCTGGGAGGATCTATTTTAGGGCTTTTTTTTTTTTTTTTTAAGGCTCTCTATGCACCGGACCTTATTTTATTTCCTTCCAAGGCCCCCTTTTACTGGTTTTGTAGCTACAGAACAAGACATCTGCCTGAGCTCTCAGCCCTGTGCCTCTTTGCACACCTGAGTTGACACTGATTAAGCAAGACTTCTGCATTTTATTGCAGCAGCTTAAACCTTCACACCTTGCAGAGCTCTGCATCCTCAGAGCTCCTCCCAGTGCCAGAACGAGCCTCTTTGAGCCCTTCAGACTTTGCCTTTGGTGGCTCGGGCTCATACTGCATTTGAGGCGCCAAGTTTGTGTACAAAATAAATTAAAACAGCCAAATGCAAATCTTTAAAGCTTTTGTCAGCCACAGGGAATGCAGGTGCTAAGGGACAGAGTGACTTGGGGCTCTTCCTAGCAGAGGGATTTTGCCAAAGCCATGTGTCTGTAACGAAGTACTTGAATTATCTGCCCTTAAGTATATATTACAAACACAGCCTTGGGGATTTAGCCCAGCTTAGTCTCTCCCGTGTCAGAGGTTAATCCAGGGTTAACCATGACCTCCTTGGAGAGAGCTGTATGGACAACAATGAATGGAAAACGGACCAGGAATAACGCCAGGAGGTTGGTCGTGTCTCCTGGCTGGTGTGTCTCGCCCAGGGCACGGAGGATCAAACAGCCCAGGAATTTCCCAGGTGATGCTCAGGGGTCTGTTCGCTTTGCCCTTCCCTTTGGATCCAGTTGGCTATCACACAGCCTGCCTCAAAGGATAATGGCAGTGGTTCACCTCGGGGGAAAATGGGATGATTTTCTCAGAAGTCGTTGCTCTTCTTTGCTTTAGATGTTATAACATTGCTGTGCCCAGGGAGAAGCATCTTTAACACCGTTACTTCATTTGATGAATTTTTAAAGGGTTTTAAAGTGAGCTGAGGGACTTTGCAGCCACTGTTCCAGCTTCCCTACCATCTGGCTGCTTCGTGGATTTTCTGTGTATTCCTGTATTTCTTTTAGCCTGTTTTCCTGAGAAAGCAAAGCTTGTGCTGTTGTGTGTTTGTCCACTTGTGTGCCCGTAATTTTAGCTGGAACTCTCTGCTCAGTCTCAGCCAGATTTGTGGGAGAGATGGAAATCCCAATTTTATCAGCATCCCATGTTTCCTCATTCCTGTTTGACACCCTGTGGGGCCGGTCAACATCCAGCTTGGGGACCTCTTAGGCCATGTTGTTTACAACTTCCTGGGATCCAGGGAATTCCAGCTGAATAGAGAAGGCAAATCCATGATACTGGCCAGGTGGGACACCCAAACAGTTGTGTGTTCTGTGCCTGAGGCTGTAAAACCAGGATCAGCTCCTGGGCATCATTTTGTGCTGCACTTAGGAGAGAGGTTAACACAGGAAACCTTTTCCAAATGGGTACATCCCGAGGGAGATCCAGGATCCATACAAACTGATCCCAATCCCATCTCACTGACTGATGCTCGAGCTAAATCTTCCAGTTTTAATATCCAGTGGATTTCCAGTCGGGTCTGAAAGCCCTTTCAGAAAGCACAGCCCAAGGGCTGGGGAAGGATGCAAACCGTGGGGAGACGTGAGCAGTGTGGAGATGTCTTTTTTTTTTAATCCTGGTGGCAAATTGTTTATGAATGTCCTATAAATCTCCCAAATGTGGCTGTGCTGAGAGGCAGGAGCGAGGCTGGCAGAGCTGCTGCCGGGCATTCCGGGGGATGGAACCCACTGGGGAGCTTGGCACAGGCACTGCCACCTTGGCAAGGTACCATGGTAACATTTCCAGACACATGTTTATGGGTTCTTTGAGGGCTTTTTGGTTAAATGTCAAAGTTTTCATGAGATTATTCAAGGAAATTTCGCTGCTCCAGGATCCCACTCTGCCTTTGAAAGCTGCTTTTGGTTTGCGAGTTGCTCAGTGGAAAATCCCAGAATCCCAGATTGTGCTGAGCTGGGAGGGACCCCCAAGGCTCACGGAGCCCAACCCTCAGCCCTGCCCAGGCCCAGCCCCAAGAGTCA
>JAWWEU010000050.1:10324083-10334805 GCA_035583155.1 Acropternis orthonyx | reverse complement strand
TCTGGGGGAAGAGCCTTTGCCTCAGATCCAACCTGAGCCTGCCCTGACACAGCTCCAGCCATTCCCTGGGTGCTGTCACTGCTCCCCACAGAGAAGAAGTGTCTGTCTTGACTGAAAAACTCATGGCTCAGTTCCCTGCTCAGGGGCTTGTTGTAGAGCTCTGGAAAAGGAGGCAGGAGCTGAGGCATCTGCCCAGGTCCCACCCAGAGGAGAGGGGCCCCACTGCTGCATCTTGAACATGTTGGGGAGGTAGAAACCTGTGAACTCCTTGCACTGCAGCACCGAGCTCTGGGAAGGGCATCACCAAGTTGGGAGATGGATCCCATGAGCACCACATCACAGTGTGAGCATACCCAGTGCCTCACCAGCTGAAGGTTTCTGTGTTTCTGATATGGACATTTTAGGTAGAAATTTTTTACAGAGAGAGTGATCAGACATTGGAATGGGCTGCCCGGAGAGGGGGTGGATTCACCATCCCTGGAGGTGTTTTAGGTTGAGACTGGATGTGGCACTCAGTGCCCTGGGCTGGGAATCACAGCGGTGTTGGGCTCGGTAATATTGGAGATCTCTTCCAACCCAGCTGATCCTGTGATTTTGGCTAAATTCAAAATGAGCCTATCACAGAATCCCAGAATGGTTTGGGTTGGGAGGGACCTTAAAGATCATCCCATTCCACCCCCTGCCGTGGGCAGGGACACCTTTCATGAGCCCAGGTTGCTTCAAGCCTCATCCAACATGGCCTTAAGCACTTCCAGGGATGGGGTATCCAACCTGGACTGATCTGGCTGTGCTGAGACAGACCTTTTTCTCCCAGACAGGCACCAGGTTTCATATTCCTGTGAATTTTTATGTGTATTTCAACCTTGAGTGCTTTGCACAACCTGGTGCTTTGCTTGATGAGCTGTCCCACATCCCACCCTCACCGTGCCCCTTTCTGCTCTTTTCCCACCCTGTGCAGGCTTGATTTGACCTGCAGGCTCCTCTCTGCAGACTGCTGAGCAAGTCTGAGATGCCTCTGCACACCCTTGTTGGACATCCAGCACAGGAGCTGCTGGCGGTCCAGCTTTGAGCATCTCTCATTAAAACTGGATGCTGAGAGCTGCTGAATTCCAGAAGCTCTGCAGGGTTTCTGTTGGATAATATGAGAACTTTAAAAACAACTAATAAACCTGGGTGGTAGAATTGAATCCAGGATTTCTCTCCCTGGGGTATTATGGGTCTCCTCCAGTACTAAAACACATTACAGGATCCCAGGTAGGAGCTGATTTTAAACACTCCAAGCCCTCAGGGGAGACACATCACAATTTTTTTTTAATAGCTGTAGCAGTGAAGGCAGTGACAGTGATTTCAAAAGTGCTTTAGTGCACCTAAATCCGTGGTTTGCTGCTGCTCCAGCTGTGGGTGAGCTCAGGGGGCGGAGGGGCTGAGCTGCCTTTGCCCAGGGGCTGGGGCAGGTGGGTGCTGTGCCCGTGCCCAGCCCCACAGGCTCCTCATGCCCTGTGTTTGCAGTGCAAGCCCATCCTGGTGTTGGATTTAAACCCCTTCCATTGGTTTTGAAAATCAGTGTAATTGCTTTTTTGATTCTTAAGGTTGTCCTGTGCAGGGGCTTGATGATCCTTGTGCATCCCTTCCAGTTTGGGATATTCTGGGATTGCCTTGGGTGTTTTCCAAGAGAAAACAAGGATCTATCATTACCTGGATACTTTGTGTTATGATCTGGTTCTTAAAATGATTAGAAAAGCCTCTGCCTGAATTAAGGTGCAAATGAGACCAGATGCCAAAGTTTATTTAGTGGTAAATGTGAGGCAGGGAAAGCGAGAGAGAAAGAAATAGGAAAAAGGAGGAGGGGGGAAGAAAGAGAGTGACAGAGAGATTAAAAGAGAGATTGTAACCCCGCTGTGGAACCCACAGTGTCCCATGGGTCTGGGTCTTCTGGTCTTCTTGGTGGTGAAGGTCCCACAAAACGTGAGTCCAGTGGATTAAGACAAGTTCAGGAGATGCTCAGGAACCTCCCCTGGAGGGGGAGGAATCTTTGCAGTCTCTGTGACATCACTTGGGTCATGCACAGTCCTGCGGTGGTGGGAGGTCTCAGGGATGAGTCTGGGTGTGTTTTGGGGGTCTTTGGTGATTTATGACCCTTCTCAGCTGCCTCTGACATGAGTGTCCCATGAGTAGTGGCCTTCCTTGGCTGGGGGGTTACTGCTTTGGTTTGGTGTGGAGAGATTTCACCATCACACAGCCCAAACCCTTCTCCTCCTCCACCCACTGAGCTCAGTTAGGGCAGACTCAACACAGGGACATTCTTTCCTGAGCCTTGTTTCCTTCTCCTCACACCTGAGGTAACTGGACCACAGGGTCCCCTCCCAGTCCCAATCCCAGTCAGGAAGGATATTGAGGAGCGGGGATGCCTCGGGACAGGCAGCTGCTTCTTTGCAGTGCGACATTAACAACATTAACAGCATTTCAGTCCATCACAGCCTGCAAACCAATGCAGCTGGTGCTGGAAGTGTCTCTGCAGCCCTGCTAGTCCAGACCCAGGGTGGCACCAAAGCTGGCACTGCCTCTCTGTGCCCCCCTGGGCAGATAAAATTCCCATCTTAGTGCTGAGAGAGATGTCAGAGCGAGCAAGAGATCCCACTGAAGTACATTAATTGGCAAGTGCTGGGAAATTACAGATATGCTTAATGAAAAAGAAAACCTTGTTTACGGTTTCTAATGTGCTGCTGAAGGAACTGGCTCCCAAATAAAAATACTTAAAGTTACGATTAGGATTTATTTACATAATTACTGCCAGAGAAATTCCAGGTACGTGCTGAGCAGTGCAAGAGAAGCCTCGTGGCTTTTCCTCTTTGCTTTGCTGTGCCTCGAGGTTATTTTCTCTTGGGGAGTCTCTTAAAGCTGTTCCCAACTCAGTGAGGCGAGGAGACATTTGTTACAAAATTAATTCATATATATGTGTATATATATTTGTTTTATTGACTGTGGTAGGAACATATGGCTGAGTAAGAGCCAGATCATCCTTGTAATTGTAGTGTTGGCTGGAGGAGGATTCGGGAGGTGGCTCTTACAGCAAAGCAAGGATGTCCTGAGGCTGTAGTGAGGATGTCCTTGGAATTTGTTTCCAAGGGGCTGCGACCTCAGGGATGTGTGTGAGATCTGCCGAGGTATAAGTTTATATCAGTGGTGGGTTTCAAACCATCCTGGCCACCTTCCAGCCCCTGCAGAGCCCCTGGGCCGGATCCTGGGTGGGTGTTTGTGTGGCTCTGGTGGCTCTGCTGATTTATATCTGCTGGAAACATGGAGTATAAAGGCCCACTGATTGAATCCAGCCGAGGGGATGACAAATCTGCCGCTTAATATTTCAATTGATTTTGGCAAACTTGCCTCTTTCTTGTGTCTCCTAAATCAGCGTGTAAGTGCTGCTGACAGTAATTCCCACTCTTGTCTGTGCAGATGGCTGCCCTTCACTCGGCTGCGGTGTTTATACCTGCTACGTTTGCAAACACTTTGCTGCTACAGCCTCCCATGGAGCAGTATTTTTCCTTTGCTGTCATACTTGTGGGATGAAAATGTTCTTTCTTGGGCTTTGCTGGAATGGGAATTTTCTTCTTCTTCCAACGAGGGCCACTGAGGTGTGGAGCACAGGAACACTCAGGGAGGATGCTCTGGGCACGGAGGGTTGAACCATCTCAGGGGTGTAGAAGCTCCAGAGCAGGGTCTGAGAGATGATGTCCAGGCTCTTGTGTGGCTGTGAAGGTGGTTCTGGCTGGATCCAGCTGGGGATGCCCCATCCCTGGGAGTGTCCAAGGACAGGCTGGACGGGGAACAACCTCAACTAATGGATGGTAGCAGGGGATGGAATGAGATGAGCTTTAAGATCCCTTCCAAATCAAACCATTCTATAATTAATTACATGTCAATGCAGACCCCTGTGCACTATATAATTATTACCAGGTAGCAAATCCGAAGGCTGGAAGCTGCAGTACAAGTTCTAGACATTCCTATTTTCCTGCTCTGTCCCTGCTCCCTCTTCTTCAGCATCCAGAAGCAGCAGCTGCCTTTGGTTTGTTTGTTTAGCTGCTGCCTCAGACACTCAATCCAACCTGCAATCCATCAGTCATGCACCCAGCCTCGGCAGAGGATGCTTCGCTCCGGCTGCTCCTTCCAGCCAGGCTGTTGTACTGCTCCAAAAGAGCAGAGCCAAATAACTCAAACCAACCTTTCTCTCCCCCTTTTTCTCTCCTGCCCAGGGAGAAGATGCCATTCCACCATGTAACAGCTGGCTTGTTGTACAAGGGCAACTACCTGAACCGCTCGCTCTCCGCCGGCAGCGACAGCGAACAGCTCGCGAACATCTCTGTGGAGGAGCTGGACGGTGAGCATCTCCTGGGGGTCTCCCTCAGTGGTTTTCCAAGTTGAGCTTGTTTTCACCTTCTCTGTGGCCTTGTCATGCAGCTCGCCCTGTGAAGCAAGGAGGAAGTGAGATGGCTCAGGGACAGAGAGGACCAAAGTTGTGTTGAGGGCTGGGAAGCGATTTTAGTCTCAGCTTTTGTCCTTCTTAGAAATAAGGCAGCTTTTTGAGACAGTAAGGCTGCATTTTATGGGCAAAACTTTGCAAGAGGCTAATATTGTCTACAGAGATGTTCTTAGCCTTGCCTGGGACCTGCAGAGTGGAGTCTGTTCCTATCAAGTTGTCTCATTTGCTTTGTGGCCTTTCAAAAGGGAGCTCTGTCTCTGGGAGATGGGGCAGGGAGGCAGCTTGTGGCTGGAGAGAGCTTTAACATTCCCTTTCACAGGCCGGTGACTGGGAGCACAGACCAGCCTCAGACTGGCAAAGGCCATCAGGAGGGTTGTCCACATCTGCTGCCTGTGGGATCCCATAATTTTCTCCCTGGAAGCTGGTTGTTGTTAATCCCTTCTGCCCTGCAGACAGGATGTGTGGCCAGGTAGACTCCCAGTCTGGTTCCTGGTGGGAAGGTCTCTTTAGCAGATGATTTTTGGCTCCCCAGGGTCATTTCTAAGCAAAAGTTAATATTGTTGACAGCTGGTCTTTAGTGCTGTGGGTCAAACTGAAGCTCTTGGTTTGCTTCCCAAGGGACATTTGGTACAAGCCATGATCATAATGAGTGGCCTCGATGGAGAGCTTGATGAGGAAACCATCAAGGGAAGGGTGCAAGGTGGAAATGGTCCTTCCAGGACAGGTTGAAGGAAATTTGGCAAAACAGAAAGATTTCTGTCCACCCTCCCCCTTCTCAGCGGTGCTTTGTTAAATCAGCCCTCAGTTTTCAAGCCTTGACAACTCAGAGCCTTTGGATTTGGTTTTGTGAGCTTTCCATTAACTTCTCCTTGGGATAAACAGTGTCTTCTCCTCCCCGATGAGTATGTGAGGGGGCAGCTCAGGGGAGAGATGCAGCATGAGGACCCACTTCCAGTGCAGCTTAGCTCAGACCCCAGGAACACCAGGACTGCCAAGGGCATGTTCTGGGCTCTTCTCCTGGGCTCCAGGAGCTTGGTTTGAAGGTTTAAGTTCTGCTGGATTGAACTGACTCAGCTCCTCTGCATCCTCGAGGTGACCTGTTGTGTTGCAGGAGAAGCTTTGCCGTGGTCCCTGTGCAGGGCGATGGGGGTGCTGAGCATGCAGGAGGATTTTGGGGTGAGGTCCTGCAGTTCATCTCAAATGCAGAAAACAAGGAATTTTTGCTTATGCCAACCCTGGTTAGAGCACATCTGCTGTCACTGAGATCTGCAGCAAGAGCTGATTCAAGCAGTGGTGGTGTTTGGTCACAGGTTGGACTCGATGATCTCGAAGGTCTTTTCCAACCTTAAGAATTCTGTGATTCTTTTAAGTGGCATCAGGACTGGAACCCGCTGTCAGAGTCATCCCATCACGCTGGGGATACTTGTCCCGGGTTTGTTTCCCTGCTGTTTGCATGGAAATGGTCTGTGGCTGACCATGGGAAGGCAGCCCAGCCTGATTTCCACCCTTCCCGTGCCTCCCTGATCCACGCAAACCCTCTGGCATCACTTTTCCCACGGGTGGCTCCGGGCTGGGAGAACAACCCCACCTCCCCCGGGAGAAACCAGCGCTGGAGACTTCGGATCATCTCCTTAATTAAGGGCAAATGAAGTGAATTAGGTGTGAAGGAGCAGCCTCGGCGCTGTTAATGCGGGCGCGGCTCCCGCACCGAGGGTTCCTCCAGCGCTGTGTGCACGAAGAGTCTCCCCCTCGTTCTCCAGGAGATTTAACTAATCACCCATTTATTCCCTGGCTGTTAAGCACAATATTCTTGCTAGGATTTAGTTAAATTATTTTCCTGACAGCTCTGTGCTTTCCAAACACCCCTTTTGGAGGGCTCTGTGGCATTGCCACGAAGATGTGCCCCAGTTCTAAGGCGAGCAGAGAAGGGCTCAACCTCAGGCCGTCTTTTTCCACCTTCAAACACAGCAGTGTCACCAAATTGATCCGTATCTGCTAAAGCCAGAGCAGCATAAAAAGCTGGAGATAGTCTTCCGTGTGCCAGCCAGCAGCATGCAGCCTCTGGAATTTATATTTAACATTAAGGCAGCAGCTCTTTCTTCCTGGGTTTTGTCACTAATGCCAGATCAGTGGCTGGGTGTGCTGGTAATTGCTGAAGGTACCACTGTTCACTGCCCAACACAAACCAGAATTAGTCTTTCTGCCTTTAAGCATAAACTGTCTCAGGGGTGAGTAACAAAATGTTCTTCCTTGAGAAGTTAATGTCAGGGTATGGGAGCTTTGTGGATGTATCAAGCTGTGATAGCTCGATGCCAATAACATATTTGCATTTAATCCTACAGGCTGGGGAAAAGATGCCCAAATTCTCCTTGGTTTCGTTTTCAATGAGATTTTGCTCCTGAGGGAGTTCAGCCTGTTGAGACATTCCAGTCACACATATTAAATTATTAAAGGTTTGAAGCTGGGGAAGTCAGTGGGAATTTTCTGTAATGTTCCCTGTGTGCTCGAGACTCCAACAAGTGCCTGATCTGTCGGGGTTTTTTCCAGCAGATTTTTTTTCCCCCTCATGTCTAGCATTGTGTGTCTCGGCACCATTCTCTTGGGGAAGGAGTTCTGGAAGTGTGGGCTCTGGGATGCTGCAGGCTCCTTGCAGCCTGCCTGGAATACAGGCTGGGATACAGGCTGTCTCCTGCACATCCCTGCAGTGAATACTGACGAGTTCTCCCTGTTTGCAGCCTGAGGGTGATGGGTGAGTGATAATATGGAGAGCAGGAGATACTCCAAAGAGTGTAAGGTGGAAAGAGTCCAGGTTTTGGGATGAATTCACAGAGTACTGAAGGTGCTTCTTTGCCTCTTCTCTGCCTGGTTCCTTTTCAGAGAAATACTCAGAATCATAAAATGATTTGGGCTGCAAGGGACCTTAAAATTCACCTTGTTCCACCCCCTGCCATGGGCAGGGACACCTCCCACCAGCCCAGGTTGCTCCAAGCCCCGTCCAACCTGGCCTTGGACACTTCCAGGGATGGGGCAGCCACAGCTTCTCAGGGAATTCCATCTCAGTCCCTCCCCATCCTCCCAGAGAATTTCTCCCCAATATCCCATCTATCCCTGCCCTCTGGCAGTGGGAAGTCATTCCCCCTTGTGCTGTCACTCCATCCCCTGTTCTAAGTCCCTCTCCAGGTCTTCTGGAGTCCCTTTAGGCACTGGAAGAATCTGTGAGGTCTCTCCAGGCTCAACAATCCCAATTTTCTCAGCCTGTCTCCATAGGAAAGGTGCTCCTACCAATTTCATGGCCCTCCTCTGGACTTGCCCCAACAATTCCACATCTTCCCTATGTTGAGGGCACTGCACACAACATTCCAGGTGGGGATCTTAGGAGAGCAGAGTAAGTTTTCCCCTACAAAAACTTCCCGGACTTCCATCAATCATCTGTCAACTTGAACTGGGCTCTGGTTTTTTCCATCCTGCTCCAAGCACGGTGCTGGCAGCCAGGGAAGAGGCTGGAGAGATAACAGGTCACTGCGGATGCCTCATTTATTCCCAGCTATTTGTGGTGCTGTAGTAGCGTGAGGGTGTTTAGGAGCTGTCACCGTCACCGAGGGAATTAACTTGCAGAAATCCATATTAGGAGATCCTTAACTTTGTAACAGCAACCAAGTGACGAAGTTGGAAGTGGCAGCCCATCCATAACCTGTCTCTCAGGGCTGCAGAGCACGGAGGGGTCTGAAGGGGGGGAAGTTATTGCCGTGTGCTCCGAGGTTTCTGTGCATGGGATTATAAATGAAGGCTGGGAGGGACTGTTTTACACAGAGATTTGCTGGCTGTTGTTGGGGGACACGAAATGATGGCACAGTTTGTGCAGACCCTGTGGTTTCCACGTCCCTTTGAAAATCAGCTTCTGTCCTCACACTGGAGCGCTTTTAATAAAAAATGGTGGATGGAAATAATCATGTCAAGCTTGAGTCATCCACCTCCATAGGCTCTATCTAAAGGGTATTGTCAGGAGGCAAAAACATTTCCATAGCAGGAATCTGACAAATATCACCTGAAGGGAGGCACATGCATGGTAAGTAGGCATTGCAGAAAGTGCCTGGGAGATGTGAACTACTCAGTGCCTTGCAGAGCAAAGCCAAAGCTGAACCACAGCAGCAGCTATTTGTCCAGAAAGACATCGAGATAAATCCTTGCCTGTCCCAGATTCCTTTGAAATCAGCAGTGCCAGTGCAGGAGGAGATGGTGCTGCAGGCCAGCTTTTGGCACCTGGGGCTTCAGATCACGCAGCTCCTGCCCCAGGAGGTGGGTTTGTGGTATCTAAAAGGGTTTTTCTAGGCTGGGAGAGATCTTTTGGCTCCAAGGTTGAGCTCCAGGGTGGAAATTGCAGAGCATGGTTTTGTCTGCCCGAACTGGAGGTGTCAGCAGAGCAGCACAAGAAGTGGGGCAGAGCTGCTCCCTACAGGAGCTTGGGGTGCAGGAGCTTCAAGGCAGGAACCTGGAGATGCCTCACCAAGAGGCTTTTCTGGGATTTCTGCTTCTTCCCAGTGACCCTCCCTTCTGTCACCTCCAGAAGATCCTTCCCGGGCTCCTGCATCGAAGGGAACTGTGAGCGGCTCCAGCACACACTGGGAATCAGCTCTTGAAACAATTTGAAGGTCGTGGTTAAATGCTGCCCCACGGAGAGTTTAGATGAGCAGTTGTCTCCTGCTTGCCGAGAACAAAGGCAGTGCCAGGTGGCACAAGGTGTGTCGGGGCTGCAGCAGGTTCTGGAGTGGGCAGTCGTGGGGCTGGTGACACGCTGGGTCCCTGCTGGGGACACACAGCGGGTGAAATGGCCCCGCAGCACAAACAGAGCTGTGCCACCCTAACCCTGCCCCTGGAAATAAGGCTGAGGTCAGGGGTGTTATCCCCTTGTGCACGTCTGAGGTGATGGTCCTTGGATGTTGTATGTCCTGGGAGCTGCCAGAGCTCCAGGAGCCTTTGGATGATGCTCTGGGGCACAGGGGGTGACTCTTGGGGCTGGGCCTGGGCAGGGCTGAGGGTTGGACTTGATGCTCCTTGTGGGTCCCTTCCAACTCAGCACAGTCTGGGATTCTGTGGTTTTGGAATTCTGGGATTTCATGGTTCTGTGACTCTGATTCTGTGATTTTGTGATTCTGTGATTTTGTGACTCTGTGGTTCTCTGATTCTGTGGCTCTGTGATTCTCTGATTCCATCATTCTGTGATTCTCTGATTCCATCATTCCATGGTTTTCTGTGGCTCTGTGGTTCTTTGATTCCGTGACTCTGTGATTCTCTGATTCCACGGTTCTGTGACTCTGTCATTCCATGATTCCATGGTTCTGTGATTCCATGATTCCATGGTTCTGTGACTCTGTGATTCCATGGTTCTGAGATTCCATGATTCCATGGTTCTGTGACTCTGTGGTTCTCTGATTCCATGGCTCTGTGATTCCATGATTCCATGGCTCTGTGACTCTGTGATTCTCTGATTCCATGGCTCTGTGATTCCATGATTCCATGGCTCTGTGACTCTGTGGTTCTCTGATTCCATGGCTCTGTGATTCCATGATTCCATGGCTCTGTGACTCTGTGGTTCTCTGATTCTGTGACTCTGTGATTCTCTGATTCCATGGTTCTGTGACTCCGTGATTCCATGATTCCGTGGTTCTGACTCTGGTTCCATGATCCTGTGGTGCTGCAGAGGTGCTGTCCCGTTCAGGGGTTGTTATTTAGCAGAAACCCCGAGAGCTGTGTGGGTTGTGGCTCATCCAGATCCTCGTTGTGTTCTCAGGAAGGTTTGACACCAGTCCCTGCTCGCCGGAGAGTCGGGGCTGTTGTGCAGCTCCTCAGCTCTCTCTCTCCGGGTGTTGATTTTTCTCCGGCTCTGTTTGTTTGCCAGCAGAGATTTTAATCCTGCTGATGGGAAGGGAGAGGGACAGGGAGGGTCCCTCCAGCCTGGACAGCCAGCTGGCTGTGCCCTGGGGGGACCCACACGGGTTATCTTCGGTGTCCCAGGTGAGATCAAGCCGTGGTTTGGAGAAGGAATGTGCTCCAGGAGGGAAACCCAGGGGAGAGAGGAATTAGTCACTTGACTGACTCATGTAGCAGCAACAGGCTGAGTCTGCTCTGCTTGGCTTTATGTCCATGAGAAAGGAAGAAAACACTTGGAAAAGGGGAAATGGGACGGGAAGGGAAGGGAAGGGAAGGGAAGGGAAGGGAAGGGAAGGGAAGGGAAGGGAAGGGAAGGG
>JAWWEU010000050.1:10160158-10170977 GCA_035583155.1 Acropternis orthonyx | reverse complement strand
AGGGGAAGGGGAAGGGGAAGGGGAAGGGGAAGGGGAAGGGGAAGGGGAAGGGGGGCTCCAATAGCAGAGCACATGCTGTCAGAGAGGTGGCAGGAGAAGGTCTGAGCTGCCCATGAGGAGTCAAATCAAAGCCATTTACAGAAGGACAATCTGGTTTCATAGTCATGGCTAAGCCAAAAGTTCATGTCATCTCCTCTTGGCTCTTCTCCCTACTTGGAAATGCCATGAGCAAAAGGAAAGTGCTCTGACTGTTCCACCCTTTGCCTTCGTTTTTCCCTACACAAAAAAAATGGGATCTGCACCCATGAGTCAGCTTTGTCCTGCTCTTGGGTGGCTGCATTAGCTCATGCCACAGCATTTCTGGTTGGGGCCACTGGGTCTGGAGTTATTCTCCATGTCCTGTGCTGGCTGAAAAGAAGAAGATGACTTTGAGTGATCTTAGAAAACTCAGATTTCCCCTCGAAAGAGTCAAAGCCCCACAGTGCTCTGTGCAAGCAGCTGGGTTTCCACCTCTGCCCCTCCCAGCTGTGGGAGCTGCAGATGGGGGATACACGTCCCTCACACTCCCAGAAGCTTCCCTAAAATCTTTTTATACCAGTAATTCGGCAAAAAGCTCATCTGGCCAATGTAGCCCCTGGAAAATTCCTGTGCCTTGCCCACAGCAAACGACCCCCATCAACACGTGCACAAACAGTCACAGACAAACCCAGGCTTGGATTCCACATCTTGCCTTTCAGAGCTGGCTGAAAAATTCAGCTCTCAATTTCAACACAAAAAAACCTGCTGCTCTTTTGCCTTTCTGAGTGCCCCGAGTGTCTCCAGAGCTGCTTTTGAACCACACCGAGAACCAGATGCAGGAGCCAAAACTGTGCAGTATCAGCCTGGGATTTGGAGCATCTGTGTGGTTGGTTTTTCTCCCCATTAATTTAATTTGACAGAAAAGAGCAGGAAAGCTTCTGGCTCCCGTGTGGGCAAAGTGGATAAACAGCAGGAATTTTAAGAGAGAAGCTGAAATGAAACCTAAAAGCAAGAGGCTGCTGCCCTGGTTAAGAGCCCTCTGGGCTTCCTCGCCCCACCCCCGTCTCTGTGCCCTGTGTGTTATAAGGAGATTGTTTTCCTTCTTATCACTTGTGCCAACCTCCCCTTTGCATTGGATTTGGTTTTGAAGAGGAAAACAACACATCATCTCCCATGATGGACCCCAGGGAAAAAATCCAGTTGGACTCGAGAGCAGCAAATCCTAATCCTGCTGCTTCAGGAAAATCTGCAGGAGTGAGTAATTCCTGAGTGGGCAAACATTTGTGCAGTGAGAACTGCACGAGTTTGACATCACAATTCTTGCAGAGGAAAGTTGCAAACCCTGTTTGTGATTTCCCTGCCTGCTTTGTGGCGTGGGCAGAGCACACAGGGCTGTGTCTTACACCCTGAGCTGCTCTGGGTGACACAAGATTCCCACCCCCTGGAGCAGCCCCAGGATCAACCCAAATGGGAACATCCCTGACCTCTCAGCAGCGGGTTTGAGTACAAGCTTTTCCAAGCCACAAGCCTTTATTTCTCTCCAGACCTCTCAGCCAAACTGAAATGCAGCCAGACTTGAAGGAGGCTTGAGGACTAACCCCAGCCCTGGTTTGGAAACTCGCTGCTTCCAAGTGGGAAGGGGCCAAGGTGACTTTCTGTGCCGCCTGCAATGCTGCTGGGGAGTTGTAATGTGGATATATGGAAATGCAAAGAGGAGAGCCAAGCACATCCCGTGGCAAATCTCTTGCAACAATTATTACACCAGGCCTAAATGTTCCCCCTCCCTCTGCAATCAGAGGGAAATCTTGGCTCAAGAGGAGAGGCAGTTTTGCAATCAGGTTGAGTAGGGGAAAGGGTTTGCCATCATCCTGACAGAGGAGTCTGGCACAAAACTCAGCCCTCTGTGTGTGCCCCACCTCCTGCAGCAGCTGCAGGATTTAATTAAGGACACTAATTCATATTCTCAGCTACACAACCTCATCCAACATCAGCACAACCACTGGAACACCTCTGGATTGAACCCAGTCAGAGTGAGATTGGAGTGTGGCCCATCAGCTAGAGAAGGGACATGCTAATTCATGGGATCATGGACTGTTTGGGTGGAAGGGACCTTAAACACCATCCAGACCCACCCCCTGCCATGGGCAGGGACACCTCCCACCAGCCCAGGTTGCTCCAAGCCCCGTCCAACCTGGCCTTGGGCACTCCCAGGGATGGGGCAGCCACAGCTTCTCTGCCCAACCTGTGCCAGGGCCTGCCCACCCTCCCAGCCAAGAATTCCTTCCTAATATCCAACCTAAATTTCCCCTCTGTCAGTTTGAAGCCATTCCCCTTGTCCTGTCACCCCAGATCCTGATTCAAAGACTCTCTCCATGTTCCTTGTAGCCCCTTCAGACACTGGAAGGAGCTGTGAGGTCTCCACCCAACCCTCTCTTCTCCAGGCTGAACAGCCCCAATATTGAAGAGCAGCTGCTGCTTCACAACATTCTCCAGGTTTATCAGCCACCCCTTTGGACCACACGAACAGTGACCAAGACCCTGCTCTGAGAGATGGCCAAGGATTTACAGCTGAAAGAGGATGAGGCTGCAGGAGAAAGAGCCAACACAACCACCTTTGTCATAAGGGACAAACCCCCTGAGGGTGAAAGCACAGAGACATGGGCAGGGACCCACAGGGCTGTGGCTGTGCTGTCATCTCAGGTGGCTTTGCGTGAGGGTCCAGAGGCACCAAAACCCCACAATCAGCTGCTTAGGAAGCAGTTTGGTTTTATTTTGCCCACTGCAATACAGCCACAGCTCTGGCATTGCTGTCTCCATCTCCCATCACCTGGGAGCAAACGCCTTCTAGTGAGGTCAACAGCAAAAGACAAGCACTAGGTGGGTTTAAGGACAGAGATGGACAATAATGTTCACCCCCCAAAAAAAAAAAAGTCTGAAAAAATACGTTTAGTTCAAGGAAAAGACCCAGATTCTGTAACTTTTCATGTAAAGGGGGCCACCTGCAGCCTCCTTAGCTATTTTCTGACTTGAAAACTTTGATTTTAGACCAGATTAACCCGCTCAGAAATCCCCAAAGTGACATTTTTGATACAGGTGACCTCAGTGCCTTATTTTTGTTCAGCTGCCCAAAGATATGGGCATGGCCTTCACATCAAATGAGGGTGGCAGCAGAAAGCCCCGACACACCAAATCCCTGACAAGGAAACACCTGGCTCAGAAAGTGGTGCAGAGGCACCAGAATTGCCATTCCCTGAGCTGCCAGGAGTTCTCCTGCCCACAGCAATCCAGGGAGCCAGGGAAAACCTCACTGCCTTGTCCAAAGCAGGGACACCCACCCAGGAGGGACCTGCCTGGGGCTCTCACAAGCATCACTCAGCACAAATGAAGACTACAGAGGGGGTTGGGTTATTTTTCCCCCTCATTCCTCATGGGAATGGGCAACACAGATGGATCAGGCATTCTTTGGCGACCAGACACCTTCAATTTGATTTTTAAGATAAGCTCTTTTCAATTATACAAACATGGAATGCACTTTAGTACAGCACTTTCGATAATTTAAACTACTGGTATAAGACTTGTTTGCATGAATCAAAGAGGATAAGAAAGGCAATAAAGTTTCTAATACCTTTATTGGCTAAATTTGTATAAGACACACCTAAAAGCTTCAGGTGATGAGAGTGGCACCTGTGACACTGCAGAACCTGAGTGTGCTCCCTTTGTGTCCCTGTTCAATATCTGCACTGCATCTCCCAGGCTCAGGAAAAGGGACTTAAAACTGCTTGGAATTTTTTATGGCAGGTGAGAACTGCCAGCAAATTCCACCGTGTCAGTTCTGTCCTCCCAAGCAACAGAGGAAAGATGGAAAGAATAACAGGCCAAGTGTGAAGGGAACTGGGAGATGAAAAGGTCCAGCAGGGAATGGTTTCCGTGATATTTCTTAGAGAGAAGATGCCAGAAGGCAGGAACAAACCACAAGGAAAAGGTTATTGGAAATACAAGTGGTGCTGGTGCCACAGAGCACAGGGAGAAGCTGCACATTCAGGAATTCTGGAGGGCATGTCCAGTGGCACATTTTCAGTGCCCAGCTCTGGGCACAAATCAACACTAAGTCCAACATCACTCGTAGCACAAGGCAGGAGGAAAAGGAGCATCCTGGGCTTTTCCCAGGTATCCCATCACCTGGTCACAGAGGCTGGACACTGCATGGGGTTTTCATTGCATCAAATATGGTTACTCTCATAAAACTTCATCATTTCAGCAACTAATGTCCTTATTTATTTGTCTCTGTAGTGTTTCATGCAGTGCCCTCCATGCCCCAACAACCAACACATTCACCATTAGGGTGGGTCACACAAACACAGAATCAGCCTATTTTCCAATACTGTTTTCCTGAAAAGGCCTTTTCCTTCATTCTCCCTGACACACAACATTTCAGTCACAGCCCAGCGGCAACATTTTGACTTCTGACATTTGCAGGCAGCACGAGAGCCCCGCGCTGCTCCACGCCTGGCTGTGCTGCACAGGGAGCATGTCCTGAGGAACCAGAAACTGCACAAGGCAATTAAGGGAAAATATATGGAAGGAATTCTTCCCTGAGAGGGTGGCACAAGTTGCCCCGAGAAGCTGTGGATGCCCCATCCCTGAAAGTGTCCAAGGCCACACCTTGGAGCAACCTGGGCTATGGAAGGTGTTCCTGCCCATGGCAGGGGGTGGAACGAGATGGGCTTTGAGGTCCTTTCCAACCCAAACCACTCTGTGAATTTCAGCAACACTCCTGAGATTAATTCCAGAAGGTAATTCCATCCCAATCACACATCAGTCCTGCTTTCCTTCAATACCATTGCCTGTGCCTTGGCACAGTAGCAGCAGCTCCACTCTGCTGGTTAAACATGAGTTACAATCAGGACCTTGAGAGTAAAGAGGCAAAATATTCAAACTACTTCACCTTCACAGAAAGCCCATCCCAGGCAGGCAGGAGCCAGGGGATGCACAGTCAATAAACTCACTGCAGCTTTGGAAAGCACAGGATCAGGTTCAGGCAAACCAGACCCCAGGAAGAACAGAGAACATTACTCAGGGTGTGGGCAACTGCCAACACAACCTTAGAATAACAAAGCTGCTCCCTCCAGACACCTGACCCCAAATCCTGTGTGCCTCCTTCAGGAATGCACCCAGCATTTCATGCCTGTGCTTGGCACACACGACTCTGGGATGTAAACGGGACACTTGCTAAGGCCATATGTTGGGAGGATGGAAGATGGACGTGCTTAACTGGAAGGGCCTTCAAACAGCAGTGGTGACAATGATGGGACTGAACAGACCTCAGATCTGAGATTCTTTGGAGCTTTTTGGTTCGGGGCATTGTTAGCTGGAAAGTGAGATGGATTCTGACTCCCTCTGCCCCCTCTGCCAAAGCTCTGCAGTGAGGGTGGGCAGCTACAGGGGCTGACAGAGCAGGGCCCAGCTCAGAGCCCTGTGCAGGGTGGAGTTTGGCTCAGCAATCGGGACAGCAGCTCCAAACAGCCCCCTGTGATGCCCTAGAGGGGCCTCAAAGTGCCCACAAACAGCACAGCACACTCCTCTGACCGCCCATCCCAAGAGTTCTTGGTCAACACCAAGGTGATTTCTCCAGCTGCCTCTCCAGGAGCAGCCATTGCCATCCAGAGGGAATGGGATGGGATGGGATGGGATGGGATGGGATGGGATGGGATGGGATGGGATGGGATGGGATGGGATGGGATGGGATGGGAGGAAAATGCCAACCCTGCCCCTGGAGCAGCCTCACCCTTTGCAGGAAGACAGGCTGGGGCAGCACAGCTGAGAGGGAAGGAGCAGGAGGTGTCCTGGGGGACAGCAGGGCACCCCCAGCAGCCCTGGCTGGCAGCACAGAGGGCTGGACACAGGAGGGCTGTTCCCCTTCACTTGGCACTTGTTGGGTCACATCTGGAAGCTCATCCCAAGGGTGAGAGAAGGACAAGCCCAGGGGAAGCGAGTTCAGCAGAGACCCCAGGATGGTGAAGGAAAGGCTGTGGGAAGAGGGGGAGGAAATGCTTTCAGGGACACACACACCTGCCAAGAGCCTCCCACATGAAGACACAGATCCAGGCTCGTTCCCTCCCTCCCTCTCCCAAAGCCAGATGTTCCAAGTTACCTCAATTAAATCCTCAGCTCTTCCAGGAACTCCATCCAGCTACTGCTCACTAATGCAACAGGACACGGTACAGATCGACTCCTTTGTTATTTCCTGGGTGGAATTCCCTTCCCTTCCTGTGGCCTGCATATTTGGATGCTTCTAATCTCACTGCTACTCTTTTTGGAACATCAAATATTTCCTGGGTTAGGTTTTAACTCAGGGAAAATGATGCGTGCCATGTGCGAGGGGGAGCAGAACATGCTGACTGCACGAGTGGGTGGAAAAATCCAGGGGGAAAAGCAGCAGAAGGAAGGGAAGACACTGCATTAAATATGAGTGTTCCAAAGGTGCTGAGCAAAGGAGGAGGGTCTGGCAGCCAGGCCTGAGATCCCCCCTTGCTCCATCACTCCAGTCCCCACAGGCAAGGGAGGGAGTGCAAAACCTGATGCCCAAAGGGGAACATATGGTGAGCAATTCAGAGCTCATCCATTTTCCTGATGGAAACTCAGCAAGGAGATAAATATGGCAGTGTTTGCCTGCTCCTTTTTGCTGCACACAGGGACAAACCCTGCGAGGGGCTGAGCATCAGCAAGGTTTTTGAGCTGAATCTCACGGGTGATGAGGGTGCTCAGTGCCCCGTGACCATCAGCATCTTAGAGCTGAGCTCTCCTTGTTCTTGTCAACCTGTGTTTTCAACTTCACTGCCTCATTTCTGTCACCCTCTCTCATTTCGGAGCCTGAATATTGAGCAGGGCTCAAAAAGACTCCGATGTTGGATGAAAACATATTGATCTCTGTAAGAAAACCAAAGGGTACAACTGAAAGTTTAGGGGCTGGAGTGGTTGTCTGCTGAGAAGTTCATCTTCTGTAAAAGTTGTTTTCATTTACAGTGAATGACAGTTACAATAGTTCACCAAGTTTTGGGTCACAAGGAAGAGTAATTGCACCTTAAAACCTCAACTCCTTCACTGAAGCAAATCGCTCAGCAGTCCTGGGAGGTCTCCAGAGCCCAGATCCAATTTTCAAAGGTGATTTGGATGCTTACAATCCTGAACCTCATCCATTTGGGGCAGATCCCTCTTTTCTCTTGCTGCTCTGAGGAGAGAGGCTCTGCACTCCCACTGCCCTGGCCAGCTCTGCAGGAGAGCTCAGCACTGCCAGCGAGGTGTTACCACCACACAGGGACCAGCAGGTCCCCTGGTTGTTCTCAGCAGTGCAGAGGAAGCTCTTCCACCACAACACCTGAAGGAATATGGGCAGCACTCTGGATTTTCAGGTGGCTTTCCTGCTGTTTGTGCCTTTGGGGCCAGGCCCTGACACAACACACTCAGTAACCACCCTGGGCAGCTCTGCAGGCATCGAGTCCTCCACGTGTCCAGGAGCTCCCAAGGGTGACAGCAAGGCCACCCATACATCCTTTGCCCTTTGGGCCATGGACACATCCCACGCTATGCCCTTGCCATGCTCACCCCATCCTTTTAAGCCCTTCTAAAGCGGTGCTTAAATCCCAAAGTCATGTTCAACCCACAGTCCCCTAGTTGTGCCAGGACTCTGGAGCCATCACAGGTGTATAAATCCTGCTGTTACCAACCATTTGTTCCAGGGCCTTCCCAGAGACAGACTTTTTTTTGGGAAGACAGTGTTGCTGTCCTCCCTCTTTCCAAAGCCAGCTGTACTTGTGGCTGTCCCAGCAGCCTTTGATTTGGGTAAAATCTTGTTATACTTTGCCACAACTTCTTGAAATCTCTCCACTACGGGGCTCCCTTGGTGCCTCAGGGGCAAAAGGTGTGAAACACCAACATCCCTGGAGCCTTTGCAGCTCATTGGTAGCAGAGGAGGGAAGTGTCCCACTCATGGCACTGCAGCCTCTGTTTTAGCAGCAGTGCAGAGCTGGGCTCTGCCAAACCCAGCTCAGGCTCCCTGGGGGCTGATTCGAGACACGGCAGCCCTGGGGATGTGGCTCTGGAGTTGACAGGGCTGTCCTTCCAACTGTCACAGAACGAGCCTCATGAATTACCCACCCCAAGCAGGCTCAGCAGGTGCCAATCCACCCCCCTGGTGCTGTCAGTGCCCTGCCACGAGCAGGATCCTGCCAGGCCACCGCCTGCAGAGTGTCACACACAGCCCAGGGCGCTGTCACCGCTGGCGGCCGATGCCGAGGGGGAGTTGGACTCTCCAGCACCTGCACTGCTCCTTGCTGATGTTTTGGGCCGCTGGGATGTGCCAGGAAGATGCTTCACACCTGGCAGGTTTTCCATCAGGTGACATTTAACACAAGGCAGTTTGATCTGTTTTCTGCCTTGTGCTGGGCCAGCTCACAGAGAGCTCAGCCTGAGGGAGGAGGGGACAGTAAATGCGCTGAGGGGATGGGAATTGGTGTTCTGCTCTCAGGGCACGGTCCAGGGCTCTAGTCCTGCCTCCTGACAGCTGATGGGTGGCCTTGGGTGAGCCACTTGCACTTCCCACACTCCACTCCACCTGGAAACACCTTTTCCCAGGTTTTGGTGGGCCACTGTACTTGTACACAGGGAAGATTCCCCTTTTCAGGGATCATCCTTGGTGTTGGATGCTGATGAGAGCCAACCTCTCCGAGCAGGAGAGCTCCCCAGAGGTTTTAAATATCTATTTCTCAGGATTTCAGAACTCAATCAACATTTCACAGCTTACACTTCCCACACTCCACTCCACCTGGAAACAACTTTTTCCAGCTACTCAGACTCCAAGATGTTTGCAGCATGGATTGCTCCTTCTGTGGATTGGACACGTGGCTGTTCAATCTTGCTTGGACCTTGTGATACAGAGACAAAAGATCCACCACAGCACCAACAGGTCAAGGAGGGAACAACCAGGACACGTGTCACACACAGCAGCTCATGCTGAACACCCTCCTTCCTCCTCCCAGGTGAAAGAAAGGAGGAGAAGGAGGGGATGACACATCATTGTGACCAAAAGGAGACTCCCTTGGTCAAGCTGAGAATAAAAGCCTGTGATTCCTCGCAGTAAATAAACTGTGACCATTCACACAATGGATATGAGGCTTGTATGAACCATCTGCCACCCTGTTCCTTCTCCTGTTGGGCAGAGCTGAATTTTGCAGTTGGTAAACTCATTTTATCAGACAGTTCCACACTGCCATAAATTAATTGGAGCCCAGATGACTCAGAGTGCTCTTAGCAGGATATCCTGTTAGAAGGACACTTCTTCAAGGCACAGGAGATAACCCAGGCAGCCCCTTGGCAAGCAAAAAAAGCAAAACCAACTCCTAAGAACTAAACCAAAACTTAAACCCCCCAATCAGCTCCAAATCCAGGGAGTCCTTTTGCCCTCTTCCAGTCCCACCTTGTTCCCTGCCACGTCCAACAGGCAGCAAATGGGCTTTCCCACCTGCTGGTTGAAGCTCATAAAGCACATCCTGCAGTGGAAAAACCCAGATCCAACACACAGGGGTTTCCAAAAAATCATCCTTTCCAGGGGCTAACACTTCCCGGGACTTTTGAAAGAGCATTTACAAGCAATTAGCACTCCCTTGCCTTTTTTCTCTCCCACCCAGAAGGAGGCAAAACAAAAATCTCTCCTTCATAAACCACGGGACACAAACCAAACAGGGCATTTAATGGGCCACTGTACTTGTATACAGGGAAGAGTCCTCTTTTCAGGGAGCATCCTTCATGTTGGATGCTGATGAGGGACAACTCTCCGAGTAGGAGAGCTCCCCAGAGATTTTAAACATCTCTTTCTCAGGATTTCAGAACTCAGCCAACATCTCACATGTAGAAGGGGTGAAAGAAGAGCTCGTGGGAGCTCTGCAATCTGAATTCCAGCTTCCTGCTCCTGTGCCCTGTGCTTTTAGAAACATCCTGGAAGGCAACCCCAGGGGCCAAGTTCATGGTGGGGCCATAATTCAGAATATAAATTCTCTGCCATCCATTGTCAACAGGGTCTCTCAGAACTCCCCAAGATTTTCCTTTGGTGCCTCTTCCATGTGCAAGAGCAGGGAATTGCAACATTCTCCACCTTCACCACCTGGGGGAGGAAGAACCAAATGGCCATTCCATTTCCAGGCCGTGGGGTGAAGATGTTGATCTCCTTCTTGAAGATCTTAAAGTCAACAGAAAAGAAAGAGCTGGAAAATTCATTCTGCAGAAGCAACAAATAAGCCATTCAGTCATGTTTACATCTATTCATCAGCTGGTCCCATAAAATAACTTTGGAATTAGTTTTTTATGTTTATTTTGAAGATTATTGCCACTGGAGATTATTATCACCAATATACATTATTTCTTAGCTCTTCTCCCCTGTGTTTGCAGGGAACAAACACAGAGATGAAGACACAAGGGTGGGGAAGAGGAGATTAAAGAGTTCAACAAGGATATCCTGAACGGAGGAGACTGGAGAGCTTGTTGTGTACTAGATAGTGCTGTTAGTCAAACCAGGATAAAATCATCAGATTGTTTATTTTGGAAGAGACATCCAAGATCATAGAGTCCAACCCTTCCCCCAGCACTGCCAAGGCCACCACTAACCCCTGTCCCCAAGTGCCACATCCACAGGGCTGTTAAATCCCTCCAGGGATGGGGATTCCACCCCTGCCCTGGGCAGCTGTGCCAGGGCTGGACAACCCTTTCCATGAAGAAATTTTCCCAATATCCCCCCTGCCCCTGCCCTGGC
>JAWWEU010000050.1:10143240-10156255 GCA_035583155.1 Acropternis orthonyx | reverse complement strand
TGAAAGGAGTTCCCGGGGCTGGGTGTGGTGCAGGAGCTGGGCTTTGCTGCCAGCAGCAATCCTGATTTTTCAGTTGTCCCTTTATGGCCTGGGGCGGGGGTGTGGTGTGTGGGGTGTTTTTTTTTTTTCAGAATACCTCGTCTGTGAGACTGACAAGGGACTCAGAGACGGTTCTGTGGCCACCCAGTTGCCACCTGAGGCAACAAGTGGGTATCAGGAGGCTTCAGGCAGCGATGCCACTTCTCTCCCTGAGCCTGGAGAAGGGGTGAGCAAAGATTTGGAGGGGGGGGCGGGGAATTTGGGGGATGAGCTTGTGCTTGTGGTCAATCCCCTGTCGAGCCAGAGCTCCTGCTGCAGCCTCAGCCAGCAAACCCTGAGTCAGGACAGAGCTGGCTGGGTTTTGGGAAGCTGAGGTTTGCTTGGATTCATGTTCAGGTTTATACTCACCCTGGTGCTTGGTTTTGGTTTGGTTTCAGGCTCAGGCCTCTACTTCTGACTCTTCACTTGAAAGAGCAACAGACTGTGTGGCAGATGAGGACAGAGTAGAAGCTGGTAAGGCTGGACAGCAAGTTCTTCACTGGTGTGGGGGTGTGTGTGTCCTGCTGCCCCGTGCAGCTCTGCCCCAGGCTTGGGGACTCATCACTGAAGCCCCAATATCTAGGAATGCTGGAGAGTGAGCTCTGCTTCTTTCCTGCATCCTGGCATTGCTTCTGGATTGGGGTCAGGGCTGGGAACTGGCTCCCCAGGGCACTGGGCCCTGCCCCAAACCTGCCAGCATTTGGACAACAGGGTGGGGTTGTTGGGGTGCCTCTACAGGGCCAGGAGTTGGACTTGGTGATCCTGGAGATCATTTTCAGGGGTGTTCTGTGATTTTTTTTTTTTTTTTTCCTGGCATCTCCATGCAGGAGCTGCCTTGGATGCAGCTCTGATGCCTCCAGTCCTGCCCATTGTTAATACACCGGGGGGGACTTTTTTAAGTGCAAAATTTTGGTAGTAGAGCCTCAAAACCCTTTTTAATTCAGGTTTAGGATGGCGACACTCAGTAATTGCCATTATAAAGATATCCTGAAGCAACATAACACAAAACAGTGTCAGGACATGAGGGAGAAAATGAAAGCCATTTGTCTTTGGTGGGGCTCTTTGAACTCCTACAGCTCCAGTTTCCCTGAGCAGTTGCTGATGGTTTGTGCTCTTCTCTCGTAGCTAAAATGCCTTGTGACACTGACACGTGCTTGACTAGGGACACACTGTCCCCTCCTTACCAGGGAGTTCCATTTCTGAGGTAAAAATCCTTCTGCTTCCTTTCGCTGCTTCCCTGAAGGTTGTTTTTGTCTTTCACTTTCATCCCTGAACTCCCTCTGCGTTGCCCCATGTCTGTTTGTGTGCGCACAGCAACGTCCTGCCAAGGTGTTCTGGACTGAGGGTGATCTCCAGCTCTGGGGCAGAGGGAGGTTTTTGTTGCCTCTAAGCAACTTTAAACTTGCTCTTTAAATCCAAATAGTTCACAGACACAGGAGAGATGAGAAAGATGAACTCAAGTTCAGCACTTCCACCTCCTGTGGCAGGAGCAAGTGTTAAACTTGGGAAGAGGCTGAGACCGGGAATGCAAGCAGAAAAACCCACAGCCACCAAAAAAAAAACCCCAAAAAAACTCCTAGAGAATTCTGTTGGGAAACACTTCTTTTCCTCTGAGGGTGGTCACCTAGAGAGGTGGTGGAGTCTCTGCCCATGGAGATGCTGGAAAATCCACCTGGACGAGGTCCTGGGCAGCCCTGCTGTGGTGCTCCTGCTTGAGTCAGGAGGTGCTAATTCAGTCTAATTAATAAATCAGGAGATTGGAGTGTTCTTTTCACACAGTTTCTGTTGCTGTTTTCAGCCTGAACAGGAATAGTCACCACATCCAACCTGCTCCAGAGAGCCCTGTAACACCCAGGCCCCCCATCAAGGAGCTCCCTGTGCCACGTCCCACCTTTCTAGGAGTCAGCAGCACAGGGAAGCCCTTGGGTGCTGCTGAGGAGGTAATCTGGGCAGAAGGGAATTCTTTTGGGGTGAAACAGCTTTGTAGTTCCTCCACAGTCAGGCTGAGACAAAAGGAAAGGGTGGCAATGCCTGCTGAAGCCTTTTTCTCCTTCTCCTCTCTTAGGATGTTCGTCGAGGAGAAAACCAGAAATACAAAGAGTTCCTGAGGGTGTTCAGGGAAAAATATTCTGAAGTTCTTCATTCTCCACAGCCAGCAAGTTACAACATGTAATTACAAACCAAATGGCCCTTAACTCTTTGGTGGGGACTCTGTTGGACGTGGAAGGGGAGGGGAATGAACCTTTCCTGCCCTCGGGGTCTGCCCAGAATCAAATGTTGTGATTGATGGGGCTCTTGAGACTGAAAATGTGGCTCCTTTATATTCACTGTGCTCATGGAAATGCCCTTTACATTTGGTCGTGGAGCCAGTGGCAGGATGGTTCTGTTAAGGGGTTAAACAGCCTGATTTTACCTTCTGTTGCTTTAGCTGTGGCTGAGACAGTCGTGCCCAAGTCACCTGTGTCCTCTCTAGTGAATTGTTGTGCACTGGTAGCAAATCACTTGTGAGAACTGGTTTTCCTTTGTCTTTTTTTATTCTGCTCCAAAGGGTTCAAACCTACTCTGAGGAGCCAGTGGTGACTGAGAGTCCCCTGAAAGGACAGAAATCCAAGGATGCCTATCCATGTGAGACACAGAAGGCCTGTGAGTATCCCCAGAGTTCAGGTCTGGTCTTTGCACACAGACTTCCAACCCAAACAGGGCATTTCCTCTCCCCCTCCTTAACCCGTAGCTAGTTGTTGGCTAAAATGGGTTTGTGAGGGTTTTTCCTGAAGGGGAACAGTTGGTTTAAAATGCTCTTTGAGCCCTGACTGTGCCAGTGCTGTTTGTAGCTGCAGATGTGACCCCCCTGGTGTGCAGAGGGTGTTGTACCAGGGGAGGGGAATATGGCACTTGGCACCCTCAGATGCTGCTACTTAAACTCAGAGCTGCTCTTTTATCCATTTTAATGCCAGACAGGGCTATTTCTGTGACAGCAGAACTTCCAAACCAAGGAAACTAATTGCATCTATGTTTAATATTGTCCCAGAAGATGGGCTTTTCCTGGTGTTCATTTTTTCAATATTATTTCTTCACTTCTTTTTACACGTCTGGGCCTTTATTATGAGATCATGCGGGGTTTGAAAGGATTTCTGAGCAGGTGCCAGAGTCTGAACTTCCAACCATACAGCCATCAGTCAGAGTTTTTGTGTTGTCACCCAGAAACCAAGAGCTGCTGGAATGGAAAGTCACCTTCCTGTTGTGATTTTGCTGCTTTTCTGTGCAGGTGTCAAACGTGGCGATGCTTTCAGCCCCCAGTTGCCTCAGAGAGGTGTCATGGTCAGGTAAGGGTGTCTTTTAAATCGTGGTGCTTCTTTCTTTTGGCTCCTGGGGGCCTGACTCTCTCAGCCTCCAGAAGACAAACCCAGTTTATCACCTCAGTGCTGGGGGGAGAGGAGCAGCTGCTTTGTGGAATTGCTCAAAGCCAGCTGTCCCTCAAATGCAGCTCCCCTGCCAGAGCTGCTCCTCCCTGGGACAAGGAACCCACTGGGGGGTGACAGTGGTGGCTGCATCAAGTTGCCCTTGGCTTTGCAGAGCCCCTTTTTGCTCCTGAGTGTCTTTGTGCCAAACCATTAACGAGCTGACACTGCATTTCCTGTGGATCTGAAGCCATGAGGATTCAGGGAGCTCGGCAAGCCTGGGGGCAGTTTTTGTTGGCTGCAGGATGCCTTGGGTTTGAATGGGAGCAGTCAGGTTGTGCCTCACCCGGTGGGACTCCTTGGTGGCAGGACTGGGAGTGCTGGTGGCCTCGTGTTGTGGAAGGAAGGGGGCTTTTGGCTGCAGCTGCAGGGAGGGATTTTTGGTTTGGCACTGTGATCTGCTCCTCTCCCTGCCCTTACGTGAGAGAGGAGAAAGCAGAGATGGGGCAGGAACAGGTTTGGTCATGGCAGTCCTGGGTTTGGGTAGTTTTGTCCCTCCTCTTGTCCCCCCTTGGACACAAGGATTATATTTAGCTGTGCAGCATCATCAGTTAAGCAGTCACTGCTTCCCCTAAGCTCGAGGGGAGGGAAGGAAATCACTGGTAGAGTGTGATGGGTTCGAGTCCAAGGGACTTTTTTCAGATTTAGCTCCTAAATGAAGCCATTTGACAAGACCTGTGATCTCTCCCCACGTGCCTGTAAAGCACAGCGAGTGTGGGACACCAGGAGAGTCTGTTGTAGGTGTTTGGTGACAATGGGACATCTGTGGACAACTTTTGATGTCTGTGTATTTGGTTTTTTCTTCAGAGCCTTCATGGTTTTAATGCTCATCCCCTCCAAAGGGGGATAGTCCCTCTCTTGACTAGAGAAGGCAAATAAAGACCCCATGGCTGTCCCATTTCCCCCAAATTCCATGTGCTGCTCCCAGTTCCCATAAAACAACTGCACTGGCTGCAAGGACAGGGAAAGGTGTTCCTGATCCACCTGGCACGTGGGATTTATCACCAGGAGGTCTCAAAACACTTTATAGAGGAAGTGCTGGTTGCTCCTGGTTTCCAGAGAATGAGAGACAAAGGGAGTTTGGCACCTGTAGGTGGGTTAAAGTTGTCAAAGTTTCCAGCCCCTCGTTTATCCCAGACTTGCTGCTACAAAAGGAATGGGGGAGGGAACTGATGTTGTGTGTCAGAATCAGCCTTGAAAAAGCCTTTCTTATCTAGAAGGTGAATTCCTGGGAATTCTGTGGGACAGTATGGATATCCGACTCATCTCTCTCTCTTTTTCTCTCCTCTCAGCTACTACACACCACCAGAAGACTCTGATGGACAGGGAGTCTCAGGGAAACAAACTGCTGCAGAGGTAAGCTTGAATTAATCATTGATTCACTTTTTTTTTTTTAGGAAAATACAGCTCGTCTCTGGTCAGGATTGAGATCCAAAATAGAATTTTTAAACAGAAGTATTAGTCTTGACCTCAGCTTGGTACCTTGAAGGCTTTGCTGGTCTTCTGGACGTTGGTCCAAGCTGAAGGCCCTTCCTAAGCCCCTCTGGCCTCTGTGTAGTCCTGAGCTCGCAGTAGGGATGCAGTCACCATTCCAAGGTGGCTTTGGAGTCTGCTGCTTGTCTTTGTGCACAGAAACCCTCCCAGTCTGACCCACAAGTAGGGTTTTCTGCACTGTCCCCCCCCAAACCCCCCCCCCCCCTCCCCGCCCCAGCTTGCTCTGCAGCTTCATGTCCTTTTGTCTTAACAGGACCAGCACGAAGCTGAAACGTCCCAATCGATGTTATTCCAATTCCACGTGACGCCTGTTCTGTCCCAGGACTTCTTTTTTGTGGACAGAGAGCCATCCCCACGCTCAGGAGAGCCAGCAGAAGGCTTTGATCTATCCTCAGAAGAGCCAGCAGAAGACTTTGCTCCACTCACAGAGGTACCTGTGCCCACTGCTGTGGCACCTGAGCTGCACTCAGAGGCTGTTGGAGGTCTCTGTGCTCCATGTGCTGTTTCACGAGTCTTTCCCTGCTGATTTGTCCGTTGCAGGCCATGGAGAAGGAGGTGTCTGCTGCCTTGGACAAGGGGGATCCTGGGGAGATCCTGAGCAGTGCCTTCAAGCTCAGGGTCACTCGTGAGGACATTGGCACCCTGTGCCATCTGCACTGGCTCAACGACGAGGTACAGGAACAGCCCCTTCCCTGGGAACAGGAGCCTTTGCTGAGCATCCCTGCAGAGCCCAGGAACAGCTGTACAGTCCTTGCTTTGGGTGCTTACAGCTCTGGAGCTCCTGGAAGTTCCTTTCCTTGGGATTGTGCAGCTCCAGGAGTCAGGCTGGGTTGCTGCAATGGGTGCTTTTTTTTATCCAACAGCACAAGGCCCCCGGTGTAACATGCTCAGAGCAAAAGCTGCCAGCTGGGCTTCTCCCAGTTGTGCACTCAGGAGTGGCCAGCAAAAACAAATTGCTTTCTTCTCTTACATCTCAACTTTCCTCTCCCTGGTCCAGGTCATCAATTTCTACGTGAACCTTCTGGTGGAAAGAAGTAAGAAGGAAGGCTATCCAACTCTCCATGCTTTTAGTACCTTCTTTTATCCCAAACTATGTTCTGGAGGCTACCAAGCAGTGAGGAGATGGACCAGAGGTGTGGATCTCTTCAAGCAGGATCTCATCTTGGTGCCCATCCACCTCAGAGTGCACTGGGCGCTGGTGGTGAGTCAAACTGGCCTTTTATTTAGGGCACGGGAGGAACAAAACCAGCAAGAAAAGTCCTTTAGGCTTTGGGATGTGCTGTGCCCAACAGTCACCTTCTAATCCCAGGTCATTGATGTCAGGAAGAAAGCCATCAAGTACTTTGACTCCTTGGGACAGAAAGGACGTGACATTTGCACAACCCTGTTGTGAGTAGCTGCTTTTTTTATCCTTTTTTGATTGTTCTGAGGCCTTTTTCCCTCCCCACCTCAGCTGTTCCTGCCCTGTCACAGGCTGCCCCTCACTTTGTAGCTCTTCTGTTCTGCTCAGTGTTTTAAATCACCTGGAGTGTAACAGGAGCAGGTTTTTGTGTGTCCTGTACATCCTTCCATGTCTTTGCCAGTAAAAACCCTTCATCCGGCAGCTTTGGAGAGCCAGAGCAGGAGAGCAGCCCCCCTGAGACAAACCGCAGAACCACTGAGGGTGGAAAAGCCATCCAAGATCTTTGAGCCCACCCTGTGCCCGATGCCCACCTTGTCCCCCAGCCCAGAGCACTGAGTGCTCCAGCCAGTCATTCCTGGGACACCTCCAGGGCTGGGCACTCCAAACCTCCCTGGGCAGCCCCTTCCAAGGCCTGACCACCCTTTCCATGGAGAAATTCCTCCTGATGTCCCACCTGCCCCTGCCCTGGCCCAGCCTGAGGCATTTCCTCATCTCAGTGGCCATTTTCAAAGGACACCACCATCCCAGAGCCGACACTTTGAGTATCCTCAGGATATTTAACCAGGACAGGGGAAAGCAGCAGGCGAATCCAGAACATCCCTGTGAGTGGATCTTGCTCCCAACCCCTTCCCACACTTGATCCATCACACAGACCAGGAGGGCTCTACCCAAAGGCCTGGAAGCACATCCCAACATGTGCAACACAGGCCTGGGACTACCCAAGCTCTGCTTTCCCATTCTTCAGGTCCCTGCTCTGAACTGAGCCAGCCTGAGGGTTCAGAGCCAAACCCAGAAGCCCCGGGCAAGCCTGGCACCACCAAAACTTCCTTTGGGGAAAAAAAGGACCCAAAGAAGGAATTTAACCCAACACCTGCTCTCCAGAGGAGCCTCTCAGGTCCCACTACTCCGGCTGAGGGTGAGGCACCACCAGCTCCTTTCACTCATCTGTTCTTTCACCTCGACAATTTGCCTTTAATGAATCGTTCTCCTTTAAAATCAGCTGCTCCAGCCCAACGTTCACTCATGCAGAGGAATTTAAGATGTATTATAAAGCCAATTTAGGAGCCCTGTTGGCCACAGTGCCTGTGGAAGATTCCTCCCTGGACACACATTCGGGAAGCATTTCCACATGTCTGATCTGAGTTTTGTTGAACAGTGTTAGAAACAGCGGAAAAGTTTTGAATTTTCTTTTTCCAAATGAAAACCTTCATCAAAATGGGCATTTACACCAGGCTGGGGCAGAGGGGGGAGGTACCATAAAATATTCCACCCACGAAAAATCTCATAACTGTTTCATTTTTTAATACTGAGGGTGCAAATCAGCCCAATTTCCTTTCACTGAGACTTGTTAGATTGTTCTTGCTTTCTCTGAAAAAATTTCACAGGAGAAAAAGAATTCCCACCAAGCTTTTACTTTAATTGATTCCTATTCAATCCAGTGAGGTCATGCATGTTTAATTATCATCACCCTTATTACAGATGGAAAATCAACTTCCTCTGATGTTGCCATGCTAATTATCATCTCATTTGTTTAGCAATGGCATCCAGACAACTGATGGAGATTACAGCAAACAAAGAGCAAAGAGACCTGTGTGGGAACCACAGCAAGCAGTGGCCAGGACTCAGCAAAGTTCTCTGTCACAGATCACACTCATTTAAATGTCCCTTTTAGTTCTCTGAGTTCAGAATGTGCTCGTGGATTTTGCCACGTGGCACTTTCAGGAAAATAAAGGGAAGAGAATGTCATCACATCCATGGCAGTGCTGGGGATGGAGGTGGGGAGGGATTAAAGATGAGCCTCTGGAAGGGACAACGTGGCTGTGAAATGCTGCTCAAAAACACCAGCTCGGGGGTCTCACAGTGATCATGAGGAGTGAAACACAGATCATGGAATGGTTTGGGTTGGAAGGGACATAAAAGCTCATCTCATTCCACCCCCTGCCATGGGCAGGGACACCTCCCACCAGCCCAGGTTGCTCCAAGCCCCCTCCAACCTGGCCTTGGACACTCTCAGGGATCCAGGGGCAGCCACAGCTTCTCTGCCCAACCTGTGCCAGGGCCTGCCCACCCTCACAAACCCTGGGCAGGGTTTTACAAGCCCTTCACAGCACCAGAAGATCACCAGGCCCCTCCAGACCTTGCCAAGCTGCCCCCTTGACTGGTAAGTGCCAAGTTCCCCGTTGGTGGGGGTGACTTTTCCTCCCAACAGTGCTGTTCCTCCAACACTCTCAAAATGTGAGCCGGGGACAGGTATGGGAGCAAACAAAGCCCACCAAGAACCTGCCAGTGCACTGAAAATGCTTCTTTTTCTCCTTTGGCTTTACAGGGAAGAGAGGGAAACTTGATGCTAATCGCTGCTCCGAGCAAGTGTAATTCCTTTGCATCCAAATAAATTGTGGCATCGAGAAGTACAGTTATAGCCCATTAGTGCAATGATGCATGTGACCCAAAATAAGAACATGAGGACCAGGAGACTGCTCTCCAAAGCAGCTGGGTGTACATGTCTTTGAAATGGTTATTAAGTTCTTTTAAGTACCAAATTAAGCAAAGAGTGGGAGGAAAGACTGATGAAACCAGAAGCTGATCTCCTGCTCCAAGTTTAACCTCCGCTTGGCAGCACTGTCTGCTTTTATACTTATTTTTAATTTAGTGATGCTCTGATGATTTATTTCGAGATGAAAGCCTATTTCACAAAAGCTCAGAAAGAAACTACCGTATGAAAAGCAAAAGCTCCGTTGCAGTTCCAGTGAACCCACTTCTGGAGGCACACAGGGAATTAGTGCTGATTTATGGCCAACTTAGCCAAGAGAAACACTTCTCACTGGGAAAAAAGCAGTCCTGGATTGTGTCCTCTGCTGGAACAGCAAATGTGCCTCTGCTGCAGAGCCCTGATGGAACTGAGAGCTCTGCAAGCCCTTGCTTTAAAAACCTCAGCTGTGAGTGTTTCACCACGTGCAGCGTGAAAAGCCCCCTGGGATGGCGATGTGGAGGGGTCACAGCCCAGGAAAACCAGGAATCCTTTAATATACTTGTTTCCATGAATTCCCAAGTGACTTTCCACAGCAAAACTGCCAATCCCCATCCCCAAATCAGCTGGAGCAACCCACCATCTGCTTCCCCCTTCGCCTGCTTCCTGCTCCAAAAGTGAGTGAAATCTCCCCTCCTTCCATTTTCCGCTTTATTTTTAGAGCATCCTTCAGCCACAGCTCAGTTCCCACCCTCACTGCTGCATGTTGTGTGCTTCTCCCTCCTTCCACCCCCACTTGCTTCCAGCAGGAATATTACAGTGGACAGGATCCATTTGTTGACCAATGGACACAGAGCTTTTCAACACAAACAACCCAAAATATCACACAGATTAGCCCTAGATCCTTGGATTCACCCCGAGGAAGGTGAAACACCTTCAGCAAACCTTGACCTCTAAAAGAAAACCCGATTTTTAATTGTTTTCCCTCCCAGAAATGGTGACAAACCCACGACTGCCCACACACAAGTGCAGCTGCCTATGGATACAGGGAGCATAGAAAATGTGGTTTCTTTCTTCCCAGCCTGCTTGGAGATGATCCCCACGCAGCTGTCAGCTGAAGGCAAGAGATAAGCCCAAACACTGGGCTGATACATTGCTTTGTAAGTGTTCATGTCCCTTTCCTTCACCAGAAAAAAAGCAGGGAATGCACTGAGACATCCCAAGGCCCTGGGAAAGTCGCAGCTGTGCTGAGACAAGGGAGGAATCCTCAGGGGAAGAACAGGAGGAAGATAACGAGGGCACTGGAGCAGCTCCTCGACGGAGACAGGCTGAGGGATGGGGCTGCTCAGCCTGGAGACCCCACAGAACCTTCCAGAACCTAAAGGGGCTACAAGGAGACCAGGGAGGGACCATTCATAAGGAACTGGAGTGACAGGACAAGGAGTAAAGGCTTTACACTGAAAGAGGGGAAATTTCGGTTGGATATTGGGAAGGAATTGCTGGCTGTGAGGGTAGTGAGGCCCTGGCACAGGTTGGGCAGAGAAGCTGTGGCTGCCCCTGGATCCCTGGGAGTGTCCAAGGCCAGGTTTGGAGCAACCTAGGCTAGTGGAAGGTGTCCCTTCACATGGCAGGGGGTGGCACTGGATGGGCTTTAAGGTCCTTTCCAACCCAAACCATTCTGGAATTCCAAGTACTCTCAGCCACCTCATCCTCCCTCTTACACCAAATTAACTCCAGCTTTTCAAGCCAACACAAGAAACTCTTCTGACCAACCTTTGGCTCAACACAGGCAGGTGAGAGCAGCTTTTAACTCCCCCGTTTTGCTGCAGCAATTGCTGTCCCTGAACAGCTTCACACCAAAATCTGCCAGTGCTCACCAGGGAGGCACCAGGGAGCTTCCCAATCCCCTCTAAACCTGGAGCAAAACACATCCATCTGCGTCCCCAAAACCTCTGTCAGAGTCAGCCTTTGCTTCTGCCTCTGTTTTGGCCACAAATGTTCTTGACTCCTTTAATTGTTCAGCTCCGGTCACACTCAGGACTGAAACTGCCACACTTTCCAAACCCTGCAGTTCTCCAAGTCTTTAGTTCTGCCTGCATGAAGTTTCTACCATGAGGAATTCCCTGGGCTGCTCCTTGGCCCCCTGCCTTAGCAGGCTTCCCACACCCAAAGAAAATTTTCTGCCATTGCAATAGGGAAAAAAAGAACTTTTTCCCCCCTAAAAAAAAGGCAGAAACACGAGATCCCGTGGCTGTTAAATCCCAGTTGTGGAGAGTCTCCACTGGGAAACCTGTCAGGGGAAGAACAGCAGGAAGTTAATGAGGGGTCTGGAGACAGGCTGAGAGAGCTGGGAATGTTCAACCTGGAGAAGAGAAGGTTGTGTGGAGATCCCACAGCACCTTCCAGAACCTAAAGGGGCTACAGGGAAACCAGAGAGGGACCCTTCATCAAGAACCGGAGTGACAGGAAAAGGAGCAAAGAGTTTGAACTGAAAGAGGGGAAATTTAGGTGGGAAATTGGGAAGAAATTAGGTATTGGTGATGTCAGAGCTGTGGAAGTGGCAGTGCTGGTGACAGGACAGCCCAGTGCCCCTCAGACATCCCCCCCTGCCCAGCAGAGGGAAGAGCTCCTTCCAAACCCATCCCAGAGGTGACTTTGGGAAGGATTCACAAAGACCAGCAAACCTGAGCCTTTCTCTCTCTCCAGGGAGGGATGAACCTTCCCTGAAGCTGATCCAGATGCAGCAATTGGTGCCACCTTTTCCCAGCACCAAACCTCCCCTTCAGCCCAGTTCTCCCATTCAGCCCAGTTTGCTGCAACTACAAAACCCTGAGGCAAAGCCACAAAGTCTGCTCACCTAAATATTTCATGTCTGTCTATTTTTTCCCCTCCCAAACTATTTTTTTTCCCAAAGGGAAAGCACTGAGAGTGCAGACAGCCTAAGGAAGGGGAAGGGCATTCCAGCAGTGATGCCACACTATGAGCCAGTGCCATGGGCTGTGCTGGCTTAGCAGAGACACCACACCAGACTATCAGTACTGCCTAAACATCTCCACACTTAAAGCCAGGACTAAAGAAGGGGGGCTGCAAGGCAGGCAAAGAGCTGCTCCCCACAGGGCACACAAGCCTGGGGCAAACCCAGCCCTCCTTCCAGGCAGACAGTTCCTTTGTTTCAGCACACCAGGCTTGAAGCAGATCCCTCTCCCCGCAAAGAGGTGAGTTTGCCCAGGTATTAATGAGAGCAAAGTGAGCACCAGTCACATCAAGCTGAGAACAATCCCAACCTGGCTGCTCATTAGCAAGTCCCTGCTCATCTTCTGAGACCTGGAAAGGTGCTCATTAACCACCATGGGGCCCTGCAGAGAACAACCAGCCTCCCCACCACAGCAGAGACTCGGCCAGGGACCTAATCACAGCAACCTCATGTTTCCCTGCAAGAGCCTTTTGCTCTCCCCAGCTCCTCTTGGGACTGGAAGCACAGTAGTTTTGATTTGGAGACATCAGAACTCTAAATGAGGACTGTGAGGACTCCTCTCCACCTCATCCTGTCTGCAGGTAGGATTCACAACCCGAGCCGAAGCTGTGGAGCTCATGGTGAGGGAATTGTGAGCAGAGATGACCCAACACCTCCACCAAACCCTTGAGGACCAGCAGCTCACCTTTAAAACTCCCCCAAATGTGGGAGTTTTTTTGGGTAGGCACCAACATTTAGAGGCACTGACAAGAGCTGCATTCTGGAGCCTCAAAAACCAGCACCTAAAACATGTTCCTGTGTGTCTGCATTGACATAGGAATGGCAAAAATCCATGGGAACCAGCCCTCCCTGCCAGCCCTCAGGATGTTCTCTGAAGGAGCCCAGCTCATAGAACTCCACCAGGGGCCCAACAAGAGCCAGTCTGGGCACAGAAAGCAGCATAAAGGAACTTTTCAGTTTCTTCCCCAAAGACCAGGAGGTGTGGGGAGGGGGAGGGTGCACCCACATGTACCACAGAACCCCACAATGGGTTGGGTTGGGAGAAACCTTAAAGCTCATCCACGTTCACCCCCTGCCATGGGCAGGGACACCTCCCACCAGCCCAGGTTGCTCCAAGCCCCGTCCAACCTGGCCTTGGGCAC
>JAWWEU010000050.1:10129283-10140041 GCA_035583155.1 Acropternis orthonyx | reverse complement strand
TCAGTCTCCTCTTCTCCAGCTGAACACCCCAAGTGCCCTCAGTGCCCTCACACGCTGCCCCTCCAGGCCCTTCCCCACCTTCATGTCCTTCCTTTGAATGATCTTCTGCAGCTTTAGATCTTCCTTACATTGTGGCACCCAAAACTGTCCCCAGGACTGAGGTGAGGCCCCCCAGTGCAGAGCAGAGAGGGACAGTGACGTTGTTCCAGAGAAAACAATCCCCCACTCGGGGCTGTGAGGGGGTTTGATCTGCTCCAAGCTGGCTCAGGACCCAAAGGATGGGATCTCCTCTGTCCCAGCAGGAGCACATCCTTCCTTGGGCAGTTATCCAATGCACCAAATCCCACTCCAGGCTCCAAGGTGTCCTGCCTGGACAGTGCACAAACACAGCTTTGCCAAGGTGACTTGGCCAAGCCCATCTGGGTCCCTCTATCACACCCACATGACGATGACAACACTGACCACGACTCTCAGAGCTGCCCAAACACTGCTCCTCTGCTCCAGAAGCTCTTCCCGAGTTCACAGAAAACCACCGAGATTTGTAGGACCCTCTCCCAAGCCCTGGCGGTCGGTGGGAACCTCGTCGTGTTTCATCAAGGTTTGGATCTTCTCCTTCTGGATGCAGCCAATCCAAAAGGAGAGTCTTCCAAAAATACAGAGATCCCAACATTCCATGGAGAGCTGGACATCCCACAGGCTGCTGCCAACCAGCTCCAGCTGCTTCAGCCTCAGGTGCACCCTCAGCACAGGCTTCCCAGTCTTTGAGGCAGTGAGAGAAACCGGTCCATCCTGTCAGTCCTGACACCCTCACAAATTATTAGACCCCTTCCTTTTAAGTTCTGCACTAAATTATGTGACATTAAAAAGGATTCAGCAGAAAGAGGCCCAAGAGCAGCGATCTGAGCCCGTGGCAGGTTTCTCACACCACAGGGAATCTCCCTGAAGTTTAAGAGCTTAAAATTAGTGCATTAGTGAGTGAAAGTCACTTTGGGCAGTGAGTTAAGGATCACTTCTCTCCAGCACCGGTAAAATAAAAATCAAGAAGGTCAGCTCAAAGTTCTTTTTTTTTTAATATATGGCCTCCAACCACCACAAAAACCTCTAAAAGGAAAGCCTGAACTGAAAAAACTGAAGATGTTCTTATCAAAGTTCTTTAGAAGCTGCTAAAGCATTTGATGGGTTTAATTTAATCTGGAGATGGATGACAAAGTTACTGAGGTCGTGATTCTGACCTAAAACTTCCCTCTCCCAGGTTCTGAGCCCAAACAAGACTGCCACAAACTAAGCACTGATGACAACAAACCCCACCAAGGGCAGGTTGGACAGGGCTTGGAGCCACCTGAGCTAGTGGAAGGTGGCCCTGCCCATGGCATGGGGGGCAACAAGATGGGTTTAAGGTCCCTTCCAACCCAAGCCAATCTATAATTCTTCTGTGACCTCATTTTCAAGCTTTCATGGACCTTCATCCCCTGTGCCCTGGACATGAACCTGCAGCCAGAACAGGGTGTGGAGGAGAACCAAGACTTCAAGGAAGACAAAGCATTTGGCTGGTCAACACAGAGCTTTGCTTTAGAGGCTGGCACAGATCACCAGGGCCCTGATTTTATCTTTCTGTTTGATTTGAATTTTATGCAGAGGCATTAAAGAGCTCCAGAAATGTCCTGCAGCTATTGGGACACTCCCACACATCCCAGCCCTCCAGGCAAACACTTTCACAAAGGTATCTCCTCAGGCATCCCAGGTGAGGTTTCCAAACTCAAGTTGTCACTGTCACCCCACAGAAATCAGTTTTCCCCTCGACTTCCAAAGCAGCTACACCAGAAGAGTGAGAGCATTTCATAAAGAAATGGGAATCTTCCCCCAGTTCATACAGGAAAAAGGCAGGAAGGACTAATAGGAAAAATATTCAGCATTTTGTACAAATGGTTTGAGAGTTTTTCACGAAACAAACCAGCAGAAACCCAGGAAATAGTCCTTGAAATCCTGCCCTTTTCTTGCCAGGCCCTGCAAAAGGGGGGATGTGCTCCAGGAATGAGGTCCCAGGCACGGAGATCCACTTTCCATCACTGTGTGTGGCTGTAGAGACGATTCCCAAGAGCTCTTTAACTCCTGTGGCTATTTCAGGGTCTGAGCATATCCCGTGTGGGTGAAAGTAACAGTTGCCTGAAAGAAGTCCCAGGGTTTAGACTAAAAGAGGAAATAAACAGCATTTATTTAATTAAAATAAAGAAAACACCGAGTTTGGGGCCTTTGAAAGCCATCATGGGATGATGGCTGCTGATTTAAAACTCAATAGCTGGTGGTTTCTGGAACTAAAAAGTCACTATATATATATTTATAAAAGGAAATATCCCCACAAACCCCTGTGCTCTCAGCACTCAAGAAAAGCACAGCCCCCAGAGTGACACCCCAACCCCCCCTGAGCACTGTGACTGAGGGCACAGTTTCTACTGACCACGAGCACTTTGTGAAGCAGCACAATCAGGCACCTTCTCTCCACTCACGTGGCGTGTCCAACAACCCCAAACCCCTCTGGCTCTCCCACCTCAACCTCAGCATCCTTCACACAGCCATGACGAGGCTTTGCTCCTTCATCAGTATGTTCCAAGCACAAATCCATGAGCATTTGGGAGGCTGAGATAACAGGTAATTGGGTGGGTTAATTCAAATTATTTTCATCTTTATGAAAGCCCCAAACCAGCAGCCTTTCGATTCTTTCACAATCCATAACTCTCAAACCCCATTTGCTCCTCACAGTGATCTTAATACTAATTAAATGAGCTTTTGTCTTCCAACACCAGTAAAGATTAAGTGCCACATAAAGCAGCTGCAGCACAGCCCTATCCAAAATCCAATTTACCCTCCCAGCTGGCATCCCCACACTGGTGTGCTTGGAAAGAGGCTTCTTGGCATCTCTGAAGTCACCTGAGGACTCCCCCTTGAGCCCTAACACGTTCTGGGAGGTTGTTCACTAACAGAGCTATTCAGCAATGCTTTTTCCTCTTGGCCTCCACTGCTCTGCCCAGCCAAGTGTGGAAAACACAAAGAGAAAGTCAGGAAATGCCTCATATTGTAAATAATCCATCTAATCTTTCCAGGAAGGTGGCGGAGGGTTCAAAAATCCAGTAGATGTGGGATTCCCTGAGGGGTTTTTTTTGGGCAGGGGGTGCTTGGCCAAAGGTTGGACTTGATCATCTTGGAGAGCTTTGCCAACCTTATAGATTCTGTGGTTTATTGGGCAGGGGGATATTTTGTCCAAAGCTTGAATTGATCATCTTGAGGAGCTTTTCCAACCTTACTGATCCTGCGGTTTGTTGGGCAGGGGGATATTTTGTCCAAAGCTTATGTTGATCATCTTGGAGAGCTTTTCCAACCTTACTGATCCTGCGGTTTGTTGGGCAGGGGGATATTTTGTCCAAAGCTTATGTTGATCATCTTGGAGAGCTTTTCCAACCTTACAGATCCCGTGGGTTCAGTCACAGTGGGGTCACAGCACTGTTGGTGGCCTCCAGCAGCAAATATCCAAGTTGCAGAACTACAACCAGTAGGAAATTGTGAGCACCCCAATTTCCAAGCTCAGGCATGTCCCTCATGCCCAAGGCTGCTCCACGTGCCCTCCCTGCTTGGCTTCCTGAGGAGACACCGATTCAGGTAGCATTTCATTGTCTCCCTGAGGGAGGGCCCTGGAGCCACCGAGGTCTCACAGCTGTATCCGCAGATCAGGGGCTGCAGCTGAGGCACAACCAGCACATCTTGTACATCCCCCAGAGAGCAGCAATTTCTCCACAGCAGCTTTTTGGCCAGACCTGGTGCAGCAGGAACTGAGCAGGTCAGGCAGGAGGAACTGCTGGCACTGGGGCTGCAGCACCAACAGGCTCCAGGACCAAAGAAACCCCCAAAACCCTCATGTTCTGTCAGGTGGGAATGAATAATTTCTGGAGATGCTGAGAAGGAAGATCCCAGCCTGGGATGCCCCAAGACCAGGTCACCAATCTGCAGTTTCACAGCATTTCCAAAGACCTTCTTTGGATTTCCTACAGAAAGCACCTTCTAGTTTCCATGGACTCACAGGTTTTCTGGACTCTCAGCAAACTCTGATCAATTTATATCATTAATAACAAGTGTCTGGATAAATCCTGGCCCCATCCCCTGCAGCAAAGCACATCCAGGTATTAACTGAAGCACAGATTCATTCACACACACACCCCAGCACTGCCTGAACCAGGAAATGCAAACAGCTCTGCAAGAGCTCAGGCTGATGAAGATGAGGATCTGTGTGATGACCATTTCACATGTCACTTACTGTCTGTCTCTTCTGGGAGAACTAATTTAGACACGATCCATTACCCTGTAATCACAATTTTATCTTCTGGACAGAGAGTCTGGCAAGGAAAGCCTGGCTGTGAAATCATGCCCAGCTGAGTGCTAACATTGAGGTATCTTTGTGTATCACAGTCTTAAATGTTAACGGGAAAAAAATCCAAAAGAAGATGAATTCCAGGCTCCAGGTATTATACAGCATCCCCCCAGGCATCCAGGGAGCCTATTTCTTGTAGGGAAATTATTGGATAAAGCTGGAGCCTGGAGCCAGTTTGAGACTGGGCCATATTTTAGATGGATTTCATGCCATCAGCTCTCTTTGCCTGGGTATATAATTAGATCAAGTGAATTATCCAGGAGAGAAAATTACCTCCAAACACATTCACCCACTGGCTGTCTCCATCCCTGCCACCAACTATCTGGTCAGGGCTGACCCTTCTGGGCTCACAGACAGGCTGGAGCAGCTCTTGTGGCCAGGGGGGCTTCTCCTGGGGGTGCCACAACCCCCGGGCACCGAGAGAGTAAAGCCAAGAATGAGGAATGAACTGCTTTACTTCCCTCCCACTCTTTTATCCTGAAACGTCTCTAAAAAACTAATGTACCTCTGTAGACTATAATTTCCAAATTTCCTCTAATCCCATGCATAATTACATGGAGCACTGCACTGGTATCCCTTCCATGCAAATATTGCTATAAAGTGCAGAGTTTTCATTGCATTATATGACAAAAAAATAACTGGAGTCATTTATTCTGGCCCGTGTGTGGTTACACGACTTGATGCAATGAGGCAGCATTTTTCATCAGCTTTTTGTTGTGGATACTGCCCATTTATCTTCCTCATAATCCTTCCCCCAGAGCTTGTTAACAGTGTTATTTCAGTCAGCTCTTTCATCATTTAACATGCCTGGGGGGTGTCTCAGGGCAGCCCTTCCCTGGAGGCAGTGCCTGCCACCCCAACTCCCTGGCACCCCCAAGCCCTGACTCCCTGTGGCCTCCAGCAGCAGCACCCACATCACAGATGACTCCAACCAAGTCCAAGTGGACATCACAACAGCCAGCAACAGGTCAAGTGTCTCCACAACCCTTTCCTGATCTCTGATTCACAGTGGTTCAACTCGGCAAGGAGAACCCTGGGACTACAAGGCTGCAGATGCCATGGGGATGATGGGGCACCACCTGCCATTAGGTTGTCTCCAAAAAGGGCTGGAAGGGCAGCACAAAGGTTGCAGGAACCCCAGAGCAACCTGACAAACCTCTCACACCTCCCAGCTCATCCTGAAGAGTAGCTGTGTGCAACCAGCCTAAATGCAGAAATACAACAGTCAATATCCTGCCCAGATTTCAGCACCACCCGCAGATATTTTTGAAGACAAACCAACAGTAGAACAACCCAATATGAAATTCTGCTCAGCAGAAACAAGTCCCCCAGCAAACCCTTCCCTTCCACAGCAGCAGATTGGCAGCAAAGCCCTGAGGCTGCCCTGGCTCAGAGTTTGCAGTTCCTGCTAGTTCTCAGCTCTGACCCAGGGCAAAGAAGTGTGTTGGCAGATCTGGAGTCCCATGTCAGTGTCCGAGCTCCATGTGACCCCCGTTACACTCCTGGCTCCAAGGGAAGCTGTAAACTGGCTCCTATCTGGGCAGCCTGGGCCAAAGCCACATCCAGAAGATCCAACACCCTCCTTGCATTAAGTAGTGACCTCCCCACTCCATCTCTTGAGCATCATCTAACCCTTCAGCTCCACACAGCCCTTCTCCTCCCCCCCAGCTCATCAGTGTTGCCTGTCTCTGTCCCTTCTCGTCTCCTCTGCCACCCAAATCAAATTCCACCAACCAGCACTGGCTCTGCCACAGCTTGTCCTCAACCTCTCCAATGAAACTGAAACTCAACCCACATTCTTGGAGGACAACAGAACACAAGGTCATGCCAGACATTTAGGTCGTACTGGGGGGGTCCAGTTTCCTCCGTGCACCTTGATTGATGGTTCCTGAACCCCAGCAAGCTCCCTCTCACAGTCACAGGGCATGTTCCATCTGCCAAAGCTTTCCTGTTTCTCCCAAAGGCACCACTCAAGTCAACAAAACCAGTTGTTCTTCCCTCCAAGTCCAAATCCACTGGCTGAGAAAGGTTTATCCCAACAGAGATGATCCACTTTTATGATCCTTCAGTGTGGGCACGGAGGTCACAGTGCCACCCCCACACCACTCACACCCCACCTGCACAGGTTTTTGGACCTTCAGCTTCACCTTCTGTATGTTCCAGCCATCCAGCCCTCCTTTGACAAGTCCAGCACCTTGTATTTGGTTAAAATAACTGTTTATTTGCCAAAGACTTGATTCCTGCCCAGAATAAACTGTCAGTTCCTTCACTGATGGCTGAATATGCTGTCTGGGGCATGGGAGCCAAAAGGAATGAAAAAGGTCTCTGTGTAAATGGGATTAGACCAAATTTCACCTTCCAGGGATGATGTCATTGACCAAAGCAGAGGTGTTTTGGTTCAGGATTCCCATCAGGCAGGGATTTGCACACATGCAGCTGTTCCATGCCTGAGGACAGGCCTTCTCCAGACAATTCAAGCCAGGACCCAGGTGGATCTTACCCACCTGGCCAGAAGCCACTCCTGCCCGCAGCATCACTTCTGATATTGGGGGGCTGTGAGGGGCAAACCTCAGCCCTGTGCACACAGAGCCCTTCCCTCCGCTCCTGCCCTGCTTTGTCCCAACAGGCTCGTGCCACCCCTGCAGCCTGGCAGGGCTGGAGCCCACTGCAGAGCTGCCACCCTGTCAGCTCGAGTGTTACAACAACCCAAGACACATTTTTCCGAAGTTTGCCTTGAGAGAAGGACTTTCCATTCCAGGACACGCAGTGGTGCATTTATGAATCCACACTCAATCCACGACACAGGAATAATCACCTCATTCCTTAGGATTTGCACAAACTTAACACTGTAATTAAGGCAAAGCCACTTTGGCACAGGCAGTAAAACCCAAGACTGTACAAACCTACACAGTTCCTACACTCTCCCAGTGGTTTTCCAGATTATTACCAGGTAACACTTCCTTTCCAAATCCTCTCACCCTTCCAAACCCTTCCTGGCTTGTGCCACAGCCTCTCTGAGCTGGCGTGGGTTATGAGCCTCTCCCAGTCCCAAGTTGGCTTCATCACTTCATCTGTCTGCATTTCATACAATCCTGGAATGGTTTGGGTTGGAAGGGACCTTAAAGACCATCCAGTTCCAACCCCCTGCCATGGGCAGGGACACCTTCCACTAGCTCAGGTTGTTCCAAGCTGGCCTTGGATACTTCCAGGGATGAAGAAGCCACAGCTTCTCAGGGAATTCCATCCCAGTACCTTACCACCATCCCAGGGAAGAATTCTTTTCCAGTATCCCATCTATCCCTGCCCTCTGGCAGTGGGAAGCCATTCCCTGTGTCCTGTCCCTCCATCCCTTGTCCCCAGTCCCTCTCCAGCTCTCCTGGAGCCCCTTTAGGCACTGGAAGGGGCTCTCAGGTTTCCCTGGAGCCTTCCCTTCTCCAGGTGAACACCCCCAGCTCTCCCAGCCTGTCCCCAGAGCAGAGGGGCTCCAGCCCTCAGAACAGCTTTTCCCAATATCCCATCTAACCCTTCCCTCTGGCAGTTTGAAGCTGTTCCCCTTTGCCCTGTCACTTTCCCTCTCCATCTTTCCCAGAGGCTCCTGCAGCTCCTGGATTTCCCCGCTGCCAGCCAGGGAGCACCCCCCGCGCCCCAGGACGTACCTGATGGGCAGGGAGGGGTCCCCAGCGTCCCACCAGTCCTTGGGGGGGCTGATGTACATGCACCACAGCTCCCAGCTGTAGCCGTGAGCCGAGTTCTCGTAGCGCTGCACCTCGAAGTTGTCCTGCTTGATGTTGTCTATGGAGGGCAGGATCACCCTCTTCCGGTTTTCCTGGATTCGGGAAAGCACCGGCTCAGCCCTGAGAGGGAAAGAGAAGCAAAGCACAGGAAGAGATGGTGAATTCCTGCCACGGTTTGCAGGCGGACGCTGTAGCTTCCATACAATTTCTTCCTAATTGCTAATTTAACCCTGCCCTCTGGCAGTGGGAAGCCATTCCCCTTCTCCTGTCACTCCAGGCCCTCATCAAAAGTCCCTCTCCAGCTTTCTTGGAGGCTCCCTTTGGGACTGGAATGTGCTCTACAGTCTTCTCCAGGTTGCAACTCAACTCCCTCTGCCTGTCCTCATAGCAGAGCCTGTCCTCCAGCCCTCAGAGCATCTTCATGGTCCTCATCAGGACCCACTCCAACATGTCCATGCCTTTCTTGAGTTGGATGAAAACATGATCCACAGGCTGGCAAGCCTGGCCTGAAACCTTCCCTTCAGTAAAGTAAGACCATGAAGGACGTGCTTTGTTTAAACCTTGCCTTAACTAGCCCAGACTTCTCCCAAATCCTATTTTCCTGGGCAGAACAAGGTAAATTCTTGAAAGCAGAACTATCTGAAGGATCTTTTTCCCTCCTTGGAATAGAGTTTGATGTCTTTACAGCTACAGAATTCATCTCTGGGGCAGAGCAGGGCGGTGTGCTCAGCCTCCCCTCTGCAGCCTGAGTGCCACTGCCCTGGGCTCCCTCTGCCAACACAAGGGGTAACACCAGAGTGAGCCAAGCCCAGGCCGCAGAAAAGAAGCCCACCCTCCCTAGAGAAGGTGCTTCAAGAGCTCAGTAGATGAACTTCCTCCGTAGACCAATAAAATCAGGCATGAGGACTTAGTGACCTGGGAGAGGAATGTTCAGTGGGAATACAGACATCAACACAAGGAACAGCCCCCAAGGACATCCTTCAGCTGCTCTGTTGTCACAAACACATCAATAACTGCTCAGAACTTGCTTCTTCCACCCCCACCCTTTTAAACATGGACCATTTACTTCTTACACTTGGTTAAAGGGGAAAAAAATCCCTCTCAGGCTCCTGTCATGATACAGATTCAAACTTAAGCCAGTTGAGCTGAAATGTTTTGAATCTCTCTGAAAAAAAAGCCTCAAGAAACACCTTTTGCTACTTCTGCTCCTCTGCACTTATTCCCAGCAGCACAGGAAGCAGAGCAGTCCAACCCATCAGAGCCAGCCCCACTGGGATGCAGCTGCAAAGGGCATGGAGGAGGGAAAGATTTTCTCCTTCAATCCCTTGTTGATTGGGCTTTCTAAAACCTACAGGATTTACTGAAGGCTACGGGAATGGGAAATCATCCTGAAAAACAGAAACAGGGAGCAGGGGAAGTGCACAAAAGGAGGGAATAGAAAAGGCTTAGAGGAAACAAGAGCAAGGTAAGGTTTTCACAGAATCCCAGACTGTGCTGAGCTGGGAGGGACCCCCAAGGCTGACGGAGCCCAACCCTCAGCCCTGCACAGGCCCAGCCCCAAGAGTCACCCCCTGTGCCCCAGAGCATCATCCAAAGGCTCCTGGAGCTCTGGCAGCCTTGGGGCTGTGCCCACTGCCCGGGGGAGCCTGCTCAGTGCCCGAGCACCCTCTGGGGGAAGAGCCTTTGCCTCAGATCCATCCTGACACAACTCCCTGGGGTCCTGTCAGTTTTTTTTTTATGTGCCCATCATTCCTCATCAGTGGCCATTCAATACAGAAGGAATACAGGATTAATAAACCAGTGGACTTGTCTGTTATTTAGTAAGGACACATCCTCACCAAACAATGGACTGTGCCTTGGTTGATGCTTCACAGCCCCTCTGACCAAGACCCTGAGGTTGAGCACCTACCAGCCAGCAGTGAACTCCACGTGGGCATCAAAAAATCCCGTGACCTGGCCAGTGGCAGCTTTCCAGCCTTCAATCCGAGCTCGGATCAGGCCTTCCCTCTTCTGGTTGCGCACTACCTTCACAAGCCCCGGGTACCTCTTGTTGACATACTCTTCCAGCGGCGCCTTCAGCTCCTCTGGAGAAGAAGTACCAGAGAAGCCAGTGAGAAGGTGCAACAGCTTTCACCTAAAGTAAACCCACCTTAGAGATGGCTACGAGCAGAACTTACTGGAGCCACACATCTCTGCACACCACTGGGCGGGGGGGGCAGAATCATTTGGGGAGAATCAAGGTCAATTTGCAAAAGATCCACACGAACTGACCACAACCCACAGAGGAGAAATTCCACGTTGCCAAGAATTGTGGTGTTGGATGATTAAGGGGCCCAAGTGCCACCTCAGAGGCAAAGGGCAGGGGAAGGACAGTTATATTCCTTTGTCATATTTAGGTATCACCACATTGAAAGAAGAGGATAGAGAGAAGTCACCTGTGGATACCAAATACCAAATTCTGAAGGAGGTTTTAGCAGAATGCACAGCATGAATCACAGAATCCCAGGATATGCTGGGCTGGAAGGGACCTCCAAGGCTCACGGAGCCCAACCCTCAGCCCTGCCCAGGCCCAGCCCCAAGAGTCACCCCCTGTGCCCCAGAGCATCA
>JAWWEU010000050.1:10088241-10103845 GCA_035583155.1 Acropternis orthonyx | reverse complement strand
AGAGAGGCAGAGATCTTCAAACAGGAACAGTGACAGGACAAGGGGAAGGGCAGGTGGGACATCAGGAGGAATTTCTGCCTGGAAAGGGTGGTCAGGCATTGGAAGGGGCTGCCCAGGGAGGTTTGGAGTCTCCGCTCCTGGAGGTGTTCAGGGAATGACTGGCCGTGGCACTCAGTGCTCTGGGACAAGGTGGGCATCGGGCACAGGGTGGGCTCCGTGGGCTGGGAGGGTTTTTCCAACCACAGTGATTCAATGACTCCACCCTTGTGGGTCCTTTGCAGCTCAGGAGGTTTTATGACTCCCTGTGCTGCCTGACAGAACAGAAATGCCCAGAACCACATAGGGATGGGACAGACTGGAGAGGACAGGACAGGAGAGACTGGTCAGGATGGGACAGACTGGACAGGACGGCCCCGAAGGACAGAAAATATCCAGTAACTCATCTCTGAACTGCAGAACTGAGCTGGTTTTGTGAGCCTGTTCTGAGGCAGTTCCTTTCTGCTCTGACACTGGTACCGCTTAATTTCTTTACGTGCTCTCCCAGCAAAATTTCAGGTGGCATCTTTCCAAGTACTGGAAAATATTACTTTTCCTTTTTTTATGGCTGAAACTATAAAAAGCAAAGGGCAAGAGTGTTTTTCATACAATGCTGGATCAGACCCACAACTATCTATTAGGAGAGAAGACACACAGCTAGTCAGAACTTTCTCCTAGAGATGTAAGTACCTTTTAATACACTCCCACACGTGATTCAAAGAGAATTTCACATCTGAAACAGTCATGGATTTTTTCCTTCTTACATTCTCTTGATTCCTTACTAGATTTCCCTTCAGTTATTTGAAGAAGAAAAAGCACTACATCTTGTCTCTCTTTTCCTTCTTGTTGTTTGCATATGAAACACAACAAAACACTCTTGGCAAAAGGTAAAACAACTATTGTAGTAAAATATTGTGCATGCAAGAGAGAAAGAGCTCTTTTGACCTCCTTTGTTTGAAATAAACAGCAATCACAACAAATAAACAGGCATGAAACTCTATTTCCCAGCTTATATCACCCTCGTAATTCAAGTAGTTTGCTTTTGTCTTCTTAAGTGCTGTCCTTCTCCTCAGACTCATTTCATCAAGCCTGGCTAAACACCCCAGGGCAGGCCATGACTCAGTCACTGGAACAGCAGCCCAAATGTGCCACTCAGGAACCTTCCAGCTCCTCCAGACTTGAGCAAACCATCCATGCAGAGCTCCCTCCCCTGCTGCAATCACATCTGCAGGTCTCAGCCACATCTACCCAACCCAACACGCTCCCCTGGGCAGGGGGGAGAGGCAAAAAGCATTTTGTCTTCAAGCAAAGGTTGAAGGCGGTTGGATAACCTTGATTTTGGGGAAGAAAGGAGACACTACGACCAACGTGATGCCAGATGTGTGAAGTGTCCTGCCCAAGCCATGACAGATGTCGAGGAAGGGCCTCATTTCAGTGTCGGGGGGTTTAGTTCTTTCCACAGCAGCAGAGATGGGCTCTTCTTCACATGAAAATAAATAAACATGGTGGCACATGAAACTCCCCTGAGCCCCATCAGAGCCAAGCAAAGGCACAGGCTGAGCCTCATGGCACAAACCAGTGTGGGACCTGCAAGGGGAAGCACAGGATGGGAACACCTGGGATCCAGCAGAATGGAGCTGGGAAGGCAGGTGTTGTCTCACGGGCATCCTCCTGGACAGTCCTCATGTGTCTAAGTCACACCCACACTCAAGACTTTCCAAATATGTATTCTGATTGGATTATAAAGCCAAAATAGAATTCTTTGGCCCTGCAACTTCCCAGTGAGCTGGGGGGAGGCTGAGACCCAAAGGTAGTCCCAAGGCAGAGGGCAAGAAGCTCTACAGGGGTGGGGAGAAATCCCAAAGGGAGCAGGGCCTCCCTCCACCCCACAGCATGTCCCAGCACCCACATGGACATGCTGAGAGCCCGCAGAGGGCACACACAGACTGCTTTAAATCAAAATTGAATCAAGACTTGATTTAGCTCCTTTAAGTTGTCAAACAGCAACCCAAAGTTTACCCAGAAGTTCAAACTCTCCATCTTTTGCACCATATCCCAAAGAAAGACTCTCAACTTGCTGCTACACGAGGTCTCTGGTAACAAAACCAGCCAAAGGCAGATGGTGCTAAAAAGCCCAGTTGCTCCCAGGGAAGGTTCCTACAGAAATAAGTGGGTGATTCAGCCACTTGAGACACTCGAGTGTAATGACTCTGACTCAACCCCCGAACACACCACTGGGACAAATTAAAATCCATGCTGTGATATGGAACTGTTCCATCTTTAGCAGCGACTGCAGGGGATGGGAATGCCGTGCCCAGGTCATGCTCTGAGCCCGTGTGGTGCCCGTGGTAACACATAGCAGGTGAGTGCTGGGAAAGCACAAGAGCAGATGAGGCTCCCAACACATCTCCAAAGTTGTTCCATCACAGAATCACAGAATGGTTTGGTTTGGAAGTGGCCTTAAGGATGATCTAGTTCCAACCTCCCTGCCATGGGCAGGGACACCTCCCACCAGCCCAGGCTGCTCCAAGCCCTTTCCAACCTGCCCTTGGACACTCCCAGGGATGGGGCAGCCACAGCTTCTCTGGGCAACCTGTGCCAGGGCCTGCCCACCCTCACAGGGAAGGATTTCTTCCTGATATTCAATCTAAACACACTCTCTTTCAGTTTGAAGCCATGTGCCCTTGTCCTACCCCTCCATCCCTTGTCCCCAGTCCCTCTCCAGCTCTCCTGAAGCCCCTTTAGGCAGTGGAAGGGGATCTCAGGTCTCCCTGTAGCCTTTTATTCTCCAGGTGAACCCCCCCAGCTCTCCCAGCCTGTCCAAGGGCAGAGGGGTTCCGGCCCTTGGAGCATCTCCATGGCCTGCCCTGAACTTGCTCCTTGTCCTTCCTGTGCTGGGACACCAGGGCTGGACACAGAGATCCAGAAGGGAATGAAACCCTGTGCTCACCTGTCAGGGGAAGAAATCCAGTCTAAGCCAGTCCTCTGTCATTTTCAAGCCATTCCCCCTCATCCTGTCCCTTGCCCAGAGACCCTTCCCATGCTCTGCCTGACCCACGTGCAGGGGGGAAGGGGCAGCGTGTCCTGGCTGGGAAGCCCTCAAGTCACCAGAAAGAAATCAAGCTGTGGAAGTTGCTCCTCACTTACCCCATCCCTGCTCTCCACTTGAGGATCCTGAGGTTTCCCTGCCTGGGAGCAGCTGCCAAGAGATTTGCAGCAGCAGGAATGTGTCGTCCTCACCCAGCGATCCAATAGTCCCAACAATCATGGGTATTATTTTCCTTAAATCTACTCCTTAATCCCATAATGCCATAAAATACCACTGAATCAGAGCTTAGCAGGATCCCAGAAAGGAACAGACTTTTAAAGAGATAATGAGAACTCCATGTTTCTATTAGATAGGATTGAAAGGAGACAAAGGAGAAGGCAGAAGGGACCAGATGGGCAGATTATTTCATAGTTTTCCTCAATATGATGTCTTCAACCTGAAGCATCTGGTAATTCCACTATCAGAGATTAGATGTTGGATAAGATGGACAGGCAGACTGATCCAACAAAGCAATTTTTATTTTCCTGCCACACATAGGAGTGGTGGCCATTAAATCACATATCACAGAATAAAATAGAGGTGCATAAAATCTTGCAGCAAAGCAGGGAATGTTCCAGCCCCTGGGATTCCATGTAAATATGCTTCACTTTCAATATAGAAACCAACACATCTTCCTAAACTCCCCCATCCTCCATAGGCAGAAAATGCTGTGAGTGGATCAGCAATAAAACTCACAGATCAGCCTTGTCCTTCACAGGTTTTTGCAGAAAATTGAAGAAAATCTCTCCAGCTCATTTTTTGGGAGATTTGTGTACAAGTCCTGCAGCCTGCAGGCAGCACCTTGGCTACTTCCAATCTGGAAGCAGTAATTGTTTTCCAGAACATGCAGGAATCTCATCTTAAAGGCAAAAAACCCAATCAGGCAAGACAGAAATGTGTTGCCTCTGCCTGTCTCATTACGCCACTGTTTTGCAGCAAGTTCTGAAATAAAGTCCCTTGCATGAAAACATCAGTCCTGCCTTATTTTAGCCAAAGGAGGAGCTTTCTCAGCCATCCAAAATGTAATACATTATGTGATTCACTGCAAAAGCACCTTGCAATGCACACCCAACACAACCTTTCCTGCTCAGCACAAGGTCAGGGCCAAAAACATCAATATTAATAAGCTCCAGACTAAGGTCTGACAGGCTCAGCTCCCTTACGGCATCAGCAGCACACACGTCATTCCATGGCTCCTTACTATCAGCACCACTTTTTTGGGAATCAGGGCACTGCAACAGCCAATCCTGTTCCAGTGTGAACAGCAGGGCAGAGTTTCAACCTTCCAGCCTCAGCTTTTAGGAAAGGAAAGGAAATCTCTCCCCCTGCCTTTTTCCACCAAAGCGAAGATGACGATCCAAAGCACCAAAAAGAGACACCACAATCCCCCAACTCAGGCCAAACCAGGCACTCCATCCCTGCTGCTGGGGAAGATCTTCCCTTCTCCTCAGCACCATCCTGTAGCCAACACCTCTGGGACCATTTTCTCCAGGGAAACTCAGCCTTCTCCTTTCAGCTCAGGGACAAAAGGCTGTCCCTGGGGCTGCTCCTCCCCACCAAGCCCTGCCTGCAAACCCCCCTGAGCAGGGACACCTGAGCCTCAGAACCCTTAGAGATGCTCCCCATGAGCTGCTGGGAGCCTCGACAAGAAAGATTTACCAAAAGGGCCAAATTTCCCCTAAACTCGCCCTGCTCAGCTTCACTTCAGCCACAGGCACAAAGAGGGAGCAGGAAGAGGGCTCAGAGTGACATTTGACCACAACAATCTTCCTTTAAAAAGAGAGAACATGGAAAGGGAAGGATGTGAGAGCAACAGGCACTGCCAGGCCCAGCCCCCTCCCATCACCATTCCACTTCTTTACTTGAACCAAACAGGCTTCACTATTATGTTTAAAACCTCTACATGCTTTGTAATTCTTATCAGCTGGAGGGTTCTCAACAGTTTTTCCCACTAATGCTGCAATTTCAAATCCATTTAGGCTCATTTCCTTCGACTGGAATCTATTTTAATCAGAGCCCAGGATACTTGACTTAAATGGTTTGTGTTCAACCCTTGAGAAAATCAGCCATAAAGCTGCACACACAAAGTACTGAGGGGGGGCTTGAAAAGCCAGAGGTGGGGAAAGATGAAACTTTTCCAGTCCTCCAGCCCATTTCGTATCAGATCGACTGTCCTCCTACAATACCAAGACAATTGATCCCCAAAATAAAGAAAACGCAAGAAATAAAACACACTCCTGGAAGTTCTTACAGAGATAAAAGTAAGTTATGCAGCTGCAGTCAGTGCCCACAGATTCTTTCCCAAGGATCAGCCCAGCTCCAAAATGAAGCATTTTTAAGGAATTGCTGGGCCTGCTCTGCCCTCTCCATCACTCTCCCGTGAAATGATGGATAGTGGCACAATGCAAGCCTAAAAAATGTCAGAATCAATCCTTTTCTTCCTCCAAAATCTGAAAAACACGTGTTTCTTCCCAAATTAATCCTCAGGAAGCAACTGCTGGCTCTGCCAGGAGTCAGAGCCCTGGATGGGAAGTGAAAATAAGCAGCTCAGCCTCAGGTAAGTGCTGAAGGATTTGGCATTGCAGAGGGATCTGCATCCCACGGAACCTGCAGTCCCATTTGCCAGGATGAGCCACCCCAGCAGAACTGCAGCCTGGGCCTCCTCTCCTTTGAAAACTCAGCCAAGGATTTCTCTTGTCGGTGCTTGACAGCCCTGGAAACTCGGAGTGGCTGCTTGAAATTCCTGCAGCATTCAGGGAAGGGAAGGAACAAAAGCCCTCCAGCCGCCGGAGACACGGAGCTGTGGGATTTTCAGTGCTCTGCAGATGCCAAGCTACAGCCCTGGCACTGCCCTAATGACATGGGCACTGATCTCCCAGAATCTCAATGTCTCTCAGCTCAGTTTTTATCAGGGATTTCACTCCAGGCCTGGAAAAATTGACACTTTCCTATTTTGAGGAACTCTCTGCTGGGCCACGTCTAAAATTAACCTTCACAAAGATAAACCTACAGAGGGTATTTTCTCACACTGCAAAGAAAATGATGTGTCACCTCTTTTTAAGTCTGTTCTCCTGCCGTGCTTGGCATTGAACATCAGCATCACCTTAAAGGGTCATTCTGGCAAAGAAGTAGAGGAAGGGCATTGCCCCCTGAGCCACTCCCTCCAAATGCCCAGATCTCCAGCAGGAGATCCCACGGTGTCCCAGGAGCATCCCCGTGCTGGGAGGAGCCCAAGGGCAGCCTGAGAGCCCTGGAGATCCTGCAGGGATGAGAAGGAGCTGCTGAGGGAGAGAGGGAGAGTCTCTGCACACATTTACAGGGGAATAAACACCGAGGGCCGACAGCTCAGGGAACAGCCCTTTGCTGATGGCATCACTTCCACCCCAAATCATGTATTGCTGTAGGAAAACAGAGGGAAGAAAGGGGAGAAATTCACTTTTTTTCTCCCTAATAAATCATCTTAATGAATTATGTCACTCTCTCCAACTCCCTGAAACAAGAGTGGAGCCAGGTGGGGATCAGTTTCCTCTCCCAGGGAACAGGGACAGGACAGAGGAAACAACCCCAAGTTGTGCCAGGGCAGGTTTAGGTTGGATATCAGGAAAATTTCTTTATGGAAATAGTGGTCAGGCATTGGAAGGGGCTGCCCAGGGCAGGGGTGGGGTCACCACAGCTGGAGGGGTTTAACAGACGTGTGGATGTGGCACTTGGGGACAGGGATCAGTGGTGGCCTTGGCAGGACTGGATGATCTCGGAGGGCTTTCCCAATGCCGATGATCCTGTGATTCCATGATCTCAGTCTCAGTCAAACCACCCCTGACCGAGCAGGGCCCTGTGAATGACGAGGAGGGACGAGCCAAGAGTCCCAAAGCAGCCCTGAGAGCCACCAGCACTGCTGTGCCCCACACCCCAACACGAGCATTCCCCCACGGAGCAGCCGGCACTTACTTGGTCGGACGATAATCCGGGATGGAACGATCCAGAGAGATTTTCTCACTGAGGTAGGAGTTGTAGCCGTATTTCTCATGGGGTCCCTTTGCCTTCTCCTCCTCCTCAGGGGACAGGGTGGCTGGAAGCCCCCCCTTCCCACGCCCACCGTAGCCTTCGATGAGACCAAGCGACTTGGACAGACCTCGAGAGAAAACAAAAGCCACCAGCGCTGTTAAAACTCATCGCTGTCCTCTCCAACTACCAAAGAAATAAAAACTCCACAAATCCAAGGCTTGGTTTGCTGAAAACCTTCCAAACTTCAGTTCTCTGGCCCAATGCTGGAACAAAACTGACTCAAGCCTTGAAATTGCTCGTGGCTCAGGCACGCTGATCCTGACAGCCCCTCACTGGCATCCCAGTGATAACCTGTCCCAGGGATCTGTGTCTTTATTTAGTTGTTAGGGAGGTTATTTGGGCCTCCTTCCCACTCTCAGAGAGGTAATTACACGTAAGGTTAGATGTCCCCAGGAGAAGGAGAGGTTGAACACAGAGTAGGAATAAAATAGGGTTGGGTAACTGCCAAGTGAGTGAATTTTTGCTCAGTATGAACAGTGAACAGCATACAAATGTGATGGATTTAAAAACAATTTCCCCTCAAAGCTTTCTTATCTTTTAAAGTACAGCATTCACAGACCTTTATCAAGGGAATTATTTATTTATATCTGCAGAGCTGAAGGAAACAGGCAAAGTTCAAAACGAGCTGCACATAAAGAGCTCTGTGGCTGGTTTGGTTCATGCTCATGTTATTATTTATTAGACAGAACACCTGGAATTTTAATATTTTTTATTAGCAGAGACTCACTCTCTTTTTGTCAGAAACATAAAAATAACGAGGGATTATTTTGTTTTGCTTTCTTTGTTTGTTGTTTTTCTAAACTGAAGACACCAGGGTTTATTCCCCTTGGCTTCAGTGGCAGAGCCCTGACTGAGAGCAGGACAGATTTTTGTCACCTCTGATGCTTTTGAAGGGACCAGACCCTTGAGGTTGGGCACAGGGCCCCACAAGGAGCAGGGCCCAGCTCCCAGACCTACCAGAGACTTCCACTGCCCTGGACAAAACTTCTGCCCACCACCCCTCAACCCCCAGCCCCCGAAGACACAGATTGAAACACATTTTGCCCCCAAATGTTGCATTGAGACGCAGAAAGCAAATCACCTGGGAATGTAAATCACAGTTGGAAGATTTTTTACTATTATTGTTATAATTATTATTATTATTTCTATTATTCTTTTTGACAAGGAACCTCTGCCCATCATCCCCTGCTCCACCAGAGCTGATGGAGTCCCTCTGACTGTGCTGGGCTTGATTAGATTTTATCCCAGGATAGTCACAACAAATCAACTGCCAGGAGCCACTGGCTGTGACATAGGGATGGATTAGACATCCAAGATGCCTTTTTCCATCTCCAGGCTCAGCAAGAGCCAGAGGAGCCAGTCAAGAAGGCTGGAAAAGGTGACACTTGGTGGCCTGCAGAAGGTCAGGAGATCACTCTGTGAACTTCCCGACCCCACCCAGGGGACACGTCTGGGTTATGAAGGGAAGAGGCACCAATTTCATTCCAGACAGTGATTCCAGCAGAGTTAACTGGTATTTTTAAAAACTATATTCTCACAGAGAGCCAATTCTCAAAATGTCTGTTTTCTCATCAAAATCTGATCTTTCTGCCCAGGCACCTGTAGACATGTTTCCTCAGAGTACCTGAGGTGTTGCCCATTCCATCAGCTGAGGGTTTCACCACAATAACACACACATTCCAGCAAAAACTCTGTTTATCATTTTAATTCCTTCTTCTTCACATTCCCCATGAATCAGTTCCTCCAAAATCCTTAAGAAATTCTTCCTGTCTCTCACTGCAGGTTCCTGGCCAAAGAGCTGGGACACGGAGCTATGAAGTCCTCCCACAGCTCCTGATTCCACTGCAGGAACCCTCAGCACCCAAAAATTCACTTTTACAGCTTAATTTTGCTTTTCTTTATCCAGTTTAACACACTTCTCACTCCCCCTGTGCTTTTGCCGTTGGCGCTTTGCCTCCACACATCTGGAACAAGGGCTGAAGGAAGGGGGGACTTGAGGTGGGTAAGAGCTGGCAGAGGCTCTGTGGATGAAGGACCTTGGGGCAACCATCTCAGATTGCCCCTCAGTGGGATTATCAGAACCCAAACAGCACCTGGCTCTTTTCAAGCAGATTCTAAACCCACAAACTTGGGTTATAATCAACAGATTAACTCAGACACTGTAGGCAGAGCTTCTCCCAGAGCTCCACACCTGAAGTCAGCAGGGAAAGACTCATCCCTGCAAGGCTAATCCATCCACCACAAGTTCTGAGACAGTCTCTGACCAGACAAGGAAATTGGGCTCCCAATTGCAGCACCTCAGGGAAGTACCTGAAATCCAAGGTGAGGAATCCCCCTCTTGGTGTTCAAAGTCCCAACAACCACTGAGGCCACACCAGCCTTTCCACACTGGAGGACCTGAGCTGATCTTTGCAGCAGCAGGAGATGCCTGGAGCAAGGATATCTTTGCCCAGGAATTCTGCAGGCTGGGTGTTCCCTACAGCCAAACCCTCAATCCTCATCCAGTGATGATGGTCACTGGCAGAGCGGGGTGGGAGCTGCTGGACAGCACAGGGACACCTCAATTGCCCTTCTGTGGTTTTATTACACAGCAGAGACACACCAGGGGATGGTTCATGCTCTGTCTCTCCCCAGGGGCAGTCAGGGCATGGGCAGAGCCAACACAGACCCATCTGTGCTCCCCTGCTTGGCTGGAGGCTCTGCTGTGACACAGCAAAATGAGGGTCCTGGTGAGGCACCAGGGAGAGGTCACAACATGATTTCTATCCACCAACTTTGACTGACAAACCCATAATGCCATGAACTGCTTTATTCCCTGACTACAGTCACACGCACACACCCGTCCCTGCACACATTTCTGTCCCCTCACTAAGTATATTCTCTAATTTCTGCATATTCTGTCCTTCTGCTGCTCTACACTCTCAGTACGTGCAGATAAATCCAAGTCCTGTAACCCGAGGGATCCATCAGGGTGATTGATGCAGATGTGTTGGGCAGGGCACTGCTGTGAGCCCACGCTCTTCCAGGAGAGCTCCCAGGATATCCCACAGCCCCACAGGGAGAGTCATGGAGATGAGCATTCCCAGGTGTGATGTGCCAGGCAGGATCTCCCTGTCTGTGTCTGTGCTGGTTGAACATTTCCTCCTCAAGCCCGGGCTGTCAGGAGGGCTCAGCCCTGAGCTGGGTTGTCATGTTGGTGTGGAAGAGCTTGGCAAGAAAGATAATTCATGTCCAAACAGAAGAGGAAGAAATTTGCTTCCAGCTGGCAGGAAAGATGCCTCAGGAGAGGCAGAACTGGAAACAAATGGTTAGAGCAGATCCTTGTTCAGTCAATCCATTCATTGGCTTTTATTCACCACATTCTGGGGCTGCACAAAGAGCACCTTTCTGTGAGCTTGAGGTGTTTTTGCTGTAACTCCAGAAATCACCCTCAGCATAGCCCCTGTGTTTGCTTCAGCCAGGCAGGACCCCAGGGAAAGCAGAGCTTTGCATCAACCCACATTTCGTGTCAGAACCACAGAATATTCTGAGTTGGGATGGACCCACAAGGGTGATCGAGTCCAACTCTTAAAAGAATGGCCCATACAGGGATCCAACCCCCAACCCTGGTGTTGTCACCCCATGCTCTGACCACTTGAGCTCCTCTTGGGTGCACAGGGACACACACACACACTTCCCAGGCCTCAGTCAGGGCTCTTTAATTTCCACCTCACCTTTTCCAGCCCCTGGAGAAGGACCCCAGGGTGGCAGGAGCAGGGAGCTGCAGCCTGTAGGATTTGGGAGCTGGCACAAAGACCTTCTGCCCTTTCCTGCCTGCCCTTCAAAGCTTGCACGGAAACACCACTTGGATCCCACAGGACAAGGGATGTCTGCGTTCAACCAGCAAAATGCTGCAAATGAAGGACTTGGTGCCTCTGGAGCCACAGGAGCAGGAAGGGAATGAGCCTTTGCAGCCAGTTGATCCCAACACAACTGCCCGGGGTGGTTTCCAGCACAGCCTTCTGCTGTGGCCTCCTACCAACATCCTCCCACCAACAAGGGCCTGTGGCACCTTCACTTGGAAAACTCCAGCCCTTTGCCAAACATCCTCTCGAGGAGCAGTGGAGGGGCAGCTCCAGTCTCTGCTTTCTGTGAGCAGGGACAGAGCCAGGGAATGGCTGGAGCTGTGTCAGGGCAGGCTCAGGTTGGATCTGAGGCAAAGGCTCTTCCCCCAGAGGGTGCTCGGGCACTGAGCAGGCTCCCCAGGGCAGTGGGCACAGCCCCAAGGCTGCCAGAGCTCCAGGAGCCTTTGGATGATGCTCTGGGGCACAGGGTGGGATTGTTGGGGTGTCTGGACTGGATGATTCTTGTGGCTCCTCCCCAACTCAGGAGATTCTCTGATCCTGCGATTCTATGAAACTTTTTTAAAATTGGCCTGGAATGGGCAGATTTCACACCCAGAGACACAATGAGCAAAAAAGAGCAAGAGCGTGAACTCATCAGCTTGTTTCCACCAAGAGCAGGGCTAAAAAATAGCAAGTCAGAACTGCTTCCAAGTCACAGAGCGAGTCCTTCTTCACTCTGGGCAGGCACCAAAGCAGAGGGGCTGAACCACTGCCAAAAGCCTCTGCTGATGTCTTCTCCAGCCCATCCACAGGGACAAATGGCACCAATCCCCACAGAAAGGCTTGATCCTGGGAGAGAATCCACTCCCTGGTGAATTCCGCCTGGGCTGGTAACAAGTTGCACCACAACGAGATGGTCAGCAGAGAGCAGAGCCCTGAGCAGCCACGAGCTCCACTCATCCCAAAGCCACACTCACACAAGCGCCTTGCAAACAAAAGCAGAATCATCTAAAATCTCTGAACTTTGGAACAAAAGGAATATATTGCTCTTATAATGAAGGGGAAAACCTACACCACTCAGAGCTGCCAAGACCTGAGCCCTTCTGCTGAGACAGCCAGACATGCCATCCCGGGGGACTCAACACAGAGACGGTTTGCTCCAAGCTGATATAAAAATTTCATCTCTACAGCAAAAATTATTCCGAGACTGAGTACAGTTACAGTAAATATATTAGTCTCTTCTTAAACTGGCAGTGTATTTCCTGAGGTGACAGGAGTTTTCTAGGACAGAGAAAACCTTTAGTAAAATCCAATACCATGGGATGCCCAGCCTTTGTTTCCAAACAGCTGCCAGGGAGCAAAAGCATTTTGCTCCACGTCAGCCTGGATGAAGGGAAACATTAACCCTCCTGACCTAAACCTCAGCTGAGGAAACTTGTCCTTAAGGTGGCTGGGGAAGAGGGAAGAGGAGCTGAAATTAAAAGGCATTTCTGAGAAACAGGGGACCTGAGCCTTAATGCTGGAGGAGGGGAAGAACATCAGCCCTCCAGTACCTAAAGAGGGTCACAGAAGGGCTGGAGAGGGACTTTGGAAAAGGATGGAGTGACTGGACAATGGGGAATGGCTTCAAACTGACAGAGAGAGGGTTTAGATTGAAATTCCTTCCTGTGAGGGTGGGCAGGCCCTGGCACGGGCTGGGCAGAGAAGCTGTGGCTGCCCCATCCCTGGGAGTGTCCAAGGGCAGGTTGGATGGGGCTTGGAGCAACCTGGGCTGGTGGGAGGTGTCCCTGCCCATGGCAGAGGGTTGGAATGAGATGATAGTTAAAGTCCCTTCCAAGCCAAACCACTCCATGATTCTAATATAGGAAAGATTTCTGGAAAAGCAAATTTTTCAGCTGCATCTTTCCTTATTTATGTCACTCTGCTGCAGGAGTTACAGAGCTCAGGCTGACAGGCACGTTCCCATAATAAACAAGAACATAAACCCCTCCTTCTCCAGAAGAAATAAATAATACTGAAACAGTGCTGAAAAAACACAGGAACCATAAAGAGAAAATTAAAGTAGATGTCTCTGAAAATTACAGCTCCTGTTAAGTTAAGCACCATGATCTTCCAGCCCAGAGAGGATAGGAGGGATTTGGGCTCCTGGTCTCAGTCAGCAAGAGACCTGAAGGCCAAAAATGACATTTCTGACTCAGGGGAAGAAGCAAAAGTGATGAGGAACTGGCCCAGTCTGTGCCTGTGCTCCAGCAGGGGGGAGACACAGAGAGGACACAACTGAAAGGCTCTCAGGGCATTTTAGGAGAAACTCCAACAGCTACCAAAGGGCCAAATGTCCCAGGTGATGCCAGAAATGATGGAAAACTGCTGAAGCTGGAGTGTTGTCCTGCTGATGGCTGCAGAGCCAGACTGTTACAGGGAGGGCTCATTAACGCTCAGGGTAATTGGCAGGTGAGCTTTCCTTCCCAGCTCTGGTGCAATCTGGGACATGGGGTTTTCTCTTCCCTCCCTGCAGCAGTTTTCACACAGTTTTTAGCCAGTCTTTGCTCAGGCCTTTTGTTTGTTAGAATAAATAACCCACGTTCCTCTGCCTGGAGGTTCCACCTACAGAACAGGCACCTGTGGCTGTGGGAACTGGGGAGGGAATACCAAACACTCTGTGACCTTCCCTGGCACTCACCTCCTCCCCAAAGCATCCTGATACTCCTGCAGGGGAAACTAAAAGGAGTAGTAAAGGGATCAGTAGATAAGATACCACTCCCTCATATGGAAGAAGCTATATATAATTTTTAAAAATGAGCTTAAATAGTAGAAAAAATCAGTGAAAACCCAGTATTGCCCTGAGCCCGACACAGTTTTATTCAGTGTACACACTAAGGATATTTCTCCCAGGGCTGACCACTTACCAAAAACCAGTATATCCCCAAATTCAGATGCTGCAGCACTCCCCACAAATCCCCCTTGCTAAAGGATCACTGTCCTTCCCTTTGGACCGTACTTTTCCAGGGAGCTGTTCCTTAGCGTATCAGAACATGCCCTTCAGCCGCAGGGATCCTGCTGCCCTTCCCCGTGCAAATGAGGTGCTGCTTTGCTGCAGAGATAAACACGAGCAGGGCACTGCCAACAGGGGCTTCAACAAAACCCCCCACCCCTGCCTTCGTGCTGCATGACAAATGGGAACTCAGAAAAAGAGCAGGCTTGGCAAGCAGGGCTTTTAGCCAGACACAAACTGAAAATATGGCATATTTTACCTGTGATCCAACATGTTGCAGCTCCAAGAAAGCTCCTGCCTACGTAAAAGTATGGGAATAATTCTCACTGAAATGAATTTGTCCAACACAGCATTAAGATTTCACTTAAATAACTGTGACAGGTGGGTATGAGCAAATAGAACTTATTTACCTGCAGCCCAGCCAGGCAAGGACCCAAAAAGGCTGCCCAGGATGGGCACAGCTCATTATTAAATATATTTAGGTGTCCAAGGGCAGGCTGGATGAGGCTTGGAACAACCTGGGCTAGTGGGACGTGTCCCTGCCCATGGCAGGGGGTGGAACAAGATGATATTTAAGGTTCCTTCCAACCCAAACCACCCTGGGATTCTGTGATTTAAGGCATATTGGATGCTCATTTGTAGAAGAATGATTCAAGCACGGCTGCATTTACATCTTTATGTGAATGTTTTTCAAGGCTTTTTCCCACCTTGTACTCCATGGAAAGGGTGGGAGAGGAGAGGACAGTCACAACGCACAGGGTTTGAAACCTCATTTGAAACATTTAGACATACATTTACAGCCATGTATATACCCACATACATATTCAAAATTGAAGTTTTCTTATCTATACAAAAATGGAAACAGAGAAATTCCCTTCAGAGCCAGAGGGAGGATGAGCACCCACTGCAAGGACAATGCAGTCATCAGGACAAGGTCAAAGCCAGTGTCCCCCTGTTTAGGCCATTACACTCCCCAAGTCCTGGTTCCAAATAATAATTTCCCAACCAAGATTTGCCTCTGGCATAACAGAAATCCTTCAACCGGCCGAGGCCATTTAGTTCTGAGGAATAACTTAGGTGACTCTAAGAGCTGGGACCAGCAGAAGAGCCTGGACACAGCTCTGTGCTCCCTGGAAGGCTGAAGATGTTGGCATCCACCATTCTGCTTCACATTTCTAGAGTGACCTGTTGAAGGAGACAGGATTCAGCAACAGAGCTGGTGCAGATCCAGAGGCTGGGAAAGCTCTTTGAGCTCAGCAGGGAGAACAGGCAGCGCTTCCGTGGGAGGCTCAGGCTGAGACAGCTTGTTCAAGTACAAAAGAAAAGACTGGAGGTGATTTATATCCCAGGGAAAATCCCAGACACCTGGCAATTTAATAATTAGAGCAACGCTCTTCCCTGGTGGGACTGGAATCACCCCCCAGGGGATGGTCCTGCTGCTGGAGAAATTCCAACCCAGAAGCCAATCACAGGTCTCACAGTACCCCAGGATATGCTGCTCTGGGAGGGACCCCCAAGGCTGACGGAGCCCAACCCTCAGCCCTGCCCAGCCCCAGCCCCAAGAGTCACCCCCTGTGCCCCAGAGCATCATCCAAAGGC
>JAWWEU010000050.1:10056961-10087052 GCA_035583155.1 Acropternis orthonyx | reverse complement strand
CCCAAAGCACCCCCATTCCAGGGCTGACCGGGGTGCTCTCACAGAGCTCTGTGGGATAAAATCTGCTGGAATAAACCACATCCTGAGGTCAGCAGGTGCAAGGCACAGGCCTTGTGAGGAAGGATCTGTATTTTGCAGGCAATTGATGCATCTGAGGCAGTTTCCAAGTGCTGGAGCGACAAACACAGCAATTCCAGGGAACAGACTGGAATCTGTGAGTGGGGAGGGATGGGGGGTTTGCAGAAAAGGCAGAGAAAAAAGAATATGTTGCAGCAATCTCACTTGCACCTTATGACACACAAATCCAAATTTATATCTCTGAGTAACAGATGGGACCATCATACTCTGGAAATAGCTGTTATTTACTGGAGAGAAGGGAGGGGAAAGAGGCAAAAAGTAGTAGATCATAATGTATAACAAAAAGGTAAATCAGGGTCAAAGCCATCACTGAGATCATTTAGTGAGCCAGCTGACTCCAGGCACGCTGCATCCGTGTTGGAGATGCTGAAGGACTCCAGAGAGCTCACTTTATTAAGCCCTGCCTACGGGCTGCTTTCAAGGATTCAGCCTTCCTGGGATGCAGGCAAAATCCTTTCCCCACCAACACACAGCAGGGTATTTCTGTGAGCTGGGGAGAACAGTCTGAAGCAATCTGCTCACAAGCTTCTCACAAGCTTCTCACAGTCCTCTCCCTGCTCTTTTGTACTGGCCCAAACCATCACACAGCACCGTCATGCCCAGGTAGCAATGACAGAGAGCAAAGGCCACCCTCAGGGAGCAAAGGGCACATGTTTAGAAGGGTATCCATTATAGAATCCAGAATGGTTTGAGTTGGAAGGGACCGTAAAGCCCATCCAGCTTCAACCCCTGCCATGGGCAGGGACACCTTCCACCAGCCCAGGTTGCTCCAAGCCCCGTCCATCCTGCCCTTGGACACTCCCAGGGATGGGGCAGCCACAGCTTCTCTGCCCAACCTGTGCCAGGGGCGCCCCAACATGACCAGATACAAGTCATGAGCCCTAATCAGAGGCCCAGCAGAGAAGGTTCTCCCCCAGCACAGCAGCACATCCTGGAACAGCAGGTTGATTCCAAGGCAACACACCCAGACCTGCATGGCTTCAGTGCACCTTCCTGGTGAGACACCCTGGCATCAGCAATCTGGGCTCAGTTCCTTTCTAGGGCCCTTCATCTCCACCACTGGTCATTCCAGCAGCTGCAGACAAAATGCTCCCCTGGCTTCTCCCTCCAGACCTGTTTGGCCACTTCCCCCTCTTAAGACCAGACTAGAACCTTTAAGTGCCAGGTGAGCAGGGCTGGCTGCTCCACTCCCAGCCATAAATCCAGGAGTCACCTGCTGAGGCTCCAGGACAAGAGGGGGCTCTGGATCCACACCCGCCGCTCTGTGAGAGGAGGATGCTCCGTGCAGGAGGGAATTCTCCAGCCTCTCCTCACGCTGACAGCAGGCAGGTTGAAACCCCCCACTCAAAGCTTTGCCCAGCAATCCATCTGCTAGGAGGCAACAGAGAGAAAGCCAAAAGCTGATGGAGCATTGTAAGAGGAGTCTGGAGCCGCAGCCTCTCAGTACCACAGAACACAAACCATGGCAGAACTTCACATTACAAACCTGACGCTGCTCCAGCAACTTCAAAGATGTATTTAGGGGCTGTCACCATTCAGAAGACGGAAAGGGCCCTGCTCCACACATCCAGTGCTGAATTGATTCAGCAAACCACTGAGTGCTTTGCTGAAGCGCCCACAGTATTCCCACACACGGTGCCTCTGAGATATCTCGGGACACGGGAGCCTGAGGGAGCAAAGCCAAGGGCAAAGGCAGTCTGGCATTTTCCCAGTGGTCAGCCCCGAGCCCCTGGGGTGAGGAATGAAGAAACTGTCTGCAGCTTTAATTTTTATTTTTATTTTTAGAAGGCAGATTGCATTTCAAGCAGGAATTAACTATCTTGCTTTCCTCTCTGAGCTGCTGGGACACCATCCTGGCAGGGCACAGCCTACCTAGACTGCTCCGAGAGGATGGCAGGGGCAGCTCCTTTGCCCACAGAAGTCACAGATATCCCATCACTGGAAGCCTTCAAGGTCAGGTTGGATGGGACTTTGAGCAACCATTGGAAATAGATGATCTTTAAAGGTCCCTTTCAACCCAAACCCTTCCGTGACTGACTCTGCACTGTCTCCTCATTTATTCTGAGGCTCAACCCCAGCAGCAGAAAGCACAGTGGGAACCAGGACAAATTAAAACATCTTCTTTAGCAAAGGCAGTTTGAGAAGTTCCCAGACTCTCTTGTCCTCAGCAGCAAAACATCCCCCCCTCATTTGAGCTCACGAAGTGATTTGTGGGGCCAAATTGCAAACTATCCATCCCTAGGCAGTCACTCCCCAGCCACTCCAGGCTCAGAGGGACCTTTTGTTTGACTTGCACTGCTGCTTTTATCCTCCCACGTAAAATTTAACTTCCGTGGGTAACACAGGCCATTCCCACCCCCATCAAGACCCTTTTGTCTCCAGGCTGCTGCTTGAGCACACCACAGACATGTCAGACACAGCCAGAGCTGGGGAAACAGGAATAAATCCCTCTTGTCCTCAGGGAAACTGTGACTGGAGTTACACCCACAGTGGGGTGGGAACACCCCTGGGAACTGCAGCAGAACCACAGGAACAAGTATGGAAACAGGAAAAGTAGAGAACCCACAAAAACACAAGGCGACAGTTTTTAAACCCCATTCAAAGGTCATAAATAATATTTTGCACTTTTATTTTCACGAGGAATCTGTTATTTCCAGACCGCGTCTCTGTAACAAGCTGTTCGTGTTTGTGGTTTCTTTTAATGCATGTTCTTGTTTTCCTTGCTGAAAACATTTCCTCTATAGATTTGCCTGTTGGAAAGGGGGGAAATGTTGCCATTTGGCAGGAAAAGGGATGAAGAAATACCACAGTGTAGTGCAGACATAAACACAAAGCTGGTTACTCTGCTGTGGGTTTGGGGGTTCAGCATCTCCTCCACAGAGCCCTGAGAACCAGGGAATGGGAGAGGGCAGGCAACCAAACCACTGGACCAGGCTCTGAAACCCACGGAGGCTGATGAGGTCAACCAAGGAGCTCCCTCCTCCTTCCCTTCTTCCCGCTCCTGAGGGCTGGGAAGGGAGGCAAACAGGGTGGGCTTTGTACGCAGAGCTCCAGGTCACTGAGACAACAAGCCAAAAACCTGGACATCAGTGGACGAGAAAAAGTACTGGCAAAAGGGACTGTACCCTGAGAAAGGGCCCTGCTCAGAGGGGTCCCCAGCCCTTTGATCCGTATCATCCCTCCCTGGGCTACCCCTGAGGGTGCTCATTCAGCTGTTCTTTAAAGACCAACATACCAGAGAAGGGACGGCAGTGCCCAAAATGGGCTTTCCCAAAGTGTGACTGTGATGTTAACGTGGCTGCAGGAAGAGAAACTCTGATTAACAGGCACACCTTCAGCAAGTGTGTACAACCTTCACCCCCCCAAACTGCATTTGATTGAACTATGACCTTCCTGCTTACTTTCCAAGGTCAAGAAAGTCTATTTAGAGGGGTTTGTTCAGTGCATTTAAGTTCTTTGGTACCTCTGTGCCTGGCTGTGCTCAGACATTATCCCCACTCAGTGCCCAAACCCAGGTGCTGGGTTTTGGGGGTGCATCCAGAGCTCTCAGACACAAAGGACACCCCAGAGAGTCCCTGTGCTCCTCAAACTTCTCTCCATCTGTTTGCACTTGGCAAAAAGGTCGTAGGGGTGACACACCATGACAGGCAACATTTAAGGCCAAGAATAAAGGAGCTCGTTTGGTCATCAGAGAAACATTTCCTGCACTGCAACGCCTTTGTTCTTGTGCTCATCTGCATTCTCCCAGCAAACCCACTGCCCGTGGATCCAGGGTGGGTTATGCCACATGTATTTTGTTGGAATGAACACAACAGGCAAAGTCCTGGACTTGCTCCAGCGGGACTCAGTCTCTGTATGGTGAAGGCAGAGCTTTGTGTAGGTTTAAGTACTTTGTTACCAAACCCAGCTCAAGTCCTGAAGTAAAGCTTGAGCTGAACTGCTTTGCCAGACAGGCCTCGAGGAAGGAGGGCTGGAGTTTGGTCTCTGCCACCACTGCACATGTGGGAGTGGTTGTGCTGTTCTGCTCTGGGAACAGCTCAGAAGAGCCCCAGATCAGTGACTCTGTCACTCTGTGTTTCAGCAGAGAGCTCCTGATGACAGGCACTAAGTGCTTGAAAGATGTAATTAATGCTCAAAGTGCTCCTGAGAGGGAGCTAAATAAATACAGGTCTTGGATTTTGAGCTACCTGAAGCAGGACTGTCCTTGTTCTTCTTGTAGCACACTTGGTACATGAGGGTACGTGGTACAACAGGTACAACAGATCCCATCATAGATGATGCTCCAGGAGAACTCAAAGAAAACACATCTCACTCAAACACAGAAAATAGTTTGGCCAAGGTGCCTTGGCCAGGAAGGATCAGTGTTCACAGGCTGAGCACAAGGAGGTTCTTTGGGCCACCCCCACGGCACGGCTGGTCTTGGGACCAGGTCAATCCAGAGGCATCAACCGCCACAACACTTGGCAGGACCCCGTTTTTAGCAAGAGAGGAGTGTCTGGAGCCTTTTCTGAGAGCAGTGCATTCAGTGAAAATGCTGGCAAGAAGCCCCAGGGGTGGATGAGGGTGTGTGGTGTCTCCATGGGTCAGCCTCCACCAGCCTCCTGCCATATGGAAGAGATTCCCAGAGATCCCTGGGATGTGCCACCAACACCAGGACAGTCCACACTTGCCTCTTCATTTTCCACTTGGGGACCATCAAGCAAAGAGGACTCACCAAACGTGGTCTTTTCCAAAGCTCCTCTCTGGAGGAATCACCCCACGTTTGCCATACAGAGTCAGGACTTCCCAGGCACACACACTCCCCATCTCCATCTTCCCTCCCAGCCCTCCAACACACACACACTTCCTTCTTCTGTCACTCCATCCTACCTTCACCTCATTTCCATCCCACACATCCTTTGAACACTTCAGTCCTTGCCCCCACAACCCCTTCCTGTCCCCAGCACGGCACACCCTGTGCCAAGTCACAGCCAGAACTTGCCCTGGGAGAGCCAAGCTCAGGCCTGAGACTCCCACCCAGATTCCCACGAATACAAATTAATTCCCCCCTAAAAACCATGCTAAGGACTAACCCTGAAGCTCCCAGCACACAGGCAGAGACTGCTCTTTCTGTGTTGATACTTTAGTTAAAAAGAAACACTAAATGCATTGCCATTGCTTGTTCTAGACATGCAGGGACAAAGCCAAGTGGTTCAGGCCATGTTTTAAGTAATTCCCGAACTGATCATCTGAAACAATTTGGGAAATATCTCACAGCAGCTCAAAGGGTGTGTCACATCTTCCTCTCGCTCTTCCAGCTCCCTAAGGAATGCCATCAGCACCCATCTGGCAAAGCTGGCCCCCTTTGCCACTCAGCCAACTAAAGGATTTAAGAGGGGGGAAAAGCATCCTTGCACAATATCCAGGGTCCCCAACCTCACCCAGCAGCTCCCTGCCCTTCCAGGGCAGGTTCAGCAGGGAATCAGCTGCTCACTGGAAAATGCAGCCACGGCGGACATGGAACTGCCAAATCCTGAGCCCCATCCCTTCCCTGCTCAAGCAAGTCATGGAGATGCTGTGGAAAAGCTGCCCTAAAAAGATGCTCTTTCAGCAGAAAAGGGTGTTCCTTACAAACCCCAGAACAATCACCAACCAAACAGAACAGAGAATGAGCACCAGCCCTTACTGGGAGCTCGGGGCAGAGAACGGGAGCTGAGGGACAGAGTGGGGCCAGAGAGGGGACACCTCCCTCTGGCAGGACAGGCTCACACTGCCCTGACTCACACAGGGGCTGAAGGGGATTGTTTCTTTTCCCCCACTCTTTCCCAAAGATAGCCTTCCAGGATTTGCCACGTTTTTCTTCCTGCTTGCCATGACAAATCCTTCCCCACCCCCCGAGACTGTGGTGGCCTTGGGGAAATTGTTCATGAGCAAAACACAGCTCCTGCTGCAGATATGGGTCAAGAGGAAAACCAAAAGCATTACATCCATTTCTCCACATTTTATTATTAAGGATATACCACCTTTTGACAACACCTGAGAGCAACCTGGATCTGTAATTCAAAGAGAGTAAGAAATGTTGAGCAGGAAATGAGGAAAGGCAGGGAGAGCAGTGAGCTGCTGTCCCAGCTCATCTTTTGGGCTTCAATTTTGAGTTCCCAGTACACACTTTCAAAGTGGAATATGACTGAAGGATTGCACTTGCTCTTCAGTGCTGCTTCTCCAGTGTAAAGTTTTTCAGCACCCCAGAAACTCACATATCTCCTTCCACTTCCCCACCAGGCTCTGCTTTGTTAACCCTGTGCTCATGGCCCTTCTTGCACCTCAACAGCCAAGAGGCTTTCCAGACCACAGCCCCCCATGCACAAATCCTGCCCTGTGACCAACCAGCCCTTCCTTTTCCTCCCTTCCCCTTCTCCTGCTCTCTCTGTGTCCTGATCCTCCTCTTGCACCTCAGACACCTCACCCCTGCACATGCTCAGGGTCCTCAGAAACACCCTCCAGTGCTGACATGTTCGGGTTCCTTCTTTCTCCCAGAGAGGGAATATTGGCTATTAAAACATCTAAAGAGAGCATTCATCCCTCTCTTCCTCAAAACTGATCCTTCTCACTTCAAGCTGCCCCAGCAGTTTACCAGCAGATAACCCTTTTATTCTAAGTAACTCTTTTATTCTAAGTAAGTGCAATGTCACTGCTCTGGGTTTATTCCTCAGGATAAACCCGTGCTCAGTTTTCAAATTATTGATAGAAACAAATTACCATCAAAACTACCAAACTGAACATGATCAGGGGCTGGTGCTGATTTGGGCATCAACCCACAACTCAGGTGTGGGGCTTGAAACAAACACTGCAGCACTTTTACATCTGAGATTTGGAGTTAAACTTCCCACGCCTGAGAGAGGCTTTCCCGGAGGAAAGGCAGGAGGAACCCCCAAACCTGACGCACTGCAGGCACCTGGCTGTGCTCTGTGGGAGCTTAAAAGCAAGCCATTAGATTAATTTGCATGAGCAGAAGTAAATTACCTCCTCAGCAGCCTCGGGTGGGATCCTGGGTGGAAAGGCAGCCTGAGACCTGTGTGACAGCACTGCAGGCACCGAAGCATCGGCGACTCCTCTGCAGGTCCAAACAAGCTGCTGAACCCCACGGCCCTGGAGCAGCCTGACTGCCTGGGAGTCCTTCCCCTTATTTCCCTGAGCCCTAAGACAGATCCTTTTTATCTGGCACTGGCCAGTTTGCTGCGGGTCACCACCTTCTGGAGGTGAACACTCACCGAATCTTATTTGAGGCACCGGCAAAGTTCCCTCCGTGACAGATCACCCCCATTACCTGGTTGTATCTGTCATCACTTCTTGGAGGTCCAAACCTCATTTCAGCACCAGGCAGTTAAGGAGCAGTTTGAACCAGGTTTTTTCCTACAGTCATGCAGATGTTTGTGCTGGGGGAAGGACACACAAAAATACAGCCCCAAACTAATAAATATATTTGTGCCGCTCAAGCTTTCAGCTCCAAACCGGGGCTGGCAAGAGTTTGAGGTACTAGAAATTATCTTGCTAAAAAAAAACAAACAACCCAACAACAAAACATCCTTTATAAAGGTCAGATTCTCAAGAGGACCCATTTAGAAGGACAGTATCACATCTTCTAGACTGAATAATCTGTCATATTTTCAATACATTCACACTTGTGAGAAATGTGTTGCTCATTTCAACTAGACCAGCCTCAAAAATCAATTGTTCCTGGACAAGAATGAGAGAAACAGCACATGTGCTACACCCCAGACCCCCCAACACCCCGAGCCAGCACAGGCAGAGCCCCTGCCAGCCCACGGAGAGACCACCAGAGCCAGCCCACTGCTCAGCCCGGGGGTCAGTGGACACCAGAAGGTATTTTGCATAAATTAAGGCTAAATGGGCATTTTTGGCTACACTTTGATGTCTCAGCACGGCTGTTCTTCTGCTGCCATGGAACCCTGAGCAGGGATAAAAACCTCAGGATGAGAATATCTGACAGAAAAAAGGACAATATATGTTTACTAATTTTTCAAAAGGTCCCAGGGCAAAGTCTCCAATTTTGCACTGATTAATTAGAGTAATTAGTTAAGTCATTAACTGTAAGGTCTGTGAAGCACCGTGTTATTTTATTGTTCATTTGTACTCAATGAGATCTTGATACCTGACCAGGTTTCCTGAACACTTTGTACCCAGGTACAAATAACTAATGACAACAGCAATAAATGCAATATATTTAAGGTGACTGCAGGACTCTGGGAGGAAGATGTTAATCAGCACAACTTTATCACCCCCAGGACGTGCCTCAGCAGGGATCTGAACTGGCCTGAGGGCTCTGTGTGCACTGCCAAGCCAAAAAACAGCGAGAACCACAACCCAACCTGTACTTGAGCCTGGGATTCCATCACTGCATTGGTGACACTTCAGGGACTGGAGAGAATTTTACCAAATCTGCTTTTATCGTTTGCAATGTCAAAACTCCCCTCCCCAGCCAACACTGGCTGCTGCTCCACTGACTTATTTTTAAACACTTGTCAGTGTGTTCTAAATTGAACATCCCTCCCCTCCCAAGGCTGGAAAGAAGAGCTGCATCTCGTTTGGGAGAGCAAATCCCATCTGCTGCCTAATCCTGGGCTCCACAGTGTCGGAGGGGACGGAGAGGCAGGAGTGTGACGAGTCCAACTGGACATGGCACTCGGAGCTCTGGGCTGGGTGACGAGGTGAGGATCGCCCAGAGGTTGGACTTGATGTCCTTGGGGGGTCTTTCCAACCTTAATGATTCTGTGAATTACCAGCAGGAAAGTTTTATGAGGGGCACCACGAACCTATTTCTTGGTATCACTGTCGGAGGGTTCATGTCACGTGCTCGGGTAAGTCGACTTTGAGTATTCTCCACCTTACCACCTACAAAATCCAACATTTCCACGCATCACCGAGCTCTTACCTTACAGGGGCATCCCAAGGCAGTGAGATCATCAACCCTTCTCCAGCCTGGGGCTGTGTGTAGGCTGTCAGAGGGGGGCACTCAGCCCCTCAGCCTGGGGGGTCTGTGCCAGAGAGGGGCTGCACAGGAATGCCTGTGCACAGGGCAGCAGGATAAAGGCTTCCCGTGTGTCCTGCTGACAGTGGCCAGAGGCAGCTTGTCACTGTGTGGGTATAACCAGAACTGCGTGTTCTACACCCTCTGTGCCATTTCCCAGGGACTGTCACTAATGGCTGGTTGGCAGCAGCTGCCCAGGGCACACCTGAGCCCTCAGGGTACAGGGAGGGTGTTACAGGGCCCTGTGAGACAGGGGAGTGTTTCTGCCTCCACACCAGTGACCGAGCTGGGATAACGCCCCTCTAGGGAGGCATCAGCACCTTCACACCCCCTTGAGGGGTCAGGTCAGCTAATGGACCATCAAGGATTCCAAAACTATGCCATGATTCACCTCACAGAGTAAATCACCCATTGTGAAACTCCTCGCCCTGGGGGAGGTGCTGGGCATTCCCACCTGACTCTGAGCACAGGTAACCTTTGGGTTTTGGGACTTCTCGTACCACTCGTGGGATCCAGAGAAAGACCAGAACCTCAACAGGACCATGACCATCATCCTCACCAACAGGTGTCTCCTTTCCTTTTACTTTATACTCAGGGGGCCCACATGGGGCTCAGCACAGGGGCCAATGAACACCACTCTGTCCGTGCCCCAGGGGGCTGGGTTACACATCTGGGTTTTGTGGGTCAAAACCAATTTTTCCTCTGTATCACTCTATTTATTGTAATCATTTTATTAAATTTTAACTCTGACTTGTAATCTTGTTTTGAGTTGGGTTCATTTCTCCTGCTGGTTTACCTTTAAACCAGCACACCATGCGAGCTCTGCAATAATGTCAGGGCCATTGCAGACCTCTTGCCATAATTCCCCATATGTTACACTCCTGTAATTGTCAGCAGAAAGTAACTTGCTCTTTGTGTTAGAAAACCCAAACCCTGCCGTGCATATTTCTGGCATTTATTAAGTTGCCTCTGTGAATTCTGTGTCAGTCCATGCATTACTCAGATGAAATAATGAGCAGCTGAAAATCATTACACGAGCTCTAATCCTATCTTACGGATAAGTCTATATCCCAGACTAAGTAATCAAATAATAAGTCCAATTTTCTAATATTAGTAACAGAAAAGAAACCTGATCCTGGTAAAAGTTTTCAGGTAATCTCAATGAATGCAAGGCCAGGAAAAAGATCAGAAACTTTTCCTCTCAGGTTTCATCCCCCATTCAGAGCAAAGCAGTCACTGCTGTCCTGCCTAAAATAAGCACATCACGTTTTCATTCACATGATTCCCTATTATGTGACATTTAAACACAATCCATATGTTGGCAGCATCTACCAAATACCTCATGGCCCAAACTACCAGCAAGAGCTCCACAAAGCCAATTTTCCCCTCCTTCCAGCAGGCCACTCTTCCAAGCCATCTGCTTTGTAAAGCCACAGTGGAGTCACAACACGTGGTTGCAATATCCTATGGCCAGAGGAAGGGGGGAAATCAATCCCTGATGACGTTGCAGCCAGGTTGAGGGACAAAATCTGTCACTGAGTGCAGCCAGCTGAGCTGGGAGGGGGTTCCTGGAAGGGCCCAAAGCTCTTGGGAATCACAGGGGATCAGGAACACAGATTAAAGCTCTGAATCCCCAGTACCAGCATCACACAGATGCCAATGTGATGCCAGCTCCAGGGCTCCAACACCACGGGCATCCCCTCGGCACCGCAATGCCCTGGGCAGGCAATAAATACCTCAGTCCTGCTGAGCTGATAAATTGATCCTGTCAGCTCCCCAAAAGACCCATCTAAGAACAGGCAGGAGCAGCAGCAGGACAGCAAATGAAGATGGATGGGTTTGTTCTCCTGCAGGGGCTGAGCTGAGAAGGAATGACCTGATGGCCCTTCCTCTCCTCTGAATCCCACCCACCAGCTGGGGAGCCCTGGCACAGGGTGCCCAGAGAAGTGTCCAAGGCCAGGTTGGACGGGGCTTGGAGCAACCAGGGCTGGTGGAAGGTGTCCCTTCCATTTCATGAGATGGTCCCTTCCAACCCAAACCATTTTGGGATTCTATGATCCAAGGCAGGCAAAGACAAGAATAAGTGCTCTTAATTCCTCTTTGCATTCAGTTTGGACTGTGCATCTTTTGCTGGCAAAGGGGCAGGCAGGCACGCAGGGCTTGTGCTCAGCAGCCAGGGGGGAGGCTGAGGAGAGCTCTGCAAGCAGAGGAAAAACATGTGCCTTCCAGAGCTCACTGGCAATTTTCCCATTTTAATGTTATCCAGCAATAAATTTAGAGGCAGACCTCTGGATTTTGTCTTTTCAGGCACGAACACTTCAGGCCTTACAATGCAAGTATAAATGCAATGTAGGTAATGGCAAAGGAAGAACAGCTGTAAAATAAAGATAACTAAATGATACTTTAAGAGAATCAGAAGGAAAATTGCTAAATTCACAGAGTGAATTTTTCCCCTGGAAAAACTGCTATTTTCCCCACATCTGAATACATCTGTGCAACCCCTTTAAAAATCAAACCATACAACAGACCCAGCCAGTGCAATGCTGGCACAAACACTAAATAAAACACAATAATATCACAGCACTGCCTTTCAAAGGCAGCAAGACGTGATTAAGATAAGAAAGGTGAAGAATGCCGAGATTAAAGGAAGGGCTGGAGGAGCCAGCAGGCATGTCTGCTGGAGCGGATCCAAGCAGATCACACATCCCAGTTATCTCCAGTGTCATCTCCCCATCAGACCGCTGAAACACATCACAGCCTGTCACACACCCCGGGCTCACTCCCTGAACAAGCTCCACGTCTCTACATCAGCAAATTTGTCATCTTGGGAGCTTTTAACTCATCTCTGCTCCATCTCTGTCTGTGCCCGATGCTCACACACGCCACAGCAAACTGCAGAAACTCAAGTCCTCGAAGCAACAGATTTGCCTTCCCACTGAGGCAGTACAAATGTGTTTGTTGCCTTGTACCTGCAAACAGCAAAAAGCCTGACTGCACTAATAGTGCTGCATATAAAACACAGACACAGGCACAGCTGGGGGCCAGAGGGGCTCTCTCCTCTTACTAATCATTTCTTTTACAGATTGGATGTTTCCCACTGTGATACAGAAAGATACTAAAAAGGTTTCCCATCCTCTGGCCAAGTGAGAGCTGTTTGGGGGATCTGACACAGAATGTGCACATGCAGCAAGGTTTTTTAGTCAAGCACCTAAAGCCAGGTGTTTAAGGGTATTTAGATTCCAACTTCCACCAATTTTATTACAAGATAAATCATATTTAACTTAAGTTAAAGCCTGTCAGAGCTCAAGGAGCGTTTGGACAATGCTTTCAGTCACAGGGTGTGATTCCTGGGGTTGGACAAGAGCTGGACTCCATGATCCTTGTGGGTCCCTTCCAGCTCAGGATATTCTGGGATTCTGTGATTCTGCATTTGGAAATAGAAATGTCTCTGAGGGTCTGAGCCACATGACTTGCCTGAGGTCACAGGAGGCACATGGAAAGAGGCTGAACCTCAATTTGTCCCACAGCAAACTTGACTAGTGACAGTCTTCCCTCCCGGTACGTCAGGGTCCTTGGGGACAAAAAAGGGGATGTGACCCCATTCCCAGTGGGGTCCTGACTGTGCCTGACTGTCCCAGCAGTGGATGCATTTCCCACCCTGGTGATGAACGAGGGCAGGATCTACCCCTGGCCCACCAACCTCCTCCTCCACAGGGGCAAAACTGGTTTCATTGCAGCTGCACAGACATTGCACCAGTGCCTTTGGGCCACTGCTCACCCCGCACCTCCCTGGCGCATGACGGAATCACACCATGGTTTGGGTTGGAAGGGACCTCAAAGATCATCCCCTTGCCATGGACAAGGACACCTTCCACTAGACCAGGTTGCTCCAAGCCCCATCCAGTGGGTACATGATGTTACCATGCCCCTAGTACCTTGTCCCAGGCTCTGGCACTGCAGGACCTCATGGCAGCTCTCACAGATCAAGCTCTGGGTGGTCCCAAGTGCTGGTTCAACCCCTCCTTTTCTCCCCATGGCATCCCACACATGGGTGAGCAAGAACCATAACCCAGCACCCCACAACCCACAGGGCATGTGAGAAAGGCCTTCAGTTGAGAAAAACCAGATACCTCCGACACCCAGAGCTCACAAGTCCCTGTGCTGGGGAGAAAATGAACAGTGAGGCTGGTGCTGAACTCAGCTGAACTCACCGTGGCTTTCCAAGAAATGTTTGGGCTTGGGAGAACAACTGCAAACACTCCAGACCACAGGTGAGCAGAGGTGAAGGGGCACTTAGTGCTTTTAGCAAAAAGTGCTTTTCCCTGTGGACATGATTTTGGCTACTGAGGAACTTAATGCTAAAGATGTGCTTAAGTGGACCTGGATCTTAAACCACATTTACAGGGCAGGGAAACAAACAGTGGGGCATATTTGCACAGGCAAGAAAGGAAGTCAGAGACCTGGCATTGTTGGTGTTCCCCAGGGCTCAGAATTGGACCCAGACCTGTTCAACAGCTTTACTAATGATCTGGATGAGGAGATTGAGTGCACTGTCAGTAAACTCATGGATGACACTAAGTTAGGTGGGAGTGTTGATCTGCTGAGGGCAGGAAGGCTCTGTAGAGGATCTGGACAGGCTGGGTCAATGGGATGAGGCCAGTGGGGTGAGGCGCAATGAGGCTCAGTTCCAGGTCCTGCCCTTGAGTCACAACAACCTCATGGAGTGCTCCAGGCTGGGGGCAGAGTGGCTGGAAAGTGCCCAGCAGGAAAGGGGTGCTGGTCAACCACAGCTGAACATGAGCCCAGGTGGGCAAGAAGGCCAAGAGCATTCTGAACTGTATGAAAAACACTGTGGGCACAGGACAGGGACCGTCCCCCTGTGCTGGCACTGCTGAGGCCACACCTCAAATCCTGGGGTCAGTCCTGGGCCACTCAGGACAAGAGAGACATTGAGGGGCTGGAGCGTGTCCAGGGAAGGGAACGGAGCTGGGGAAGGGTTTGGAGCAGCAGGAGCAGCTGAGGGAGCTGGGGGGGCTCAGCCTGGAGAAAAGGAGGCTCAGGGGGGACCTTCTGGCTCTGCAACTCCCTGATGGATCCAGGAAGGGATCAGGATCTGCTCTCAGGGAACAGGGACAGGAGGAGAGTGAATGGCCTTAAATTACACCAGGGTGGGACAGCAGGAGGAATTTCTCCATGGGAAGGGTGGTCAGGTTGGACAGCAGGAGGAATTTCTCCCTGGAAAGGGTGGACAGGAGGTTTGGAATCCCCACCCCTGGAGGTGCCCAAGGCAGGACTGGTCGTGGCACTGAGTGCTCTGGGCTGGGGCACCAGGTGGGCTCCGGGGGCTGGGAGGGCTTTGCCAAGGAAAATTCCCACAACAAACCGGAATTGATCCTTCAGACCCACAATACACGCACATAACCCCCTGGATCTGTGACACACAGACCCAGCCAACAACCTGCCACGTTCCAGCCCAAAATGCAGCCCTGCCTGGAAAGCTCCAGTGGAAATGAAACACCCTAAAAGATGCTGGATGGATCAGGAAGACACCCTGCCCCTGGAATTCCAGCTGGATTCCTCAGAACTGCCAGCAGAAGGACAAAATACTGTCCCATCTGCAGTTGGAATCACACGGATTGGGAAAGACCTTCAAGGCCCTCCCCGTCCCGCCAGCCGGGCAGGAGGTGAAACACAAACCCACCCACAGCCTGGGAAATTTCCATTTGCACTAAAAAAATCTCCTCCTCCAGGAGCATCAATGGGCTTTTCCAAGCCTCAGGGATTCCGGGATTCTGTGGCTGTTGCTAAGGGCACAACAGAAATGCCCCATGGAATTATTCCATCTGGGATGTCTCCTCCTCCAGGAGCATCAAAGTGGCCTTCAAACCCTCCTCTCATGGCACGGGGGTGGGGCGAGAACAACAGGAGGGGTTTAGTGCCTCTCCCTAAAGGAAAAGTGCTGGAATTCCAAGCTCCCAAGGGAAAGCTGCCAAGCCCTGGAGGTGCAGGAGCTCAGCTGGGACATTGTCCCTCCTCACACGACATCCATTCTCTTCCTTGGTTTCATCTGCACAGATCATGGAAGGGTTTAGGTTGGAAGGGATCTTAAAGACCATCCAATTCCATTATCCCAAGTTGCTCCAACCTGCCTTTGGGCACTTCCAGGGATGGAGCAGCCCAGGAATGATCAACGCGAAACCCTCCCCAGCTCTGCCAACTCTCACTAATTACGGTAATTAAGGGGGAGCAAAATCCATTCCTGCGTGTCCCCCCCGGCTTTCCAGTTCCAGTTATGGGTTAAAATCCCCTCGGGACAAGCTTGGAAAATCCCTGGGAATTGTGGCAGGTGGGTGGCACGAGTCCTGAACGGCACCTTTGCTCCCTCAGCACAAACATGGACCGGGATACCAGGATTGGGATTATCCCAAGCTTATTTCACCTCCCCTTTCACACCAGCCCAAGAATTCCATAAATTATCCCCCCCTGCTCCTTCCAAGGAAAGGCTGGATGGTTCCTGGAGGCCCCCCCGTGTGGTTTTCACGAGGCACCAAGAGGAATGTTTGCTTTGGATTCCCGGGAAAAGGCCTGCCTTTCCCATTCCCTCCCTGGGGCACGGATTGGGCCGCCGGGGAGCTGAAAGGCAGGAATTTCCCTTCGCAATCACCGGCCGGGCTCCGGAAACCACAGGATTGCTGGAGACAGGCCTTTCCTTGCTTTCCTTTCCCTTTTTATTTTAATTAACAGCTCCTGACTTGGGAATTAAATCAGCCCAAACACCCGGCAAGCCTTTAATGGGGGGAGGGGTTTGTTTTTAACCCTCTGATTGTGCCCCACTACGAAAACAGAGCCAGGTTTATGGAGCCCCAACCCCACCTCCCTCCCTCTCCCTCTTTCTGCAGGAACTTCACTTCGGACAAGTAATTTCCACCCATCCCATGCAAAAAGGGGGGGTTGGGGGTTTTTGTTTTGGTTTTGTCTTTTTTTTTTTTGTATCAAACCTGCTTTTTGATCGCAAAGGCCGTTTGCTTTCCCTGCTTTTTTCCGGGGCCGGCATTCGAAGCGGATTCTAACTACGCACACAGGGGATGCCCACAAGGAATTCTTTCCCAGAAACAGCACCTGGTAACTCCTTTGAAAGGAGCAAGATGCTTTTCCTGCTGGTGCCAGGTATGGAGTTCAATCCCAGGCCAAGGAGGTGGAGACACAATGTTCCTTCCCGTCGGAATTCCCAGGCTCAGCCTGGAAAAGCTCCGCAGGACAAGCAAAGAATGGTTTGATTGAAGTTTTCCTTCTTTTTTTTTTTAAGAGGGTGGTGGTTTTCCCTGCAGTGATCCCTCCAAAAAGAGCTGGAATTTTCACCTGGATATGAACACCCAGCTCAGTGGCTGCTCTGCTTTCCTTCACTCTCAGCCCCTGCAGGGCAGGACTCACTTCCCAAAATCCCCGGGATTTGGGGTGGAATTCAACACCGCAAGTGGAATCAGGAAATCTCAGAGCGCTTTGGGTGGGAAGGGACCTTAAAGCTCATCCCAACCCATGGGCAGGGACACCTCCCACTATCCCAGGGTGCTCCAACCTGCCCTTGGACACTTCCAGGGATCCAGGGGCAGGCCCAGCTTCTCTGGGAATTCCATGCCAGCCCATCCCTCCATCCATCCTGCTGCTGACCCACCTGGATTTCAGCTGGCCCCACAGGAGGACAATTCCACGGCTTTGTGTGCCAGGATTATCCCAAGAGTGGCCCGCTGTTGGGGAGCACACTGCTTTCCCTGGAAGCTGTGGCTTCACTGGGAAACCTCTCCCAAATCCCAGCACATCCCAATCCCAATGACCTTCCCTGTGCTGCAGGTGAGGGATCAATTAAAACACCAACCAACACACTGAGCAGTGACTGCTGTTTGTTCCGAGCTCCAAGTGGGAATTCCATGAACACTATCCAGCTGCAAAGCCACTTGTTCCTCACAGAGGAGCCTCCAAGCTCCTGCTTTCCCAAAGCCCTCTGGGTTGGGCAAAGATGGGAATTCCGTGATTTAAGAGCCTGTCTGCAGTTTTCCCACACATCCAGCAAAAGAAGTGGAACACCAAAGGGAACGTCTGTTTCTTTCCCGGGTGAAGGTGAGAGGCTCAGGATCGAAACAAAACCCATGGAGGAGGTTTTTCAGGAATTCGTGGGGCTGATCGAGGTGGGAAAAATCCTGTTTGACCCTGGAAATTGTCTTATTTTTAAGCTGCAGCACCCGCATGCTGAAAGTCCCAGCTTTCTTTCCCTTCCCCTTCTTTTCCTTTCTTTAAAACTCCTTAAAAAGCAAGGGAATGTTTGGGAAACCCAGCCCAGCAAAGGGCTGGCAGGAATGCTTTTTCCAGCAACCAGCAGCTGCAAGGTGGGAATCATCCCTGGGATGTTTCCTTTGGATTCGGGATTAATTCACCAACTTTACCCAAATCAGGTGGATCCATGGATGGGGGTGTTTTTTTGTGGAATATTAAGACTTTAAATAAAGTATCACCCCCAACGTTCCAGCAGCACTCCCAATCCTGGTTTTTATTCCCTTCATTTTCCCAGCTGGCAGAAGGGCGAGGCTTGAAAGGCTAATGAATATAAGTGGGAAAATATCCCATTCCTTTTCCATGGATTGCTGAATCAAATGAGGGAAGATGGATAATTCCACTGACATTCCATGGACAACCATCGCTTATCAAATGCAAATTCCCAAAGCAAGTTTTCCTTCGATTTCCCCCTGGATTTTTGGTTGCCCAATCCCAAAAAATACAGCAGTCCCAACTCCATTTTCCTCTCCAGTTTGGAATTCAGCTGCACTCGGAGGGAGGAGATATTTCTCCTGGAGACTTGCACGGAAAACGAGGCTGGGAAGAACAGGGCAAATCCCAGAATTCCCCCCAGCACAGCAGGCCCTGCTCCCACTTGGCAGGGATGATCCTCTGGGAATCCTTCCTTCCTTTTGATTCCTTTTGCTGCCTCTCTTTTCCAAAGGGATTGCACAGGATCCCAGTGGATTCCTCCCAGATCCGCAGCCTTTCCCTGCCCTTCTCAGAAGGGACATCCCTCAGGGATGAGACATTCCCGTGGTTCTCGGGTGACACGAGCAATTCCAGACCCCCCCCAGCTGCCCTCTGCTCCCGGAAACATTCCCAGAGGGAATGCCATGTTGGAAATGCAGCTTTTATTTCACTGTCTCCTGCACCAAAGGAAATTCCCAGGAATGTCTCCACTCATGTTTGCTGAACTACAAGTCCCTGGCACTGACTCCAAGGATTTTTTAATCATCTTTTCCATTCATTTATTAGCTCTGCCGTCAGGAAAACTACACTTCCCTCTGGATCAGGGCTCCAGAAAAATGACACCTTTTCCTTGGATCAGGACTCCAGGAAAACCACACCTCTCCCTGGATCATAATTCCAGGAAAACTACACCTCTCCCTGGATCAGGATTTCAGGAAAAACCGCACTTCTCCCTGGATAATCTTTTCAGGAAAACTAAACTTCTTCCCTGGATCAGGACTCGAGGAAAAATATACCTCTCTCTGGATCAGGATTTCAAGGAAAACTACACTTCCCTCTGGATCATCCTTTCAGGAAAACTACACTTCTCTCTAGATAGTCTTTCCAGGAAAACCACACCTCTCCCTGGATCCAGATTTCAGGAAAATTACATCTCTCTCTGGACCAGGATTTCAAGGAAAACTAGACCTCTCCCTGGATCAGGACTTCAGGAAAACTATACTTCCCTCTGGATCAGGACTCCAGGAAAACTACATCTCTTCCTGGATCAGGATTTCAGGAAAACTACACTTCTCCCTGGGTCATCCTTTCAGGAAAACTACACTTCCCTCTGGATCAGGACTCCAGGAAAAACACACTTCTCCCTGGATCATCTTTCCATGAAAACTCCACTTCCCTCTAGACAATCTTTCCAGGAAATCCACAGCTCTCCCTGGATCCCAGACACGCCACCAACGCAAGTGGAAAAGCAGGAGCGGCTGCGGCCGCTCGGAAAGACAAACCCTGGATATTCCCGGGGGGAGCTCAGCGGGATTTCTGGAGCTCGGGTTTTCCCCCGTGCTGACACAGCTCGGGCTCCAAACGGGCCCGGGGGAACAAAACCCGGGACACGGGGAATGTTGGAGAGGCTGGAAAGGGGCGCTGGAGCCCCCGCGGGTATTGTCGGAGGGCACAATCGGCCACTTCCAAAGGGGAATGTCACCGCGGCAGATTCCAGAAGGTTCCAGCGGGGCTGGGAATAATCCCGAGCGAGTGTGTCGCTCCCGCTCGGTGCCAGCGGCCGGCAGGACCAGCTTTAGTGCGGAGCCACGATCCGACAGCACCGCCTAGCTGGGAAATGCGGGAATAGGATCAGAGAGTCGCTGTGGTTGGGAAAGCCCTCCGGGATCAGCGAGTCCAACCCTGGGTCCAACTCCAGTCCCTTTACCAGAGCCTGGCACTCGGTGCCACGGCCAGTCTCATCTTAAACACCTCCAGGGGAATCCCGCCCCTCTCTGGGCAGCCCATTCCAATGCCTGATCACTCTCCCTGGAAAGAATTTCTTTCTAATATCCAGCCTAAACCTCTTGTCCCGTTGCTGGCTGATGGGAGAAGAGACCAGCCCCCCCCCGGCTCCCCCCTCCTGTCAGGGAGTCAAAGAGAGTGATGGGGTCACCCCTGAGCCTCCTCCTCTCCACACTGAACACCCCCAGCTCCCTCAGCCTCTCCCCACAGCACTTGTGCTCCAGGCCCTTCACCAGCCTCGTGGCTCTTCTCCGGACCCGCTCCAGCCCCTCAATATCTTTCCTGAACGGAGGGGCCAGAACTGGACACAACACTCAAGGTGTGGCCTCACCAGCACCACGTACAGGGGCACAATCACTTCCCTGCTCCTGCTGGCCACGCTGGTTTTGATACAGGACAGATGATACTCGTTCCCAGAGTGTGTGTTCCAAAAGGAAAAAAGTGAGGCTTGGTGGAGGAACTCGGAGCCAGGAGTTGGGATTATCCAAGTGCTTCCTGCAGGACTGCTGGAATTGTGTGCTCTGAGAGCAGCCAGCTGCCGTGGCGCCAGAAAATTCCAGGTATCCAATTAGTCTGAATCCCAGATTGGTTGGGGTTGGGAGAGACCTTAAAGCCCCTCCCATCCGATCCCACCCCCTGCCATGGGCAGGGACAGCTCCCACTAGCCCAGATTATTCCAACCTGCCCTTGGACACTTCCAGGGATCCAGGGGCAGCCACAGCTTTGCTGGGAATTCCATCCCAGCCCCTCCCCACTCTCCCAGCCAAAAATCCCTTCCCAATATCCCATCTGACCCTCTGGCAGTGGGAAGCCATTCCCTGTGTCCTGTCCCTCCATCCCTTGTCTCAAGTCCCTCTCCTGGAGCCCCTTTAGGGGCTTGGGGTCTGAAGAGACGTCAAAGCCCAGCCCATCCCACGCCCTGCCATGGGCAGGGACACCTTCCCATATCCCAGGCTGCTCCAAGCCCTGTCCAACCTGCCCTTGGACACTCCCAGGGATGGGGCAGCCACAGCTCCTGTGAAAAGCAGCAAAGAACAGCTTCTCTCACGAAAAAGAAATGCAAAGAGTGCCCACCTTTTCCTTTTTTCCAGTGCCAGCTGCCGTTGCTTCTCCTTCCCAATGTCATCTCTGACGGTGCTGAAGTCCTTGGTGTCATCAAGGAGAAGGTTCTGCGGTGACAAGGGTTTGACCCATCAAACTCAGGAGCTCAAACTCTTTCCCACCCCTTGCTCAGCCGACACAGTTCATTTTCAGAGCACTCCTTCTGACTGGTTTTACACCACTTAAATTCCAGGTAAGGAGAATCCCAGCACGGTTTGGGTTGGGAGGGACCTCAAAGCCCATCCAGTTCCACCCCTTGCCGTGGGCAGGGACACCTTCCCCTGGACCAGGTTTTCCCAAGCCTCATCCGACCTTTTACACTTCCAGGGATGGAGTTCTTCCAGAAGATTAAGGCAGCAGGACAAGACATCAGATTTTCCTCCTACTGCTTTAAAACCCAGCCAGGATGTTGTTCTTTCCTTCTCCTAAATAAGCTCAGAGCTCAACACGCTGCTGGGTCCTTTTTTTACATCATTAAATAGATCTCTCATAATTCTTTGGAACGTGTCACGGATTTAGTTCTACAACGTGACTTTTAAAGGGCACTGCCCTTGGATTTCACTCAGATTTAGGGATGCAACGAGGGCGAGGAAAAAGAACCAGCACAAACAGCGGCAACGGCACATTTCCCACCCCCCAGTCCCACATCCCAGGACTTGCAGAGCTGCAGCAGGATGCAGGAAAAGCGGGAAGAAGCAAAGCTGCTCCCAGAGCACAGAGCCTGGAGCTGCTCCAAGCAAATCCAGGGTGCTTTACCTTCACCCCAATGATGTCCCCATCCTTCAGGTGATACGGCGCCGACCGCAAACTCTCCTGCTTTTTCCTCCGTTTCCTCTTGGAGATTTGCTGGGTCTGAAGGAAAAATCAAAGCAGAAGGACTTGGGGGAATTCTCCTTTAATACAATCCCAAAGGAACTGCAGCACAAATCAATTCCCTCCTCCCCACCAGCTGCTGGATCCTGCCATTCCAGGCCTTACCCAGCTGGATATTGGCAGCCACTCGAATCTCTCCGGGAAGTACTTGGCGATCTCGATTTTCTCTGCAGGCAGAGAGTAGTGAGAAGCCACCCTCTGCCTCAGTGCCCCCGCAGTGCATTCCTTGGAGGTATCCCACACCAAATCCCTGGAGTCACAGTAGTCCCTCTCTCCCGGAATTCCCATCTGGACTCGCAGCAGCAGCTCCTGGGGGCTGGCAGCAGGAGGAGAGGACAGGCATTGCCGTGAGACACGCTGCCAGAATTCCCAGTTTTCACTCCCTCCCTCACTTGCGGGAAACAGCAAAGCTCCCAATCTCCCTGAATCCTCACATTTCTGATCCTGCTGCTCAGCAAAAGGCTCCTCTGGAAAGCAGAGCTGCAAGAAATGAGGGACTTGAGCTCTTACCCCAAATTCTCTTCCTCCTGCAAAGGCTCTATGCAGATTTCCACTCTGGCTCCCAACCTGTAATCCCTGGAAAACACAACAGGGATTGTCTGCATGGCTCTGGAGACAGCTGGGGTTGGAGAAGGGAAGGCTCCAGGGAGATATTCCAGCACCTCCCAGTGCCTAAAGGGGCTCCAGGAGAGCTGGAAAAGGACTTGGGACAAGGGGGAATGGCATCCCACTGCCAGAGGGTTAGATGGGATATTGGGAAGGAAATCTTGGCTGGGAGGGTGGGCAGGGGCTGGGATGGAATTCCCAGCGAAGCTGTGGCTGCCCCATCCCTGGGAGTGTCCAAGGCCAGGGCTTGGAGCAGCCTGGGATAGTGGGAGGTGTCCCTGCCCATGGCAGGGGGTGGGATGGGATGGGCTTTAAGATCCTTCCAGCCCAAACCGTTTGGGATTCTCTCCTTCTACTCATCAATTCTAACTCACTTTTTTAGTGGATTTGTGCCCATCTGGAAAACCAAGGGCAAAAAGGCTATTGGAATGAAAATGGAAAAGCCAGGAAAGTACAAAAATGATCTAAATTAAAGTACCTGAATTAAGGAATCCCAGAATGGTTTGGGTTGGGAGGGACCTTTAAATACCCACATCATTCCAACCCTTCAACACCTTCCACTGGAAGTTATCCCGGTGTATCCCAATTTAAAAACATGCTCAGCCAAAACCGGAAGCGACCAGGAACGAGCTTTCTGCTGGCACGTGCCTGATTGATTCCCACCAATCCCTCCCACAGCTGCACATTCCCAAAAATCCTACTTGAGTCTCTGCTTGTTGTTCCTCAGGAGCTTCCCAGGCCTTTTGCTGTCCAGTGTCCACGCCCTGAGGAAGGAGGGCAGGGGCACAACCTGCTCCTGGCAGCACGGCAAGCTCAGGGCCTGAAAGAAAGGGACACTTGGGCAGTCATTCTCCTTGGAAAAGGAGAAAACCTGGATTAACTCCCGAGGCAACACTGGGAATGGCGTTTCTCGCACACCAGATGCTGCTCGGTGGCTGTGAGGGAAACGCTTTCCAACCTCCGGGGCAGTTGGGCTTCGCTCCCTCCCAACATTTCTCAACTCAACTTATACTCCAAAAGCACCAGATTTAACCAGAATTTCAACAGCTGGGAGGGAATGAGGCTGCTGGAATCATTTCCCAGTGTCCAGGAGCTCCCCTCAGCCCCTTCCAAGGACAAACCCCCCCCCTTCCCACGCTCAGACAGTTCCCAAGCTGCAAACAGGCAGTTTTCCCAGAGCAGAGGCATTCCCAAAAAAACAAGTGTTAGGATGGACCAGAACCCCACGAGATATCCTTGTTTTGCAGTTCAGGACAACAAAGAGACTTCTGGCAGGACTCATTTATCTATTTTTGTGGGTTTTTTTTTTTTGGTTGGGTTTGGGGGGTTTTCTTGCCCCTTTTTTGGGGGGGGGCGGTTCGGTTTGGTTTTTAGTGTATTCAAATCAGACATTTACGGCTAAAAAAAATAAGGCACTTTATTTTCTGGCCAAAGAAACCAAGCCAGACCCTCCTGAATGACAACCACGTGCGCACCCAGAGCGGTTCTTTATCCACCAGATCCCACAGAAAGGGAAATAAGGTGCAGAAAACTGACACGGGAACAACGTGGGAATGGCAAGTGGCTTTTTAGGAAGCGTGTGCTTCTCCACCAGGAAACCAAGGCAAAGGCTGCAGAGCCAGGGGGATCCCAGGCCAGGAATCATGGCTGGGACACTCAGGAAGGGTCTGAGCCTCCAAGCTCTCCCTGCCCATGGAATATGAGCCATCCTGGAGACAAGGGAAAGGAAGGAAAAGGAGGTGTTAGAGAGCTTGAACCCCCACGGCATGGGAGAACATCTAACCTGCATCTTCAGCTCTTCCAGAGAAGCTTCTCCCGCTATTTCTATGCTGCCAGCAAAACAAAGACCCACGGCTGGCTGGGTGGCCTCTGGAGAAGCTTTGGGAAAAGGGAAGGAAGAAACAAAGAGAAGAGTCAACGTGATTTGTGGTTTGTAATGCTGAGAGACCAGGGTGAGATTTCACACGGAGAGTGGACCTGCCCTCCCTTTTTGTTTTAAAGGAACAGAATATCATGGAATTCCAGCACGGTTCGGCTTGGGAAGCTCCTTAAAGATCCAGCTGCCTGCCATTCCCTTCCACTGGGATGAGCACAGCAGGATCCTACTTACACCCAGCAGATAAAAATCCATTCCAACAGTTTCCAGACAACAAGGGTTCCAACAGATCCTGAACAGCCCGTTTGAAAATGAGGGGCAGTTATTCCCACTGATAAACAGGATCCATTATTGGAATGACTCCACTGGAGATCCTACTGCCAGGAAAGGCCAATCTGCTGAAACCATCAGGGGAGAAAGTCCAGCTCAGAGGGGTTTGGGAGAGAGGAGACAAGTGCAAAGAGCCCTACAAGGAGAGGGGGCCTGCCCTGCCAACGGACTCAGCAGCAAGGAAATGGTACTGTCTTACAGAAATGAAAACCTCCTGGTTTCCCATTTTCCAATTTAGTTATTCCCACTTCATTTTCCCCTCCCTTCTCAAGCCTCAGCTCGGTTTCTCTGCCCCAGCTGGTTTTTGGGGTTGACTTTCAGAAGAACAAACGCAGTTAAAATGCTGCATGTGAGGCCTTTTATACCATGGGAGCTTTTACTGATCACTCCTCTTCCAGCTTCCCAAACATCCTGAAGGGAATTCCATGTGCTGCTGGGAATCTGGCAACGGAAATCCATCACCTCTGTGCTTTAAAACGCTGCCCCTGCCTTCAGGTGCAGAGACTGACAAGGGAAGAGTCCCTGCTCCAAAATTCAGTGGGATCTTGAGCAAAGCCACCTGAGGAACATCCCAACGGGATGATCCAGCATTTCTGGCCTTGCCACAGACTCCATCTGTCTCCTCAGGGGCTCCTTCCACCACAAACTTGCTGCAACTCGTACAGCCCCCCATGGACTTCAGAAGGACTGCAGGATTTGCCTCAGAGTGGTTCCTCCCCAAAGCTGGCCAAGCTCACCTGCCCCAGGAGACACCTGCAAGGCTTCCATCTTGCAGCTTATCCCGTTCACTCGCTCCTCAGCACGCTCTCCACCTTTCCTATGGCTTGAAGGCTTCAGCCACCAGATGGGAATTTTCAGGAAACCCTGGAGAGCGAACAGAAAACACTGGGAAGCTTCTGTGTTTTGGTTGTGACAAGGCAAAGTTTCACCTGGATCACAGGAAGAAGGGAAAGACTCGTGCCAGGGTGAGTTTGGGAGAGGCTGCCCAAGGAGGGCAGGGGGGGAGTCCCCAGCCCTGCAAGGGTTCCAAAGTGTGGATGTGGCACTTGGGGACACACTTTAGAGGGGACCATGGAAGGGAGGGGGGGAACTGATGATCTGAAAGGTCTTTCCCAGCCCTGATGATGCTACGGTTTTGCAAAGGGGACACCTCCCACCAGCCCAGGCTGCTCCAAGCCCCGTCCAACCTGCCCTTGGGCACTCCCAGGGATCCAGGGGCAGCCACAGCTTCTCTGGGAAAACTCTGCCAGGGCCTGCCCACCCTCCCAGCCAGGAATTCCTTCCTAACACACCTAATCCAGGGATTCAAAGCTCACTCACTGCAACGCCGCTCAGCCGCTCCTGCTTTTCCTGGCGGCTTTTCCCACCTGCTCTGCACGGCCAGGAAGGGCCATGGAGTTGATCCCTGTGTCCTTTCCCAAGCAGGACATCTCCCTTGCTTCCAGGTGCCCCTCACACCCACAGCACTGGGACCATAACATCTTATCCTACACTTTTTCCCCAGAATAACTGTATTAAAAGGATCTGGTTTGCCCTGGGGAAGTTTTATTCACCGTGGACTCTGCCCCCTGCTCCTTGCCAAGTCTTCTGCCCTTCCACTTCCAGCTTCCCTGCACTTCATGGCATGGAGCTGGGGCACAGACCTGTGGTTTTCCAGGCCTGACCTGGGCCACAGATCCCTGGTTTTCCAGGTGTGACCTGGGCCACAGACCCGTGGTTTTCCAGGCCTGACCTGGTCCACAGATCCCTGGTTTTCCAGGCCTGACCTGGGCCACAGATCCCTGCTTTTCCAGGCCTGACCTGGGCCACAGATCCCTAGTTTTCCAGGCCTCTTGGATCACCTGCTGCGTTTATTTGCTCTCTTTCCTTCCACAGCCCAAGGAGTAAATGCCAGGGGGAGGGTGACAGTCCCTTTGAGGGGATTTTTGTCCATGGAGGGGAAAACTTGGAGCTTTATGAAACCCAGGGGGGGAAGATGAGGGCAGGCTGAGGGTGGGACCACGGAGAAGGTTTTCCAGAGAAGCTGTGGCTGCCCCATCCCTGGAAGTGTCCAAGGCCAGGTTGGACAGGGCTTGGAGCACCCTGGGCTGGTGGGAGGTGTCCCTGCCCATGGTAAGGAGTGGGATGAGAAGACCTTTAAGGTCCCTCCAGCCCAAACCACGCTGGGATTCCACGATTCCAAGTCTCTGTCCCACTGACTAAAAACACTCTTGTTTTACCTTTTCTGGAAGTTTTCCTTCACTTATAACCAACGTGTCTCCTCTGCAAACATTGAGTTCCTTCAGAGTGGCATCCTGTGGGAAGAGAAAACACGGGATACTTGGGAATGCACGAGTTCCTTGATGCAGCTCTGCTGAGGGAAAATCCCTCCGGGACAGGGAGGAAAGAAACTCAGGGCAAAAAGAGGATCCTCTTACTTCCTGACTTAAGGCTTCCCCTGCTTCATAGCACCAGTCAAGCCTCCTCAAATGCCAGTTGTCACCTACCAAAACCCAAAAACACACATGCAGAACTCATTAGCCAATGATGCTGTCCTGGGAAAACATCACACAGCTCAGGAAGTGCCAGAAGGTTCTTTTTTTTTTTTTTTGGGGGGGGGGTTGGGGTTGGTTTTTTACACATGGCTCTGACTAAATGAAATATCCCCTTCATGCCCTTCCCCAGACCCAGCAAACACTTTGCATAAATGTCTCTTCCTCACCTACCTAACAAATTTTGCCTGGTTTAAGAGGAAAGAGAAGGAATTCCCGTGTCCAATTTAGCACCTGAATCCCTGCCAGGCTCTTTAAAACAAAGACTCCAAGCTCAGAATCCTCTGCCCTCCATTACAATGCACCAGGGTTAGGGTGGCAAGAGCTGCCTGAGAAATACGGAAAAGCTCCTTTTCAGACAGTAAATAACAACCCAACGAACCTGACAATCCAGATTTCTCCAGCATTAAGTTGAGGCACTGAAAAAAAGAAACACAGAGTGACATTTGTCTCAATGCCCAGGCTTGGGAGAGAAAAGTTTTCAGGACATTTTCCAGCAAGGACTGACTGACTGCTGATCAATCCTGTGAGCAACACAAGGTGGATTTGAGCTACAGGGACTGTTTTAAGGCAAGGAATCCCCATCAGCTTTTCCAAACTGTGTCGTGCCACTTTGTTCCTTGCCTTGGCCCAATTCTGCCCCCCCCCAGAGTTTGGAAATGCCCTTTTTAAAAACCCAGCCCTGCAGCCTCAACCCTTTCCAGCAGCACCAGGAGTTCCCTCTTCCCAACTGCTCTCCCTCCAGCTGTGGGTGAGGCAGAGGGGGTGGGGAATGCTTTCCAGGAGCGCCAGGGGATTCCCAAAGATTACCTCTCTGACAGAGGCAGTCTCCTCCACGACTATCTCCAGCTCAGGGCTCGAGTTTGGGTCACTCCCAACGACGAAGTACAGGAAGAGCTGAAAGTGGAAGCAGGAAGAGCTGAAAGTGGAAGCAGGAAAACCACGGAAATGGTGTGTGGAATAACCATTCCCAGCTGCAGGAATGGCACCAGGCAGCACTGGGCTGAAGCAAACACATCCCAGCAGCACACACACACACACACACACACACACACAGAGATGGTTCAGTTGCTCTTCAAGCAGCCCATTCCACAGCTATTTCTCTTGGATGGGGCTCGGGAGCAACGTGGGATAACGGGAGGTGTCCCTGCTCAAGGCAGGGGGTGGAGTGGGATGAGCTTTAAGATCCCTTCCATCCAGGGGGATCCCAGGATATTTACAAGCTGGGCATTCCAAGGGTCAATATCCCCCTTTCCTCCCTGTGTGCTCTGTGGGGCAGTTGATGCAGGAGCTCCTTCCCAACACGGCACTACCTGGCTGGAAGTGGGAGCTTTCCCAGGGCACAGCCCGAGCAAACTTCCCATGGGCAGCTCTGCTTCCTTGACAGTGTAATCCTCAGGCACTGCAGGGAGGACAAACACATGGACAACATCAGAAGTGCTCCCTGAGAGCATCAGCTCTCTCAAGCTGCTCTCCAGAGGAAGGGAAGAATGATCCTTGCCCAGCAGAGAGCAAAGGGATGCACCATCTCCCAGAGCTTCACCATTCCCACTGTGGATCCCTCTTTTCCCCACCCCCTGACCAGCTGGAATTTCCCTCCCTGAAACTGCTCCTCTGGCAAGAACCTCTAAGATTCTAAAGAGTCAGAAGATGGCAATGAAAATTCCTCCCCCCAAAGCTTCCCCATCTTCAGGAAGCTGCAAGAGCCCGGTTTTTCCTCCTCTTTCATCCCCTTGCAGCTCCCAAACCTTGCTTTGGACAGGGCTCCTTTTTTGTCCTGCTGAGCCCCCCCAGCCAGGCCCAACAGGGAATGTGATTAATGCAATGTGTGAATAAACCCAGCAAAACCCTGGGAAATGTTTCCCAGGAAGCACCAGTGAGCCACTCAGCTTCTCCCCGCTGCCCCAACACCCCCCCCAGTTCCAAGCTGGGGGTCCCTTCCTGCCCAACTCAGGAGCAGTTCTTAGGGATGGAAGTAACAAACCCAAGGTGAACATTTCACTTTGGATTGCTCCTTTTAATAAACCTTAAAACTGGGGGGGGGGAAATAAAATAAAAAACCCCACCCAGCTGCTTGTTAAATGTGGAAATCCCTGGAGTTGTGTGTGTTCTTCTCCCAGGGACACCCGAGTGATTCCTTTCAGGACAAGGATGAAATAAATCCGTTTACCTGGAGACAGGAGCTTCCCATTCCCACCAACAGGTCTAAGGCAGCTCCCATGTGCTGCAGGAAAGAGAAATGCATGGAACAACCCAAATAACAAGAGAGGCGGCTCAGAAATACAATTAATTACAACAGGTTTATCTTATGACAACTGGAAAAATTCCTAGAAGTCCCTGAAGAGTCTTTTATTCTTTCACTGACGGGTTTATTTTTCTCTTTTAAAGCGCAATTAGTAAAAATCCTACAACATTGGCTCAAGTGCTTCCAAAGGGAAAGCAGAGACTTGAAGGAAAACTGGAGACTCTTCCACAAAGGAATGAGGTCAAAACAACCTTCTTCAACTGGGAGTTTAATAATTTAGTGAGACAGCACAACTCTGAACAATAAGAGCCTCGTAAAATGTATTCTAATCAAGACTTACACCCGTTTATTTTCTTAAAGCTTGGGAAATTAATAATTCAAGACAAGATTCCATGAGTTTTAAGGCCTTTGCAGCCTCTTTCCTTCCAAAAAAAACCCCCTCCTAACAGCAATGGGTTTGCTGTTTTGTACAGACTGGGGCAAAAGCCAGGAAAATTCTGCTTTTCCTGGGAAAGCCAGTAATGTGTCATCTGAGGGGAAGGGGAAGCAGTTGAACACTCACCAAGCTCCTCCTCCAGGTGCAGCTCCTTTATTGCTTTCCTTTTGATATCCGACATCACCTAAAAGGAAGGAATGTTAGCCCCTCCAGCATGGAATGCCAGGATCAGCCCTGCCTGGATGAATCCCAGGATGAGCCCTGCCTGCACAAATGCCAGGATCATCCCTGCCTGCACAAATGCCAGGATCAGCCCTGCCTGCACAAATCCCAGGATCAGCCCTGCCTGCACAAATGCCAGGATCAGCCCTGCCTGCACAAATTCCAGGATCAGCCCTGCCTG
>JAWWEU010000050.1:10035099-10045326 GCA_035583155.1 Acropternis orthonyx | reverse complement strand
GGCTCTGCTCCCAGGGAACAGGGACAGGAGGGGAGGGAACGGCCTCAGGCTGGGACAGGGCAGGGCCAGGTGGGATATTGGGAAAATTTCTTCATGGAAAGCCTGGTCAGGCCCTGGTACAGCTGCCCAGGGATGTTTGGAGTTCCCACCCCTGGAGGATTTAACAGACATGTGGATGTGGCACTTGAAGACATCGTCTAGCGATGAACGTGGCTGAGGGTTGGACTTGATGATCTTAAAGGTTTTTTCCAATCTCAACAATTCCGTGATTCAAAAGCATTTTAGGGCAAATCTCCCATGTTTCCTACAGTGAGCATCCCTTAGCTGAGCTCCTGCAAACAGCTCCTTCTAATATGCAACCCCTTTGCATCCAGATTTGCTCTTTCCATTTGGGACTGTGCCCAGCTGGACCCCAAACCTGAGCCCCTGGTACAACTTTCTCCCTACAGTGTTGGTCCTGCACAATTCCTGAGCTGACAGGAAAGGGCAAACACGGGGGGTGAGGCAACACCAGCAGCTGATCCAACACCAGGAGCTCACCCCACATAAACCCCTCCAGCTTGTCACCCATCTCAGAGCCTTGGAACAAGCCCCTCTAAGCTCTGCCACTCCAAAGGCTCCCAACAAACACTCTTTCCAAACTCAGAGCTGCAGCTGCCCCCCACTAGAAAGAGGTTTATTAAATTAAAACCTCAGTCTCAGAAATAGATGTTTGCTTAACGGACGGACACGATTTGGAGACCTCACGCTGCAAAGCTGGAAAATCAAATCAAACCATGGCAAAACCCAAGGAATTAAGCCGTGAAGAGAAAGCAGTGGGAGGAACACAGAGACCTCTTGCCAAAGGGCAAGTGCTTATCACAGGCTTGGTACAGAGTGAAAGCTCTCAGAAATGCCACATTCAGACCAAAAAGATTCACCAATTATCAAGCCATACTTGGACAAGAGGTATTAATGACATTTGAAAACCTTAAAAGGCTGATTTCACAGCCCCTAAGTGTAGATTTTCTTTCTGACAATTTTCCACATTTTCTTCTGTGCAGAACATAATTTCTCATGGGAAATGGTTGGGTTTTTAAGCAAGGAGATTGTACTGGTTCCAGGATGTTCAACTGAGAGTCAGATGCTACCCACACTGACCACCCCTGCTGCCTCCCCACACCAGCAGTGCCCTGCACACCAGGCTACAGGGCTTGCAAAACCCCACACCATCAACAGCAACAAACCCAACCAGAAAGCCCAAAAAACCCAACCCAACCAATCCAAAAAAATCAAACCCCAAGAACTGAGACACTCCTTATCACTCCCCTCCAAATCCAGAGAGGATTTTGGACACTGCTGCATCCCACACCTTTTCCTTCCTCTCCACTGTAGGTCTGAATGTTCCACCTCTCAGCTTTTACCCTTCTGGAAAGCTCAACTGCAAGGAGCTTCTCGGGGCATTTGCCCTTTTCCTGCACCCCTGAACAGGAGGCTCTGAATTGGTATCAATCCCCTCTTCTGGCTCTGGGATCTGTTGGAAACACCAGTCCGAGTCTCTTTGGAATGCCACGAGGAATCCCACCAAGCTGCACAAAGTTCAGACACTTTAAAGATGAAACATAATACAAGAATTGCTTTCCAAAACCCAAACCTGCACCTCCTCTTGCCCCTAGGAGGGGTGTTCTCTCCAAGCCAAGTTCATTGCAGAATGAAGCCCTTAAAACTGCCCTGGCCTCCTGCAGAGGCCCAGCTGATACACCCTGTCCAGCCAGCACAGCTTGGGGTGCCTGATGCAGCTCAGGGGCATCCCAGGGGCTTGCTTACCCTTTGGGAGTTCCTGCATCCATCCCTTTCCCTAAGTCATTTTGTGTTTATTTACCCATCCCATGGCTTCAGGAAGTTGTGCAGTCTCTTTAACACGTACACAAGCTAAGCAAGGATGAGTGTTCTGTCTCGAGACTGCTCCTCAGCACAAGGGAATCACAGGAGCAAGAGGGAAGAAACCATCAGGCTCAGTGATGCAGAGCCACATGTAACAGCACCAACTGTCAGTCTACATGTGTTACAAAAAACACCTAGTTAACTAATTTTCTCAAGAAAATATGACTTTTCCAGAGCCTGGCACTCCTGAAGCCTCACTCCTCCAGCAGATGCTGTGGCTGCTGTGCCAGGGAACGTGGAACACGCTCTGTTTGCACACAAGGACCCATCTGTTCCACCTCTCACAACTGGATCCCAGAGCTGCAGTGGTTGGATCTGTGTTGCTGTGCCCACGGGAATGGCTTTATGGACAAGCACAGCTCAAAAAGGACTCTGTCACTGCTCAGCTGCTTCTGTGCCTCCCCTCCCTGGGGCTGGGCTCTGCCAGCCCCCAGACAGGGCAGGAATTCTGGGGCATTTATCAGCCCTGCCTGTCCAGTGCTAGCCACATGGAGCACCCGATAACAGAGCACGGGCCTTAATCCTTGCATTTTATAATCTCACCACAGAGCGGAACAACTGGCCTGAATGATGGGCAGAAGCAAAGGGCCTGCTGAGCCAAAGCAAGTGGTACAACGTGGGGAGATTTATTCCTCATCTAGATGTGCATCAAGGATTAAAGCCCATCCCTAGGAGAGAACTCTGGAATGAAAGCAGCTCCCGGTGTCCCAGAACATCCTCAGCACCTTTGATTCCACATGCTGGGCACTGCAAGAGGTGGTCACTGCCCAAAGACCTTGGGAAGGGAATCCAGCCATCCAAAGGTATTATCCATAAGCAACTGCCTTCAGTCAAAGCCAAAGGCTACAATACTAAAATCTAAGCTTTCATTTACTACTTATCTGAAGACAGCTCTGCAACAACAAAGGATAAAACAGCTCTTGGTTTTGATTCTCTTTTTGGGTATCCTCCAGTTTGTACCAATCCCAAAGTCCTGTTTTCAGGTCAGCCTTTCCCAGAATTAATCCTGACATGTTCCAGGGTCACTTCTTCATTATCCCATCTCAACAGGCTTTATGGTGAGTGGAAAACATCCTGTTTTGGTAGCTGGCAAAATGGATATTTAGGCAATATCCTGCCTTTCACAACCTCTCCTTTCTATTGCTGCCAGTGAACCTGGGCAGGTTTTGGGACTCCTTCCCTGACACTGCCAGTGTAACAATATTTTGACCGCAGATGTTTTCACCTGGTGCAAGCCCAGTGCATCCCACCAGGACACTCCTGAACAGACAGAGCCTCCCTGCAGGATTCGCTGCTTCCCCACTCTGTTCCTGCTGGGAGGTCAAGGCCAGACTGACGAGCAGACAGCAGCTACACCCTGAGAGCAGGAGGTGTTATCTCTGCATCCTCCAGCACTGATCTTGCCCCAGCTCAGGCTGGGACTGGGCTGTGCCCAACCAAGGCAAAGCCAAGTGTCCCAGGGCCCCTCTGCCCTGAGCAAGGCCCAGCAGGACAACCATGAGACCCAGATTGTCCCTCGTGCACGATCAGAGTGGACCCACCTGGCTGAGCACAGGGACTGGTACCAGCACCGAGGGCAGTGCTGAACCCCACCCTGGGACTCCAGCCCTGTCCCCCCCTCAGTTTGCACCCCTCCAGCTGGCCACACAGGGCTATGCTCAGTGAGTCAGCTGGTGTTCTTTAATTATTTAATTCTCTAAGTGCTCTGCAAAAATAAGGGTTTTAATAAAACCTTACCTGTTTTGCCATTCAATCAAACGACAAAATGGCTGAGGAAGGCATTGCCTTGTTATCTCTCCAACAGTTCAGCAGCTTAAAGAGGGGTTTTTAAAATATTAGATCAAAATAAATCCTTCTGAAAGGAATCATTAAATTCCTACCACAGACACCACTTGTTTTAATGACACAGAACGAAGCCGTAAAAGGTTTTCCATTTCTCTTTGGATTGTTTATACTCTGCAGCGTCGGAACATGCAAATCTGGAGTGCATCCTATTGACACATTAAATACAGCTGCCATCAAAAACATAAATCAAAGCCTTACTGGTTTCTGACATCAACAAGAGAGTCTGTGGTGTGAGACTGGAAGAGCGTGAGCTGCAAGAGCAGGATGGAGCCTGAAGGAGTGCAGACCCGCCAAATTCCACCCAGACACAGCTTCACAAACTCCCACAATGGACACATTCAAGAGAAAAGGGGGGAAATCCACCTGCAACCTCACTGACAGCAGGCAAGACACACGCTGGGGGTGGAGGGTCACACCAGCTCCTTAGAACTCCATAGATCCCTCTACTTACAGAATTCATGGTGAGCAGTTCCACAAGGGGCTCAAACAGGCCGTGTCATTTTGGGTTCATTTCAGCAGCTTCCTTTTAATTTTTGAGGCTCTACAAGCCCTGTCGAGCAGCACAAGGGTTTGGGACACTGAAGGCATCTTCCAGCCTTCCCAAGACCCCACAGGAAAGAGGATGGGACAAGGAGGACTTTGAAGCACCAGAGCCCTTCAGACCACAGTAGGAGGCCCGGACCACTTCAATAATAATTGACAGTAATTGCTGCATTAGTAGCAGGAATTACATATAAAGGAATGTCTTTGAATTTGCTGCAATTATTGATGCCATTTTGCCAACGTCTGGCCCAAGTGCCCCCTGGATCCCTGGGTGCAGCTCCAGTTGAAACCAAACAAACAGAGGCAGAAAAAAATGTAGCAGCACAAAGCAACAGGAGAGCAAAGACTGAAAAAAACGCTTTTTATAGATGAGACATGAAATAAAATAGGGCTCTCCACCCTGGAAAGAAGGCAGATGGGCTCAGAGGACATGAGAGAGCTCTGCATGTTGAATGATGAAAAGGAAAAAAAAAGCAAGTCCACAGTGAAAGAAGGGAAATTTAGGTTGGATATCAGGAAGGAATTCTTCCCTGTGAGGGTGGGCAGGCCCTGGCACAGGTTGGGCAGAGCAGCTGTGGCTGCCCCATCCCTGGGAGTGTCCAAGGGCAGGTTGGACGGGGCTTGGAGCAACCTGGGCTGGTGGAAGGTGTCTGTGGCTTTCCAGGGGAAACAACACAAGCAGGTGATATTTTAGGCAGTGGATCAACAGGTCTCCCCATCACTCTGTCAGCTTGACTAGACAGCTTTTCACACAGTCACAGCATCCCAGAATATCTGGGGTTGGGAGGGACCACTGGAGATCATTCAGTGCAACCCCTGCCCAGGCAGGGTCACCCAGAGCAGGTGACACAGGAACACATCCAGGTGGGTTTGGGATGTCTCCAGAGAAGGAGACTCCACACCCTCCCTGGGCAGCTGTTCCAGGCTCTGCCACCTCCATGGAAAGAAGTTCTTCCTCATGTTGAGGTTTCCTCTCTGCTTTGAGTCAATAAACTTATTTTTTGTATATGTTACTTAGGGCAGGCTGCAGACTTTCCCTGGACTTCTCAGATTTGCTCTTCCTAGTGAAGAGTGGAAGTTAAAAAGGAGCTGAGTTTCGACTCAAAGAAAAAGAAATGTTATTAAAAAGCAACAGGGGACAATAATTGCACAGAACAAAGTTGTTACAGCAGCATTAGTGCCCCGAGGAGGCTGTGAACAGGCTTTTCTCACCTACTACAGTGCTTAATTTTTAACTCTGTTCACACATCCTGCCAAATTCCTAACGGGCTTTGGAAACTCTGCATCTGGCTCCAGTGAAACAGCCCCCACAGGGCAGGGGGTGTCAGGTACAGCCCACCAGCCACACAGGGCTCTTACGAAGTATTTGTCCCTGTGCAGGGCGAGCAAAGCCAAGATTTTAGTGCCTGCTCTGACTAAAGGGAGGACTCTTCCTTTCTGCATGAACTCATGGAGATGATCAGCCCAGATGAGACTGTCTCAGCCAGCAGCTCAGGCCAACAGCACTCCCTCCCCTTCCCAACACCCCAGTTTCAGAGCTTGGGAAGGCTCGGATCATCACAGCATGAGCTGCACCTGCTCAGGTCCTGGGTATACACATTTTGCAGGTGATGCACATCGAGCTAAGACACAAACAGAGGTGCAGACCCGAGCCCAGCCCTCACAGGGCACTGCCAGCCCTCGGCACCCCAGAGAAGGGGGGTTATAAAGCTCCTGAGACTGACACATCAGCTCCTCATCTAGCAATTGATGCATTCCAATGTCACTCTGATCTGGGTGCACATGAGCCAAGCTGGTCTAGTGGGAGGTGGCCCTGTCCACGGCAGGGGGTGGAAATGAGATGATCTTGAAGGTTTTTTCCAACCCAAACCACTCCATGCTGATTCTGTGATATGCTGACTTCATACCACAGGCAAGGACCACAGAGGGACAGCACCGGCCTCCCAGACACTGATGCAGAGTTAGGTCCCCTCCTAAGACAGCACCTGACCTGAATCAGCTATATATTAATACCAGGAGAGCCTACTTTAAAGGATAAAAAAGGCCACAAACCACATACCCACCCAGCCGGGGTTTATGTGATAGCACCCACCCTGCCATTCCCCCCCCGCCCCATTCCATGTCTCTCCTGCCTCCCAAGCCTGGACTGTGCAAAACCAGAAGCAAATTCACCTCCTCTCCCACCCTCTGCTCCAACCCCCAGACCTGCTGTGCCCTTTGGCAATTCCCCACGGGGATGTTCCCGTGGCTCTTGGAACACGGTGCTCAAGACCCCCAGAGCAAGGCGCCTGCTCCTTGTTTCGGTGAGGCAACGGAGGAGCTTTCCCACAAAGGATGAACATCCCCACAAAGCCCTGTGTGAATGGTGCCATCTCCCAGAGAGGGGCCTCTGCACTGAGCCGAGCTCCACCTCAGCTGCAAAGCCACCACGAGCCCTTCAACACAAAGGAGACTCTTGTAGGACAAACATTTCCCGAGCTCCGAGCTGTGCGACGCTCTGTCAGGTGAGTGTCAGGAGAGGGCTCAGCCAGGGGAGCGCTGACGCAGGCACTTGGAGGTTATATAAATAAATAAAGAGCCCATTTTGGCTCTCCCCCTCCCTCTAAGTAGGTCACTCTGCCTGCTATGGAAATCAGCTCGTCTTCAAAGCAGGTTTGCTCGTCTCCTTATCTCCTTAATGTAAGAAATGTGCAAAGCATTGTAAGAGCAAAGGGTAATTTCAGACTAATTTGATTTATTCCTGGCATGGTTATAAATATGAAACTGTATTTACTTGTCAAAAACCCACCCCTTGAGACACAAAAACGAAGGACAGCTGGCAGGAATCTGCCACACAGGTAGTTCTGAGTGTGGTCCAGAGCTACAAGCCCACGTCCCCAACAGGTAACACAATGCAAATGGATACAAAGGGCCTCCATGACCTAGTAAAGGTAAAAGAGAAGAAAACAAATCTCTTGAATTAGACTGTCAAAGCTCAAGGGACTGACATGAGAGAAGCCCAGCTCACATCAATTTCAGCCTGAAAATTAGGCCCTACCTTTTTGTTTCTTCAGCCCAGCACAGAGCTTTGCAATTTGTAGTTGCAATGAATGGAGCACACGAGCAAAGCCTGATGCCAACCCTGCTGAAGACCCTGGAAAGAATGTTTGTTTTCACCCACAGGAAGGAAAGTGAGTTCCTTGGGTATTGCCCAGCCCACTCACAGGGTGGGATGCAGGCAGGACCCACTCAGGAGATTTTTACAGGCAGGACTCAGGGTTTTAAACCTGATTTCACAGAATCCCAGAATGGTTTGGGTTGGAAGGGACCTTAAAGATCATCCAGTCCCACCCCCTGCCATGGGCAGGGACACCTCCCACCAGCCCAGGCTGCTCCAAGCCCCGTCCAACCTGCCCTTGGACACTCCCAGGGATGGGGCAGCCACAGCTTCTCTGCCCAACCTGTGCCAGGGCCTGCCCACCCTCACAGGGAAGAATTCCTCCCCAATATCCCACCTAACCCTGCCCTCTGGCAGTGTGAAACCATTCCCCTTTTTCCAAAGTCCCTCTCCAGCTCTCTTGGAGCCCCTTTAGGCACTGGAAGGGTCTCTAAGGTCTCCCTGGAGCCTCCTCTTCTCCAGGCTCTCCCAGCTCTCCCAGCCTGCCTCCACAGAACAGGTAATGCTCATGGAACACCCAAATTCCTGAGCTGTGCCCATGCAGACTCACAGAACACCTTCCTGCTGATAGAACCAAGCAGTTGATTCCAGCTGAGGTCACTGAACAGGCAAGTGACACCCCTGGGAGCTGAGCTCTGCTCCAAGGATGGGCACCCCAGGCTCCTGCAGCCCACAGGGATGCTGCTGCCACACAGCTCCTTTTGGGTGCCTGGCAGGACTGAGTGTGCACAGTGCAGGGAATGCATCTAAAGACAGGAAAAGAAACTCCAGTGCTCACAGAAAGCATACCCTGAAAAAGTTTTACCTAATATCCAAACAATGAGCCAAAGAAAAGGAACCACAAAAACATCATTATTACTTAAATGCCCCTATCAGCAATTTTGTTTTAAAAAGTAACCTAAAATTCAGCATTTTAAAAGTCAAGAATAAAGGAAGTTCCTTAGACTGGAAAAGCTGTTGCCTCATGCACCTCTGAAGATAATCACCTGGTACAAGCTCCTGACACAGCACTCTGTGCCAAGTCCTCCTGCCTCCCAATTGTGCAGCTTCAGCCTGTTCTTTTGCTCCATTGATCCAGTCAGAAGATTCCTGGATCAGCTTTTTTCCCCCCTCAACATCTTGGGTTTCAGCTCGTCAGGCTCTAAGCCAAGGCTCAGCATGGAGGTGTGAGAGAGGCAAAAGGAAGGAATGGGCAAGACAGGGGAAATATCTCTTCCTTTTTTAATACTCCTGGAAAGAAACACAGAGGTAGAGGCTGCGGGCTGGAGGCTGCCTCTTACAGCAGCAGCATTTTGCCCCCTGCACTGCAGAGGAGGAGTCTGTGGCTAAAAGCAGCATGAAATGGGCTCAGTGAACAGGTACCCAGCCCAGGTGTGTGCAGGAGGAGCTGGTGGTGGCTGGCAACGAGAAGGACCTGCCACACATTGTACCTGTGACATCACAGCCTCTTCTTCCAAGCCAGAATGGATTATTTCACAGGATGTGAAGTGGAAAGATTGTATTCAAAGCTTTCACTTCCATCCAAGCTTCCTGAAGAGCTTGGGGATTTGGTTCCACACTTGATTCCGTTGCAGTCAACCCAAAGCACTGCCCTGGATGTGGTCGTGGGACGTGTCACCATCAGGACATGCCTGCCAAACACTGAGGGTTCAAAAACCCCAGCATTGCAATAGGACTGGAGGCTCCTGGATTTGGAAAGGGCATTATTAATATGTATTATTCTATAGTAGGCAGAAATACAGAAAATAGACAGCACTGTGCCTTAAGCCCTAGAATCAACTGGGACTTTTGGCAGCACATGCTGCAGAAGACAGAAGCAGCTGTCAAGTCACAGCTGGAGTTGCCTCTGGTGAAGGTGATTGAGAAATGGGATTAAAAAAACCAACAACAACAGGTAAAATTCGAGGCAAAATGAAATGCAAAGCAAAGAGACACCTGAGGTATAAGGCTTTCCTTGCTTGCAGAGCAGCTGAATTGTTCTGAGCTGCATATTTCCCTTTTCCCTTGAAGGACAGCCCCAGCCTCTTACACTGCCCAAGTTCTCTGGTTTGGCCCTTCTCAGACATTCTCAGCTCTGCGCTTTGCAGGGAGGGCCATCACACTATGCCTGCCATGGTGGGGTGACCCTGGCTGGGCACGTGGTGCCCACCAAAGCTGCTGTCACTGCCCTCCCCAGCTGGGCAGGGCAGAGAGGGCACAGGGAAAGGCTCCTGGGTGGGGGTAAGGGCAGGGAGAGATCCCCCCCCAGGGCCTGTCATGGGCAAACAGACTCACCTTGGGGAAACTACTTTGACTTATTGCCCATCAAATCAGAGCAGGACAATGACAAACAAAACTGAATCTGGAATCACCTGCCCCACAGCCCTCCCTTCTTCCTGGGCTCCACTTCAATCCTGATTTTCTCCCCCTCCTCCTCCCCAGTGGCTCAGGGGCACAGGGAATGGGAGCCATGGTCAGTCCATCACACGTTGTCTCTGCTGCTCCTTCCTCTGCAGGGACTGGACCCCCCACACTCTGCCCCTGCTCCGGTGTGGGATCCCTCCCATGGGAGACAATTCCCCATGGACTGCTCCAAAGTGAGTCCTTCCCACAGGGTCAGTCCTTCAGGAACTGTTCCAGTGTGGATCCCTTCCCACGGGGTCAGTCCTTCAGGAACTGATCCAGTGTGGATCCCTTCCCACAGGGTCAGTCCTTCAGGAACTGTTCCAGTGTGGATCCCTTCCCACGGGGTCAGTCCTTCAGGAACTGTTCCAGTGTGG
>JAWWEU010000050.1:10017324-10027472 GCA_035583155.1 Acropternis orthonyx | reverse complement strand
CTCAGTGCCCTCACACGCTGCCCCTCCAGGCCCTTCCCCATCTCTGTGCCCTCCTTTGGACACTCTCCAATGGCTTCATGTCCTTCTTAGATGTCCACACTTTTCCAAGTATGTCCAATTCCAAATGTCTCTCCCTGGAGACACAATAGCACACCACTGATCCAGACTGAAGCTTGCAAATAAGACTGTAATTCACATATGTACAGCACCTTTCTGGGGTTTTTGCATCCTTAGAAAGATGTTTCTAATAGCTGCCTAATTAAATCAGCAGCATAAATGTAATGTACTTTTGTAAATTTTAGCAACCAGGTCCTGTTTCTCCATTCAGAGAGACCTGGATTAATATGCAAAATAAAACACCACCATTGTCACTATTTTGTGGTCACTGCTGTTGCATCTCATGAATCCTGTGTTGTCTCTGCATGACAAATGTGTTAGTGGCTTATTACTCATTCATTGCCAATGACGGGGAATATTCAGATCATGATGCCAAACAACTATCAAAACCAAAAGTTATCTATCAGTTCCTCATCAGATGGTTGCAACCTAAATGTCACATTAATGTCTAAGCTTCCAGATGCTTCCTAAATGACTATCTTAAGCCTCATCTTTTATCACTCTTGTTTCTCTAAGAAGTATTTCCTTTTTTTCATTCCTTGATCAGTGTCAGACCCAATTCCCAGGAACCTGCTGAGAATAATTTACAGGCAGCAGCTCTCAGGTGTCCTGAGCTCTCCCCTGCTCTTAGGAAGTTTAGGCTGAGAACTTCTAAAAGTAGGTACAGAATCTGCACAATTTGCATTATTCCCAGTGGGGAATATGGGAAATCTGTCAGGCATATCATAAATGTTAAAGTGGCAATTTTTATCAAGCTGCTATAAAATACATGATAATACAATCTAATACAGTTAGTTTTTACTTCAGAAATATCATGGTGGTGGGACAGACAGGGAAGCAGCATCCCAGCTCCTGTGTGACAGGGCCAACACAGCACTCACATCCCATCACCGAGCACTTACCTCCACATCTGCATTTCTTCTGCCAAAGGATTTCACCCACCAAGGCTGTGCTTGGATAAAGAGCTATTTGATTCCAATAACATCATTAAAGTTTGGGCACTTCTGCCCACAAACAGCTTTTCCCTGCTCTCAGTTATTTACACTCAGTTATTTATCTTAACCAGAGAATTTCTGAGCTTTTTAGTTAATATATTACCTACCTGTTAAAATCTTAATATTGCTGGTCTGTGGGTGTAGTGATATTACATACCACTCACTGCTGATAGAACCACTTTTAATCTGCCTTATTTCCATACATAATTTCTATACTCAGTAGTTAAGCTAAGTTTGTAATGTGTTTGGGGGATGATAAGTGTTATAGAAGATAAGCATTATCTTATCCTTATGGGAAGCAAATCCACATATCTCCAAAGTGGTTTAAGTTAATTAAGTGCCACTTTACAAGGAGGATAGCAAGAGCCTGCTAAGGGCTGGGGTTCAGTGTCGGCCTCCATGTCCATCTGCAACCCCCCCCAAAGTTAATTTCCTAATTGAATGAGCAGACGAGAGCCCAGTCCGTGAGCAGGAGGCTGCTGGCAGCACTTGGGCACATCTCAGCATGTGCAAACCATAGCATGTGCAAAGGCACTGATGCAGGTTTCTCTCAGAAACGAACACAGGGTTATTTCATCAGCAAGGAATGCAAAATTCCTCAGCAGCTTTTCACATTTGGTAAAAGCAGCAGTTTACTCTGCATTGCTTTAGCATGAGGGAAAAACCCTCTCTGCTCACCCCTTTTCTGGCTGCCTTCACTTCAGCACTTCTTCATCACTGGTCTCTCTTGTACATCAATTTGTGAACAGTTTTTGTTCTCCCTGATCTTATACAACATCAGGTTGGACGGGGCTTGGAGCAGCCTGGTGTGGTGGAAGGTGTCCCTGCTCATGGCAGGGAGTGGAAGGGTTGGTCTCCAAGGTCCCTTCCAACCCAAACCATTCTGGGATTCTATGACCTGTTGTGAGTTCACAAAGTAAAATTTAACAGAAGAGCCCAGGGTGAGTCAGCAATGCCCTTTCATGGTATTTTCTGCCTTACCAATATTTAGCTTGAAGTAAAAACTTTTCATACTATTTTTCACACTACTCAGATGGATGTCACCCCATTCCTGTCTCCTTGGCTTCCAGGTAGCTGAGTGCTTAGGAGATCCACCAAAAAGCACTAGAGAGGGAGTTTAGAGCCTTCACTCTGCTCAGAGGCTTTAACCCAGAGCCAGACACTCCCAGCTAAACACTCCCAGGAGCACATGGGTGTTGTCCCAGCACAGCTGGGAGGAGCTGGGTGGAAGGTTCCTCAGGTCACCAGTGAGCAGCAGAAGTGATCTGCTGCCATGTTCAAGGTGCTGAGCTGTGGCAGATACAGGTGTTGGTTTCCCCACCCCCAGAGCAAGGGGTGAGTTAGAGTTCTCTCCCTCCTGCACTCCTTATTCTCAAACTTCCAGTGCCATTTAATGACTGAGCTGTTTATACATTGACCTCAAGAGCTTCTGGTGCACAGGGTTTGGAACAGGGGCCTGCCCACTGTTGGGTAGGAGCAGATTCAGATGGACAGGGAGACAAGCCAACACTAAAAATCAGACCCCTTTGCTCCTGCCTGGGATGAACACTCAGCACTGGTGCAGCCTCAGAGCAGTGCACGTGTGAGGGAACCTGCTGATGGACCTGCCCATCCCACCAGCCTCTCAGTGCCTCTGCAGGGTGTCCAACTTCCCAGCGCTCCTCCTGCCCCCACTCAGGGCATCCCCAGCCTCATCCTCTCCCCTCCTGGGAGGGAGGTAAATGCACCCTGCACTGCTGTGAACATCTCCCACACGCTGGTGGGATCCAGAAAACCTTCAAGAGGACAAAGGGAGGTAGAGGAGAGAAATGCAAGAGCTCAAGGAAGATGAAACAGCCTGTCAAGAGCTACCTGGGCAATTCCCCCAGGGGAGGAGGGGAGAGGAGCCACTTCTCACCACGCAGCAGGCACAGGACTCATCCCATTGAGGGGATCTCACAGTGTCTTTGTACACTCTTTCATGACTTACACACCAGCTTTCCTCAAGCCATGCCACTCATCCTGCAGGCCAGTCTGACATTAAAAGGTTGTCCCACCTTTGCTCTCTTGGGACCTTATAAATGCACAATTTCTCAAATGTATCATGGACATTAATCCCAGAGGAATGGGATCAGATAAAGGGAAGCACCTGAGGTGAGCTCAGTTGATCAGAGCGTGGTGCTGATAACACCAAGGGCGTGGGTTTGATCCCTGTATGAGCCATTCACTCAATGATCCTTGTGGGTCCCTTTGAACTCAGAATATTCTGTGATTCTGGGACTTTGCCCAGCACAAACTGAATGCTCTTCTGAGTCCCACCTCCCTCCAGCTCCTCACTGAATACCTGGTCACACAAGCACAGAAACCCTCTCTCTGTAAACATACAGACAAACTGAAAAGTTCATTTGTGAAAACCTCCATAAAGTTGGAGATAATCTAGACCACAATTTGTGCTTATGTAAATGTCAGCACACAAAAAAACAGGTTGGGATCAAAAAGACAAGTTGCAGTTAATACCCAAAGTAAAATACACACTTTCCTTTCCAACCTTCATTAGCTTTCTCTGAACATCTGCGGAACAAGAGAGTTCCAGCCATAAAAGCAACTAGAGAAATTAAAAATCCCTTGAATTCCCAGATCAGTGTCTGCACACACAAAGCCCTCCCTTTCAAAGGGCACCCTCGTTCTCCTGTGTGTGGGAGCCACTTGATTAGAGCCCAGCAAAAAGCAACAGAACAGCAAAAAACACACCCCACACAACTTGTGCAATGGATCAGGGAGCAGTAATAAACTTCTGGAGTGAACAAAGCACACACACAGCTCTCAGTCAGGACACGAGAAGGCTAAATAGGTGATCTGGGGCAAACCCAAGTCTTTTCATGGTTACTTTATGAATTATAGCAAGGAGAAAACTACACAAGGCCACCTCCTGCGGTGACTCCCCGATCTTGTGGAGCTTCTCTGGGGACCTCTTTCCACCCCTATCTGAAACAAGTGTCCCACAGCTGACACAAGGCAGGTTTGTGCCTTGCTCCCCCACTTAATAGTGACTGCAAGACACTGTGAGAGCAGAAAAATGCTTCGTTTGGGACGTGAGCAGTCATTGTGGGAGGCAGGTTTGGGACAGCTCTTCTTGCACAGAGAGGGAGCCCAGTGTCACTTCCAGAATGGCACAGCAGGGAATTGTCATTCAAAAAGAATGATTGTGTCAAATCCTTGCTTTAGCAGACTCAAGGCACTGTTGTGTAGCTTGTTTTCACGGCCAACATTTACAGAGACAAATAAATACATACACATAAAACACGAGGGTTGCTGCACCACAGAGAGCTGTTATTTCCGATATGCTTTACACTCCATGACTCACAAACCAAACCCACAGCAATGGTATGATCAGATTGCTCATTTAGTCTTTACAGAATGGAGCTTTTTAAGAGATTCAGGTTTTTAAAGATGGCTTCAACTCCCACTGAAACCCAGCCAAGTCCTATAATGCAGACAAAATCCGTAGCTGGCTGCACCCAAACTGGGGTGTCGTTCCTCCCTTTGGCCAAACACTTCCCAGTGTTCCCAAGGTGCAGGCTTTCCATGTGCTGCACCACAGGATACTACATTTTATGATTTTGGGCTAAACCACAGGTCAGATTTACAATGAAACATCACCTTACACAACCAAAAGAGAAATCTCTTGCTGGATCATTCTGCAGGGGCTTGGCCAAGAGCTCAGGTGGGGTTGGGGAGGCACCAGCACAACTCCCCCAACCAGAACTCAGCGAGAAGCAGTGAGCTCGGATTTGCACTTATGGGGCAGCAAGATTTCAGCTTTAGGTGTCCCCCAAGTGCCCAGAACAAATGCTGATCCGGGCACAGAAAATTCCTGGTGGGGAAAGCCGGACCAGCTGCTCCCGAGGGCTGTCCCAGCACACCTGATGTTTCCTGGCAGTGCAGGTGGGTGGTGATGAGGGTCACCTGACCCCTCACGTCTTGCTCTGAACCCTTCTCCTGCTGAGCACAACACACAGACAGCGCTCAGAGAGCTGGGCACATTGTGCTTCACTCAAAACCACACATACCAAATATATACTTGACCCAAAGTTACATAAGCACCATGCCAGAGCTATTTTTTAGCCAGACTGATCAGTGTTGCTATAAATCACCCCAGGATGCAGAGGGCAGACAAGATGTCACATTTATGTGCTCAGCTTTCTGCCTGCCCTAAGAAAACGTTTGTGATATGGGCAAGACATCTATTCCCTCTCTGCCTCCCCTGGTCTGTAGGAGCATGACTGCTCCTCAGCGCTGAGCCACTCCAGTACGGCACCGAAGGTGCTCCCAGTGCCCAGAGCGGCCTGTGGCCAGCACAGAGCTGTCCTCAGCTCCCAGCGCCTCTCCCAAGCCTCAGCCAGCGCCAAGAGCAGCCCCCAGAGCACAGCAGGGCAGGTAATCTCCACCGAGGAAGGGCAATAACTTACCAACTTCAGCTCTCCCTCTGTATTAGTGGGAGCGGCATCGTGATTACTTGTCCTAGTCTAAGGTCCTGGTGTGAGCTGCACCTACTGCCTCCCTTTAGAGAACTGCCTAAAGCTCCCCAGAAACTTCTGCCTCAGCAATACCCAGGAGCAGCTTCACAGTTTAACTGCCAATAATATGCAGTTTTCTACCTTATTCCTTTTTATTCTTATGCTTCACCTTGTCTGTCACCCAACAGTGCTGCTTCAACATCTCGTGGTGCCAGGCACAGTCAGGACAGGTTTCTCATGCAAGTGTATAAAGCAGCAGTATAAATAACACTTCCCTGCTCAGCTGAGTGCTTCCCACAGTGTCCAGTGCCGTCCCCAAAGCCCAGACACGGACTGAGCCAAGTGCTGGGCAACTGGCAGCAGGGAGGGCACGCTGCATTCATAAACCTGCTTCACCTCCTGGGTGCAAAGTCTGGCCAGCAGAAGCTTGGGATCAGCACACAGTGCACACAACACGGCACAAAACCAGGCATTATTAGCTCCACATTGGAAACTCAGAGAGGGAATCACACTGACACTGCCAAAACCATGAACTCTGCCCAATTCCGACACACGAAAACTTGCAGGTGTTAAAGCTCCAGAGATAGGGAGCAATAAACAGTTCTCCTGATTGGGAGTACAGCCCCAGCGGTGAATCTATGGGGAGCAACTTTAAAAAACCAGCTTCCACAGTGAGTGTTTTAATTAGATACCTCAGCCAGATTTCTTACGCCTTTACATGTTTCTCTATCCTGCACAGCATCTTTAAAACTCCCTTTCGACATCTCAGAACTACTGAACCTGGTGAGATTCTAATAGAAATCCCTTCACTGCGCTATAAAGAGAAGCATTACTTGAGATTTTAATTAGCAGTCGTCAATGCTGAGCCATAGGAAATACCAAATAGTTTCCTTAACTTCGTAGAGAAAGTGCCTTTTCCTTTCTGACCTTCTGCACTCAAATTATGCAACGCACTTGAGCCATTCGAAAACTCCTTCCCAAAAAAAGCCAACTCTGTAGGAGTTAAAAGCCATTCCCTCAATCAATACACGCTGTGCCGCTCTAACTCATATTCACCCACTGCACACTCTGCTCGCTGGATGCAGAAATCATGCCGCTGTCATCTCCCGACCGCTGCTATGAATCTGAAAGGCAGCGTTCTGTTATTACGATTTCCTCCCATCTGTGCAAGGTGCTCCGAGCTTTAAAACACAAACAGAACTTGGAAATCAGATACTAAATCTGTTCAGCCCGTTGAGACGCCGTTTGCACAGTAACACAGAGGACAGCATGGGTCTGTCATGCAAACTTCAAGCGAGCCGGGCACCTGCTCTGAGCCTCGATTCAGCACCCACGACCGTACCCAAAAGGCATTTAAAGCAGGAGAACTATTCCTACCATTCAGCTGCCTGTAGACGATGTCTTCTAGGAGCGAGAGCCTCTTCAGCACCGCATCCTGGATGGAGCTGCCGCCGTGGGCCGTCAAGTTGGCCACTTCTGCCCTGGGATGGACGTCATGGAAGGAGTCGCCACTCTTGGCCGTGATGGGTCTGCACTTGGCCAGGAAGAGGACGAAGCCGGCCACGGCGATGAGGTTCAACACCAGCAGGACTTTGACTCTCCTCAAAGAAGCCATCAAACTTCCCGCGGGGCCGCGCCAGCCGCCGCGCTGCCGGCAGGGCTATGGGAGCGGGCGGGCGGCCCGGCGCGGCGCGCACATCGCGGGGCTGGGCGGAGGAGCCGCGGCGGGGAGCGCGGGGATGGCGAGAGGAGCGGCACCGGAGCCCGCCCCGGACTATGGCCCCGCAGAGGAGGCGCGGCCGGGGCCGCCCGCCCCGCTCCGCCCGCCGCGGGGCCGCCGCAACTTCATACCCCGCGCGGGGCGCCCGAGCCGGGGCTGCGGGGCGGCCGCGGGGCCGCGGAGCGCTGCGGCAGCGCGGGCATCACCGCCGAGCTCTGCCTGCCTCCCTGCCCGCCTCCCTGCCGCCGCCTCCTCTCCCTGCCTCCGCTCTCGCCGTCTCCCGCCTCTCTCCCGCCTCCGCCGGCCGCGGGGAGGGATGCGGGGCGGGATGCGGGGCCGCTCCTGCGCGGCGCGCTCGGGGCATCCCCCGCCGCCCTCCCCTCCCGGAGCCCCCGGGGAGGAAGGCGAGGAAGAGGAGGGCAACGCGGAGCCCCCGCCCCCGCGCAGGGCCCGCGGCTGCGGCAGAGCCCCCGCGCACCGGCCGCGCCTGCGGAGAGCATCAGTCCCGGCCGCCGATGGAGGCCCGAGCCCGGCGAGGGGGCCCGGGGGCCGCCCCCGCTCCCCCGGCAGCACCGCCGCGCATCGGCATCTCCCCCGCCCGCCGTGCGGGGCACGGGGGTCGAGGAGGGGCCGGGCGCGGTGCCGCTCCAGCTCGTCCGTGTCACGGAAAGTTTGAGCCCCCCCAAGCCCGGTGCGCGATCCTTCCCGAGCTCTGCTCCCCGGCATCCCCGGGTGGAAGCGTCATCCTCTCCCTCGGAGCCTCATCCTTCCCCTTGCAGCCTCATCCTCTCCCTTGCAGCCTCATCCTTTCCCTTGGAGCCCCGACCTTCCCCACACAGGTGCGGAATCACAAAGGAACCATCCTGCTCCCCAAACGCTCCGTGTCAGCGCCAGGGAATGGCTTTCGAGCTTGTCCCCGCAAGGATCGCCCGTACCTCGAACACCAACAGGAGGTGGAGTGATACAAACATCATAAACTGGAATTCACAGCCAGCGTTTTAATGCCAGAATGCTGATTATTCTCATGAGAGCACAAGCCCTACTGAACAACCCCAGCAGCCCCTCCCAGTTCCCGGTTTTATCCATGGGCCACACTTAACCCTGCTTTTTACAGAGATGACACCAACATGGATTAAATACTCAAACAACCTTGAGTCATTGTATCCTACAAGGCAACTTATCAAAAGGTAAGAATAACCCCTCTCACCTTCGAGCCATAATTAAAAAAAAAAAAAAAATTGAAACAAAAAAATCAATGCCATGGAAACAAAGCTAAAATTGCTTCGGAGGATTTGGAGTTTTAATTTAGCCCTGGCTGCACATGAAATCTTTTATGGCTTCCACATTCAGAGCCAGGACCCCGCTCCAAACCTGGAGATGAGTGACAGGCACATAACTCATAGTCAGACCCTAAAATACCGCGGTCAGCCCATCAGCCCGTCTCAGCTTCATTATTCTGCTAAGAGGGGGAAAGGATGTGAACGATCTGGGTGACGTGAGGCTGGAAATACCTTACAAATTGCTGCAAACCAGCCTTTGGCTGGCACCGAGGGGAAGCTCAGCCCAGCACTGCCGGGTCGAGTGTCCTTCAGGGCTGTTTGGGCACGTGGTAAACACAAGTTTTGTTTCCAGAGATGACAACTGAGATGTTTTTTCTCCATCAATAAAAACACTTTTTATTAAACAAATAAACAAACATCAACTTTGCAGAGTTTACCAAAACGGGAAATCGCATGGCCTGACCTGTCCGGAGCAGAAACATTTGTGCCAACACAAAACTCCCTGCTGCTTATTCTGAAACAGCCTGGGCTAAAGACCCTTCCTGTTGTCCTTCATTCGCCAGAGCTCCCACTGAAGTGAGGTTGGTGCATTACACAGAGGCAGCAAGATCTATTTTAATTGTAAAACCGTTTGGGAAAAGATGGGTTTAAAGCTGTTTGGCACATGGCTATTACATATGATCATAATGCAGAACCAAAAAATAATAATCTTAGGATCTTCAAAAAAGAGAATGCAAGAATTTGAAGCAGCTCCTCACTGAAGGACAAGGTGAGTGCTTTTGCCCTCTCTTTCCTCAAGAAAGGAGCAGAATGCAGTCCCTAAAGAACGCAGGGAGGGAGGGAGGAAGTCACAACCTTCCTCAGGGTGACAGCCACAGGACACCTGGCACTGGGAGTGTGTGTGGGCATGGGGAGAGCAGCGTGGCAGGAGGAAATAAATATATCCAAAAAATGCAAGGAAAATTACACTGTGTGGGAAATACCATGAGAACTAAAAATTAAGAATACACAAGTGTCAGCAGCCCTGTCCAGGAGGATTAACTTCGAACACCTCCCCAGGTATCCGGGTTGTTGTTGCTGCCTTTCTTTCTGTTGAGGGGAGAACCAAACAGCACAGACTGTGAAGCTGTGCAGGCTGACAAGGAACACCATCCCCTGGGAAGGTCCCCGAGGCAGCTGCAGAACATCTTCCTTCAGGAAAAGAGACATTCCTGCTGCTGGGCTCAGGGGAAGGGGGTGCAGATGGACAGCTCTTCCCTTTGCTAACTCCTGATGTGAACCAGTGATGCCTTTCCAGGGCTGGAGGGACACCTTAGGGAAAACTGCTCCCTCTTCCTGAACCAGTTTGCAATGCTGCCTGTCCCACAGGACCCCTTCTGCTGTTCTACTCTCAATTATTGTGTCTTCACAGAGAAACATTTAGAATTGGACATACTTGGAAAAGTGTGGGCCTTTAAGGACACGAAGCCATTGGAGAGTGTCCAAAGGAGGGCACAGAGATGGGGAAGGGCCTGGAGGGGCAGCGTGTGAGGGCACTGAG
>JAWWEU010000050.1:9964796-9980878 GCA_035583155.1 Acropternis orthonyx | reverse complement strand
GAGCCTTTGGATGATGCTCTGGGGCACAGGGGGTGACTCTTGGGGCTGGGCCTGTGCAGGGCTGAGGGTTGGACTCCGTGAGCCTTGGGGGTCCCTCCCAGCTCAGCACACTCTGTGACTCTGTAATTACTGAGGGTCTCGTTTTAGGAGGTGCTGCTCAGGTCAGAGCCAGATGCTGGTGCAGGCAGACCTACACCCCATGTGCTTTTCTGCCCTATGTGCTTTCTGAACGCCACAGCCCCCACGTGTTTGCTCTGTCCTTCTCCCCAGGGTGCTGTGAACAAGCGTATCAAAAGCAAACAGGCAGGCAAAGGCCTGTGGAGGAGCCCCGAGCGCCTGTTGCAGGAACAGGACACGCACGCCCATCGTGTGTGGCTGTGGGACAAAGGGAGCCACTCGTGCAAGCCAGATGAACTCCCTGCAATCAAACAGCAGATAAGAGAATACAGATGTTAGCCCCATTATTTAATTTACTACTGGGACCTGTTCAAATGTTAGTGCAGTGGCTGTGGTACCACAAAATCCCATTCAGCAATTACAGAATACTCTCTCCCTCCCTGTTCACAGCCATTATGCCTTCTTTGTTCTCTTCGCTCTTGAACGGGTGTTGGAGCTGGAGGCTGACAGCCAGTTTCTCAGTTTTAACCAATACATTTTATATGCTTCAGCAAGGACTTCTAAAATCAGAAGCCTCTCTAATCCAGTGCGGAAAGCCCTCTTTGATTTTGAACAGAAAAATGAATACTTGGGCTTCCAACTAACAAGATTTCTCATTCAAAAAGGCAAGTGGAGTTAGCAATATGCTCTCTAGCATTTTTTCAATAGTCTTTTATGAATACATAAATAGCATTTTTAGGCTTGAAGATATTTTTTAATTTCCCATATTTAGAAAGTTTTTGACAGGAAATAATTTTATCCTCTAGTATTAAAACACTGTATCAGGCAATATGCTCATACAATTGTCCATTAAAGACTCTGTCTAGAAACTAAAACAATTTAATTGCCTTGTAACACCTCTCTTTCACTATCATGGTGAATTCAGTTTGTTGAGAGAGATTAAACTCATGAATCCTATTAAACTTATCACCCTGTTAAACTTATCACTGGCTTGTTTTAACTTCAGAACACACCTCCTTGCTGGAATGCAGATTGCATCGGGTGCAAGGCTGAATGAAAAGGGGAAGGCTCTGCTGCCTTGTAAGCACTCAGGAGTCCCTCTGCGGGTCAGGGGGTGGGTATTCAACTCCTGAGGCAAACAAGAGCCACATATCCCCTTGGGCAGGTATTCCCAGCCAGCCAAGCACCGACTCTGGAGGCTGCTTTACCCAGCTCAGCCCCAGCACCTTGGAAAGGCTCTAGGAGAGATCCTACTACTCACACCAAGTGGAAACCTGCAGCAGACCAAAGACACAGGCTCAGGTTTTGTCAGGCAAAAAGCAAAAGGCAAAAAGCAAAAGAACTTTATTAACTACAGGCTTATCTTTTATACCATTTCTCTACTGTCCACGTGCATCTGTGCTACATCTCACTGGCTAGGTGTTCTTGTCCGTGAGTCTTAGCCCATCTTCTGATAGGTAGCCAGCATCTCACTTCACTTCATGCTGGTCAGTCTCAAAACCCACTCTTGTCATCCACCGTTGTTTTTCTCTTTCTTCAGCTTTCCCAGGCCTGGGCCAAGGACACAGGGGGTGTTTTCTGCTGCTTTCCCAGGCCTAGAGCCACATGCTCTCAAGGCCAAAGCTGTCCACAGCCCAATAGTCTTCCACAGAAACCCAGCACAGCCATTCAAGGGGTGGGAGTGAGGAAAGGAGGGGAAAGAGCTGAACTGGGCAGCTTGAGAGCTGGTTTGGCAGCAGGGCTGGGGCCAGACCTGGCAGAAGCAAAGACCCAGGTAAAGCAGGTGAAGCTTGAGGGCGTTTCCTGTTTGCCTCCTCTCGCTCTTCTTCTCTGTTAAGCTCAGCCTTGGAAGATCCAGAGCCTAAAGTGCCCAGCACACCTTTCCCAGCCTGCACCCCCTCCTGTCTGCAGGGCAGCATGCCCTCCTTACCAACCACTGTGCCCTCATCAGCCGTGGGCCCCTGCACTTTCCTCCACATCACCCACCCTGCAAGACTGAGGTTAGAACCACCTTCTTTCTGGGTTAATCAGGAATCACAAGGTCAGGATTCTTCAGTTTCTTGGACTGAATAAAAACCTGCTGCTGTTTGAGGTGTCTCTGATCAGAAATAATGCAGTTGTAAAAAGGGTAATTTGTGTCCTTTTTTGTGGAACATCTTTGAAACTGATGCAGAAACTGATGCAGATACAAGTTTTGGAAGCTTTCCCACTAGAAGAGGCCAGTTTTCCACAGGTGGTGTTTACTAACAAAACCTGAAGTGAAACTGCTTATCCCCCCTTACAGAAAGAAACCTGGAGAACATAACCATAGAATCAGACGTTTCAGATCACCAAATTCAACCTGTGCCCAATGCCCACCCTGTCCCCCAGCCCAGAGCACTCAGTGCCACGGCCAGTCCTGCCTTGGACACCTCCAAGGGTGGGAACTCCAAATCTCCCTGGGCAGCCCCTTCCAGTGCCTGACCACCCTCTCCACAGAGAAATTCCTCCTGATGTCCAACCTGAACCTGGTGCAGTTTGGGGCCATTCCATGTCAATTGTGTTGGAAGAGCAAAAATGGAAATAAAGATATCCCGAAAGCAAGGATTTCTGATGTGAAGGGGAAATTGCAAAATCTGACATCCCTGACTAGATAATACTTGATAAAATGGTTCTTTCAGAGTAATCCTCTAAATAGCCCCCTTTTTGCTATTCACTCAGCCCAGAGTCAGGACTCCTTTCTTGCTGAACAGATACAACCTGAGGCTCTTTGTAGCCAGGCATGAACACGACTCTCTGACTTCAATTGCCACAGAGCTGCCTCTGAATTACACTGCACTCAGCGCTCCTGCAGCACAAGGAGATAAGGAAAGGGAAGTACTGCCCTGAACCTTTGTCCAATACACAGTGGCTATTTCTTTGCTTCTGTCCACAAATTTACAGCCAACAAAGTTCTTCATTTTATGCTGGAAACATTCAGTTTCTTTCATAACAAAGTGATTTTCTCTGGGCAAGTAACAACAGAACCAGCTTTTTCAGGAAGCAAAAAGCCAGGTTTTGCAGGGATCTTACAACCCCTGGGAGGTGCAAGAAGAGGGAACAGTCACTGTTTGAGCGGGCAGTTGTTGCCATTTCTCTGCTAGTCCACCTGCAAGAAAATGATCTGTCACCTCCATTATTACCCTCCACAAACTGCACGAGTTAATCACCAATGACCTCTCCAGTTCTTGATATTATTCTAGCTCAGAACTTCAATTTACAAGAGGTTTCTTTCAAATAAAATTAAAGCACAAGTTTTATAATGATAACAGTAATTACAATAAAGAATCTGTGCTTTGACTTTAAGACAAAGCACTTGTACCTCAGAACCAAAGCCAAGGCTGACAGTGCTAATTCTGGAAAACCAAAACCTGAACCACTCTGTCCAATATCATCGATCAGCACTCCTACATATGCCAGAGTTTCACAGCACACACTTGAACTTCCCCCACTGTGTCTGGGCTTCAGAAGAGACACCAACATTTGGCTGTAATTGTGATAGAAAAACCTTGAAAATTTTATCAAGTCCCTACTCAGGGATTCAAAACCAATTTGCAAACAGAAGTCTCTTTGTATAAATTTCCTCAGGCTCTGCATCTCAACAGAGACGTGAGGTTGGTCCCCTTTACAGAGTGAGGGAAATGAAGGGCCAAGGGAAGGCAAACCACAGGCTCAGGAACAAGAGCAGAGCAGGGGATGGGTCCTTTGCAGATGGTTTTGGGGATCTGAGCGGTAAAACATGACACTTTCTGAACCACAAGTTTTCATATAAGTCTAGGCAGGGGGAGGCTAAGGAGACAGAGAGGAGGAGAAGGAAGGAATAGCATTTCTCCACCATGCATCTTCCCATAGCTTTCTTGTAGAAAAATATTAACAATTCATGTTTATCAACTTCCAATTTCCTCCTCCACTTGTCCTACTAAGTGACAACTTGCTGTTTTATTGGAAATGTATTATATTGTTATGCATTATCACCTGTCTTGATTCCATTCTGTCTTCCTCCCAAGAAACAGGAAGGAATGCTGTGGGAAAGCAGAGTGTGTGTGTGTTTTGGGTGAGGGGAGAGATGAGGAATTGCTACCTTTTAAATAATGTAATGTCAAATGAGCAAGTCAGAACCCCCTCAGAAAACAACCCTGTGAGCAGCTCTGTGGAAAAATCATCTCTGTTGGTGAAGTTCTGGGCAGGTACCAAGTTTTAGTTTTTCCACAGAACTGGGAACACCTGCAGTTCTTGTGATTCATTTTGCAAAAGGATGCCAAGGTCAGAGGAATTGAGGGGGCTAACCCCCTGTTCCAGACAGATCCATCCTTGAGCCCAAACAACAGGAGGTGAGGGAAGGGTCTCATTAGTCTTCTCACTGCTTGTGGCAACAAACCTGCACCCAAAGCCTGAAGGAGTTAAACAGGAGGCAGCTTTTCCAACACCAGGATTCCTTTTGAAGTGCAAGTCTCCCTCTCCCCTGACTGACCACTGCACTGCGGCCAAGCTGACAGCACCACATGAAACATCGAGAGTTTGAACCTTAACTCCAGTCCTGTCTTCTCCAAACAGGATGGCCTGGAGCTTTGCCCAGGTCAAAGATGCATCTGTAGAGCTTCTCATCTTCTCAAGCAGGGAAGAGAAACCATGAGATGAGAGAGACACATTTCTTACTTGCTGTGTAGAAATTCTCACATAGAAGCCTCACCCTCCAGAGGTCTTTCAACATCAGATGCTCCCACTTCCAAGAAAGCTCTCAGCTTTGAGAGCAGAGGCCCAGCTCCCAGGGCTGTTTTTCTCCTTATTCCTGTAGACAGGCTCACTCTCACTAAGTGGTAAATTATTCATTCTACATGTTTTTAATCTTAGGCCCTGGTATCACATATAGTGTTTAATGTGCCAAAATCAATATATTCTGAAAGCTGTGGTAGTCTGTGGCAAGCTGTAGAAGTTTGAAGCCTTTCTCAAGCTATGTACTTTAGCCAGTTTTGTTCTATTTCAATTAAAAGGAATTTCTTAATAACACTGAGCGTTCAGTAAATTCTGAACATCACCACAACAGAACCTCCTGCTCAAGGGGACAGTGGTCTGAGGTATATTGCAGTAAGTCTACTGAACACTGTAAAACCAAGCACAAATTAATGTTTTATTTGCTAATAATGTCCAGGATTTCTAAAGGTATACAAACCAAAACATCAAATCAACTATGTTTCCATAGTTTTGAAAACAATTGGAAATACTTGATAAAATATTTAGCAACTGATTGGCATTAAACACTGGAAAGACAATGAAAGCCTCTCTCCTCCAGAAATTAAGTTTTAGAAACGTCAGTTGGCTTGTACCAGCCATGGTGTGGCCACAGGGCCAGGGCAGGGACTGTCCCCGTGTGCTGCCACTGCTGAGGCACCTCCAATCCCGTGTCCAGCTCTTGGCCCCTCAGGACAAGGAAGACTTTGATGGGCTGGAGCATGTCCATGGAAGGGAACGGAGCTGGGGAAGGGGCTGGAGCAGCAGGAGCAGCTGAGGGAGCTGGAGGGGCTCAGCCTGGAGAAANNNATATTGGGAAAATTTCTTCATGGAAAGGGTTGTCCAGCCCTGGCACAGCTGCCCGGGGAGGTGGTGGAGTCCCCATCCCTGGAGGGATTTAACAGCCATGTGGATGTGGCACTTGGGGACAGGGGTCAGTGGTGGCCTTGGCATTGCTGAGGGAACGGTTGGACTTGATCTTAGAGGTCTTTCCTAACCTAAATGATTCTATTCCATGATTTCCCCTAACGTGACTGTGACTACACATGTACTGAGAGTGAAGTATTGACAGAATCTGGACTTTCCACAGCCAGCTGGGCTCCTCGTCCTCTGTTGGGTGCTGCAAACACCCACAACACTTTCTCCAAACAACAAAGAAGACATCCATTTCTACATCCACATAGAAGGCTCTTTTTTTTTTTTTTTTTTTTTTTTATTCAGGTCACTAAACTCTATCAGGTTTTAAAATTTGGCAATGGAATTTATTACACCATCCCCTGTCCCAGTCCTCTAATACTTCCATTCTGCCCTAGTTTAAACCAACTCTTGTTCCTAGACAGTGAGCTAAGAGCAAGGACAAACCCAAATGCTAATAGCAAACCAGCCTCAGCAGCAGGAAAGCCCTGGGTCGCTGCACTGAATGTGAATTCTCTTCCCCAGGTCAGTCCCAGCCCTGACTCTCTCCCGTGGCCTCACAGGAGCAGCTGTTCCCTCCTGAGTTTGCAGCTCTATTATTTAAGGGATGGGAAGGAATGAAATGGACATGCTAGTCAGTCCTGTGCTGTGCTGCTGCCTGAGATTGATTAACACAAAATTCAGTTTCATGCTAATCATCCCCAGTCCTTGCTACATGTGGTAGGAACGGGTCCTACAGTGCACAGAGAGCTGCAGAAGGCACCCTCTTTTGGAAATTATTGCAGAATTATTCACTGCAAGACTCTGCTCCTCCTCTGGGGCAGCTCATTCTCACCTGCACTGCTCTGCTCAGACACAGCTCCTCTGACCTGGCTGCAGCCAGAGGAGAAAGTCAATCCCCACTGTAACAGGTGTTGTTCAAAGGATGGCTAACTCACCATCAGGAACAGTCTGTCTTTCAAAGGCATTGGTTGAATGCCAAAATTCTGGAAAAGCAAAATCCAGGGACATCCTCCTTGGTGACAAGCACAGCAGAGATGCAGTGGGAGAGCCCCATCAGCTAATTCAGAGCTTGGAGCTGCCAGGGTTATTTTAATGTGCACAGTGGGTTTATCTCAAGACAAGTATTGCATGAGCTGGGTGGCTGCAAGCACTGCAAGGAACCACGTCCCTCCAGTGCACAGAGTACAGGTGGGGAGGCAATGCATGGGCAAGAAGAGACCTGAAGTTCAATAGGGCTGAAGCAGATTGTCAAAAATAGTTTAAAAAGTAGGCACAGCATCCTCTAAGCCTGGCTACACTCGAGCCCAGGGGCAGCTGTGAAGATGGGGAGGGCGTGTTTCTCTGCACAGGCCTGGCTGGGGGAGGCAAGAAGGGAACAGAACACACACAGGAGGCAGGTTGTGGCTGCTGAGCACTGGCCAAGCACAGCCTGCCTCCCTGCAGCCCCTGGCTGCTCTCGGTTCTCCCTCCTCAGAGGCTCCTGCAGCTGGTTCATGCTTTCCTTTGCCTTGACTTCTATTCTCTTCTTTCAGCCAAGGGTTTGCAAGAGGGCACAGCACCATCCAGCTCCCAGGAACAAAACAACCTGGTCTGCCCAAGACCCTCCCCCTGCTCTCTGCTCTGAGCTGGAGAAGGACCTCACACCCACCCCTGAAGGATACCAACCTCTGCCTGGGCATTCTGGGGAGCAGAAGCTGCCCTTCCATATCAATTCTTTAGCAGGATCATAGACAAAATTTCAGGACTCCTACATGACTGGCACTCAGTGTTCCCTCAGCAAGCCTCAGCCAAGATAAAAACCAGAACATCTCTATAGTTTCCTGCAAGTTGTCTTTAACTAAAGGTACTTCTGAATTAAAGCCTGACAGATCATTCTAATTGTACCTCTGGAAATAAAAAGTTAAACATGTGACACATTTCTGGACAGGTAAAAGCATTCCAGAAATTATGAGCATGATTCATTTGAAGATGATAATAAACAAAGAGATTTGCCTCCAAAACAGCTGCTAAAACAAAATGCTCTTGGGAGGTCCCAGCAGTTGCTCTGTGCTGTGCCACCAGAATTCTTAGGAGGAGGCCTGGTCAGCATGGGAGTGTTTAAATCCTGTTTGTCACACTGCACCAAGGGCCATCTCATGTTCTGCTTCTGCCCTGCCTGCACCTGGGTGAACAGTGAAGAATGTTTCTTCAATGATTTAGTCAATAAAGATCACTCCATCAGATAAATAATTTAAAATATTATTTGCCAACTTTTGCTGCTCACACTGCAAGAAAAGTCAAGCTCCTGAGAATGTTAGAGACAAAAAGGCTGCGCCTACAAAACAGCTTTGCCAAATCTTACTACTTAGCAATCCCCATGCCCCAAAAGCTCCTACTGCCCAGAGAAAGGCCAGTACCAGAGACAAAATAGAGGTTTGCTCTCCAGCATTAAAATGGGGAGAAAATACATATATTTATCTTAAAGGTCGGTTCAGTCATTGAGTAGTTGCTTAGCAACACTTCCTAGCAACACCACAGCAGGAAAACCACGGAGCACTCTCCTACAAGTCAATTAGAAATGGTAATTCGTATGGTAAGATCCCACCATCCATTCCAACTACAAACAACAATTCTTTCCTCATCATTATTCTTTTGTCTTAGAACCACTGTAAATTCATCCCTTGCTCCATTTTGCTCTGCTTTCCTTCACTTCTCCTTCCCAGGAAACAAAACTTTACATCAGCAGCAAGTCAACACTGGCAGTATTAGGAGCAACACCTAGAAAGATAATACAACCCATTCACCTTCATCTCCAAATCAATGATGGGCTTCTTCCCTTCTGCAAAAGAAGCTCGAGACACAACTGGCTCTTCAGTCTCTTCTTGTGGGACACCATCAAAGGAAGAGTCCTACAGCAAGCTGGAATTCTGGCACTAGGAGTGCCATTGTGCTTCCCAAAGGTGAAACAGCCATAGCTGGGGAACTTCTCTGCATCTCCTGAAACACAAAGCAATTTGGGAATGTGGCATTGCATCAGCAAACCACTTCACTTTTCTACACAGTCTGTAAGCAATAGCAATAGATAAGAATGGTTGGGTTAAAAAAAAAAAAAAGTAATTAAAGTGCTTGGTAAATTCATGTAATTTAATGCAATGTGTTCCAAAATGAGATTTGAAAACTAAAAAGCCAGGCAAATTCTTGAGATGGGAATGATCACCTATTTAAAGCCTTTCATACTTGAATCTGTCAATCTCAGCAATGAAATTCAATGAAGAGAAAGAAGAAAGTGATCCTGTGTGGGCTGGTGACTGATCAAGGTTTAAACAGTCTCATTCACTGACGTTTCCAATATACAGTAATGACGAAAAATAGATTTTCTGCTGTCAAATGACCATAATTTTCTAGTTGTTTACTCTCTCTAGAGCCAAAAAGCTATCTCCTACTTAATTGCTTGCAAAAACTATTACATGCTTTCATTAGGGTTTTTCCTACACACCCCTCTCCTTTATATAACTTGTCACTAGTTTGAGGGAGTCAGATCATAGAATCCCAGAATGGTTTGGGATAAAAGGGACCTTACAACTCATCTCATTCCAAACCCCCTGCCGTGGGCTGGTACACCTTCAACTAGACCAGGCTGCTCGGAGAGGTTTCCTGCAAAGTGTGAGGGAGATGAGGTTCAATACCACACACACAGACCTCACCCACAACCTACTCACAATCCACAAACTCCCCAAACCCCAAAGAATTAGAGGAGTCCCTTCAGAGTCTTTGATGCTGACACATTTCCCAGCATTGCTGACCTTCACGTGGTCTGGGACGCCTTCCCTACAGAAGCTCTAGTCAATCCAAGCACTGGACTGCCACTGCTCAAAATCCGGTGTGGGAAAGGGAAAACAGCTGAGGCTTGGGGTCAGCATGTACCAGGTGCATTAGGCCATGGTTACTTTTCAAAGCTACAAGTCCTAGGGCATGAGGCAAGAGGGCAAGAAAAGAATAAGTTTTCCTCCTCTGTCCCCCTGCCTCAGACAGGGTCAGCTGGAACCCCCCACCGTTCCCACAATGTGCCCTTAGCAGCCACCAGTGATGGAGATGCTGCTACCCCGAAGACAAATCACTTTGGTGCCTCATTAACTTGGCCATTAACAGAAAATTAGTCATATTTTAAGTCCTTTGACATTGCTCAAAACTCTATCTCAAAAAAAAAAAAAAAAAGTAATTCACATGGCCCGCAGGACACCTGCTAAAACTTCATTTCTTTGCACAAAGGAATGCCTGCTTTTCCCAGTTTCCAAATCCCTGTCTCTTCCCCTTGGGACACAGGTTGGGCCAGTGCTCAGGACTCTGTCTGGCCATCCTCCTACAAAAGACACCCTCAGTTACCAACATGAAGGTACAGCTGCTTTGCAGGAGCCAACTCAGCTGGGAAGACACAGCAGGCATGTCTGGAAGGATCCGACTTCAAGTTGAGAAATAACATTACAACTCCAGCAACATCAGCTTTATAGACACCATTAAGAGTGGGCTTATTAGCCTGTGAAGCTGATGTGGGGAATCTGCAGCCCTCTGGCTGACTACAGCTAACTGCTTATTTCATAAAGCCCACAGCAAAATTATTCAATGGTAACATAAGGGTGGGAAACCACAACTGTGTGGTTTTAATGTATAGCTTGTCAAAGTTATTTGAACAGTCTATCCAGCCTTTAGCAAGGAAAAGGTTCCCTCCACTTGCCTGATAGCAATATATTTGGTAATAAGGTAGATAATCAAAAAGCAGAGCTACCTCCACAGCAAACACATTTTGATGTCTGATTTATGTGACAGTATCCTGCGTCAATGGGAGCTGGGAGATGGATCTGCCTTCTCCTTCCCTTTCAAGGGAGCACAGTACGAATATCAGGAGCAACTGAATCTCCAGAGCTGGCTTAGGGGAAAGGAAACCAAAGCAAGTAAAATTCTGCAACAGCAAAAACATAAATGCAGCAGGTGCGACAGATCCAAATCAAAGGGTCGGAAACAAGTACCACCATTCCTGGGTGAGCACACAAAGGGCGGGGCAGGGATAGACCAAGGGGCTCCTCTCCCCTGGTCACCCTCGCAGCCTCTCCAGTGCTCCCTGCTCTGGGGCTGGGCTGTGGGTCTGCTCCCCACTCCTCCCCTGCTGCTCAGGAAGGACTGCCCTGCACCTCGGTCTCTCCAGCTCTCCATGAAGGAAGCAGCCCTGTTCCATAGGATCAGTGCAGGACAGACGGACACAGAGGGTACCATGCTCTGTTCAGTCCAACCAAACATAAAGCAAACTTCATCACAAAGAGCAAACAAGCAAACCATGTCCCTCCAGCCAGAGCCACCAACACTCCCTGGACAGGGATCCAGCTTCACAAGAACTCAATGTAGTTTAATGGTCACAAGTTACTCTTCAATGCCATGATTTGGGATTATGTAAATTCTGTGTTAGGAGTGAAGGGAGCGATTTATACCCTTTTATCAACACTGCACTACTGAGACTGTCTTTGCTCATCCCTCAAAAGGCCAGAGAAGATTTTTACAAAAGAATCGAAAAGGTAAGATTTGAAAGGCAATTTTAGAATTTAAATGAGAAACTAGTGATTATGTCTTTCACCTTTCAGGACAGAGACAAAAGCTTTGGTGTAATGTTAGGCTGGAACCAGCCTAATTCAACTATCTGAAAAAATAGAAAGGAAAGAGGAAAAAAGCAAAGCAAACAACTTCTCTGCCTTAAAAACATCATCATGTTAACACAGAAAATCCAAGATGCCCTCCCTTGCTGGAACAGGAGGGCAAGTGAATAGGTCACTGAGAGCCTCTTTTAATCCTGAAAAATTTCAAAGCACCCAGAAAGGATCCCGTAGGGTAATACAGTGGCAAGATGAAAGACATCCCAGGCCGTGCATCCCAAATTCCTTTATGCTCTTCAGACACCCTCAGCCATGGCAGGAGCCAACTGCTCCTCTCCTCAGAGGAGTTCCCTGCTCCACACCGGCCCTGCTGCAGTCCCAGTGCAGCCTTATCCATGCTCTTCTGGCAGGGATGAACTGGAGCCTGAAGACAGGATAGAGGGAAAATTGAGAGGACAAAACCAGAGGCCACCACTCCCAAGGGACAGTGGGCTCCCTCCCAGCACCCTGCCCTTCACCCCTGGATCTGCAGGCTCCCCAAGTCCCCGTGGGCACTGCCTCAGCTCCTTCGGGAGACAGCACTCAGTTCCCTATTGCTTTTTGGGAGCGGAGCAGAGGAATCCTCCCTGTGCCCAACACATAAAACACCAGTTCAAAGCCTGCCTTTGGTACACAGGGGAAAAAACGCATGGGAAGAATATTGGGGCAGAGGGAGAGGAGGAATCTGAAATAAAGCCAGGCCAGTGACAATCTCTGAGAGCCTCTCGGCACAACTCGAGCTCTCCTGGACGTATCTATCCCGCGTATCACGTCCATTCACGTTTTAAGTTGTTTTGCTGAGAAACCCAAGCGCCTAAACGGATATTTGTGGCATACTAATGGCCACAGTTTGCAATTGAAATGAAGAGACGCTACAGCAATTGCATGCAGGCAATCCTTTCTCTAAGACCGAAGGCAGAGATAGGATCCAAGCTGTAAATGTCAAGCGGCAGAGCTGTGGCGAACCCCCAGCATTTCATCTGAGCACGTTGCCACTATGAAAAGGACCTTTGTCTGTAGATAACCTACAAACTCCCAACTAAGCTTTCTGAAGCTCCCGCATTCAACACGAGTTCACTGGTAAGTCACTGGCCACATCTTTATTGGCAATACAAATTTAGTACCATCACCCTGACAGGGAGTCAAAGAAAAGAGGGCGGGGGGAGAGGGGAAAAGAAACACCTTCGTAATCCCTTTTTTTTTTTTTTTCCTTCTTTATGACACGGACTACTCAAAGCCCCTAATTCATCAATTAACCTAAGAATGCAATGGGGGTGGGGGGAATCTCTCCCTTCTATGGATCAAAAGACTTCAGTTCCTAAAAAGTTTCTCTGTTGAAGAGGGCTGCACATTTGTCCTTGCCAAAGGAACCACAAGTTCTTGGCGGAAAACAGTCTGACACGACAGTACATACAGAAAGATGGAAAATAGAATTGTAAAAGGAACTTGTTCTCTTTAGCAGATGGCTCATTCACCAGCAGGTATTTTGAGAAGCTGCTGTCTCCAGGTCTTCCTCGAGAGAGAAGGAACACTTTAGCACTGGAGAGAGGGAAATCTGAACGCACTTGTAAGTGATTCTCTGACTCTTCAGTAGCTCAGCACTACATGAATGCAACTGTAATTGCTTGGGTTTCCAAACTACTGCAGGATTTTATTTATGAGTGGAGTGTGTCTCTCACTTTCCCTGTCCATTCCTTGTAAAGCATAAAATAAATAGAAGCAGTGAGTGGGGACCTCCCAGGTCCAGCTGGAGCAATACTTCATTTGCTCCTTTCTCCAGGCAGCTTCCCTGCACACAAACATCAATTACGTGTTAGGTGATCAGACCTGCAGGATTTGGGTGGATTCCCCCACCACTCCCCAGCAAACCAAGCAGTTTGGCCTGTCACTCCTCATTCTCTCAGGGAGGGGAGAGGGAGCAAAACCTTCCCCTGCTCTCAGATTCTCCAACTTGCACATTTTTCCTCAGAGAAAGGAGAGCAAAGGGAAGAAGTTTTGCAGAGAACCTTTTTTGCCTCCTCTGATTGCAGCCTTGTTATCTGTCAGGGTTCAGTGTCATTCAGTCGGTATCTTCCCAGAAATGACTCCTGAGCACAAGACAAGTCAAAGTCCCCACCAAAATTTCACAACATTAAAAGACATCATCATCCACAGAAATTCAGCTCAGCTGTAATAGTGGCAAAGACCCAGGATGTTCAGCAGTCCTGAAGTAGAGGGCACAGCCACAAGAAGATGAAAAGCATCTGGGAGATGACAGCAGCACACAGGTGGCTGCAGGAAAGCACTGCTGCTCCAGAAGGCTGGCAGAAACCACATTTCCAAATTGCAAACCTCAAGGTGTTCAAATATACCTACACCACAACCATCCACACCTCACATGTAAGTGCTGGGGAAAAAGCAAGTCTGTTCACACAGACACAATGTGTTAATTACAGTCATCTGCACCAGCTTGCAGTGGGAGATGGAGAGAAGACCCACGCTCCATGAGAGCATCCTGCACCACCAGCTCCCATTCCTGAGTGCAAAGTTTAGTAACTTTTCCTGAATAACTTTCCCCATCCCCTCAAACCCCAGGGTTCAGCCCCCTTTCCTCCTGAAGACAGCAGGATTGCTCAGCCAGAGGCTTCAGCAAGAGTGTAGGTGACTATGGGGAGGGATTTTGCCAGCAGTTATGTAAAACTTGTTCAGGCCCTGGATCACCCAAGTATTTACCTAAAAGGCAAGGCAAGAAAAAAGGCACATTGAACTGTAATGCACTGGCAAATGGTCTTGAGCAATACAACCAACTAGAGGTAGGTGCATTCCTCACAAGAAGCCATTTCCATCTGCCCCACTTTGGATGTGGTAAATGTGCTGAAGGTGACTGCAAACCCTTAGGCACCATTGCAACAGGCTTGGATGCCCCAGCACTGCAACACCAGAGCCTTCACTGAGGATGGCAGGGCACCTTATCTGTAGCTCTTGCTATTGTGCAATTCTGTGGTATCCATATGCAGAGAAAAAGGGAGTTAGTGACTGTAGGGAACATATTTCTTCCCTAAAGTATCTCCTTAGAACACCTTGTGAGAGGCTAAAAGCACAGGTCAAGAAGTCCAAGTGCTTATTACCTTGAAGGGATGAGACCTGAAAGGCTCCAAGGATGAGAAATACCAACTATTGTGATTACCACAAACTGATCTTAAAACAGATACCACAATAGAGAGAAAAGGATGGGCACAGCCTTCAAAGGGCAGTCATTTTTCACTGCCTATCAGCAACAGTTCAACTACAGCACTGTCTCCCCGTGTGCTATAATTACACTTTTGGCTGGGCTCACAGGCCAGTATTGCTCAAAACTAGTTTCCACTCAAGTGGAAGTGAGTGACTCGCACTCTGCAAGTCAGACATGACATTGGATGGGAACATCTGGGTCACACTGCAGGGCAGGGAATTCGATGATCATGAAGGTCCCCTCCAACTCAAACCATTCTGTGATCTAAATCAAATAAATTCTAAACATAAAACTATACGCTTGCATGCACAACTCGAATATTTCTTTCAGTGTTAGCCTTGATGCAACACCTGGATCCAGTGGTAATTACTTCACAAACTAGAGCACTCAGGTCACCCAGTACAAAATTATCTTTCACATTCATGAATTAATAATGTATTTCTGAAAAAGAAGCAGGGGAAAGGCCTGGGGCGCAAGCCTGGCAGCACACACAGAGCACATACACAGAGGTTGTGGGTCAGCCTGGTAACACACAGGAAGCACCTCTGCACCATCACAGAGAAAGCAGATGAAGGACCACAACACCCAACCCAGCACACTTTGCTCTGCTGAACAACCAGGGACAGCTGCTATTTAGCAAGATGGCCAGCAGATCTTCAGCCTCTTAAAAACCAAAGGCAACTCACACTCTTACACATCCCTCTAACCACCCTTCTGGCTCCAGGAACTCCACAAGTGCCAAACTGCTTCCCAAACAACCCAAGCACTCCAGAAAAGCAGACGATTTAGTCAGAGAAACAGGGCACCCAGAAAATGACAGTACATGTCTTTAACCCCGGTGCTTGCATCCAAGTTTAGTGATTTTACACAAGTCCTCCCTAAACCACCATGTTTGCACCAAAACAAATGCTTGTTTTCCATTGTATTGCCCTCTTCCCACAGATCCTTCCCTACACTGCTCCTCACTGCCTCCCCATGCAATATTTGGCATTCCCTGACTTTTTTTGGCACTCTTTGAAGCTCAGGAAGCCACTAATTCATTTCCATGCTTTATTTCTTCTGAGAATTCCTTTGTGAAGTCTGCTCAGCCTTGGGAAGCAACACTGCACGAAGTGTGTGCCTTTTGTACCCAGGAGCTCAAGTGTGAAATGAGAGGAAGCCCGACTGTACATACAGTAGAGTAGGTGCTTAGACCAGGAGGTTTTCTGCCAGGAGTTCAGCAGTGAGTGGGGTGGGGCTGCCCCTCATGCCCATGCAGTGGGCTGGCTGGCACTGGGCTCCACCATCCCTAGAGCCCACAGGGTCCCAGAGAGGGTCAGGCTGGAAGGGAACACAGTGAGGCATCTGGTCCCACCTCCCTGCCCAGGCAGGGCCATCCCAGAGCACACGGCACGGGATTGTGTCCAGAGGGCTCTGGAATATCCCCAGGGAGG
>JAWWEU010000050.1:9953068-9964452 GCA_035583155.1 Acropternis orthonyx | reverse complement strand
CCATCTCCCCAGCAAGCCATACCTCAAGGTGACTGACAAGCCCCAGGATGTCACCATCCCTAAGTGCCTGCTGCCTTGCCACCTCCTGGGGCTCTTTTCCTTGCTCATGTAAAAACTCAAACAGTTTTGCAGCTGGGATATCTTTTATTATGCACTGTGACCACCATGCAAGTTCTCCGGACCATCCTCCTCTCGTCCATGGGAGTCTTCTCTTCTAGGGCAAAGGCAACACTTTCTCCAGGTGGGTGGCACAGCCTTGGGACCAGGCCAGGCCACCTTGTGACTCAGCACCATCAATCAAACATGAAAATAATACCCTCAGCCATCCTCCATGGATTTTGGAACAGAGCTTCCAAGCCTTGAATCACAGCCCACATTCCCATGCCCTGCCTTTATATTATTAAGCCAGGATATACAGAAATGTCTGTACAAGGAACAGACTCAGATTCTCAAAGCCAAGTATTCTATTAATTTGAATTGGGACTAGTTGAGTTAAATTGATTTTTTTAATGTGTTTATCCTCTATAGGGACTTTTTTTTCCTTCTTAAATGCTGATTTGCTGAAACTGTGCCTATCCAATACTCATTACTGAAAGGCATGGAAAGCTGCCAAAAGAAGCAATGCCTTCTGGACTAAACAAGGGATTTATTACTGAGAAACCACAGCACAGGGTAAAAATCCATCACAAACTTATTGATTTAAACTGATTGTAAGTAATCACACACAATTTATATTAAGTGAAACATACTGCCATCTAATTCAGAGTAAGTGGATGGAATGGTACTGCTCTGAATTCTGCTTAAACTCGAACTCTAATTGATACCCAAATAGAAATAATTGAGACTTTCAGAAAACATGAATAAAATATTTTGTTATCTCTGTTTATTATGTATCAATAGGTCATTTTTACCTATTTAAAAACCAGTTAGACAGTAATTATAATATTATATTTCAGCAGAGATTTACTTGCAAGCCTGAGGGTAAGTTAAATAGAATTGGACAAGTAGTGTTCCTACAGTGTGGAGAAAAGAATTTGATGCGTGGCATGCAGTTTAAATAACTTTATCTTTCTCTTAATACAGAAGCCTCAAACTTTGCCTACCTTCCACCCGAAATATGACAAAATAAAGTCATGCATTTAACTAAAACATGCTTCTCTCAACTCCAGAAGCATTTTAGGATTAAAATTATCACTGTGACATCACATCTTCCCTCCAAGATCCCAGTCAGGGCATTGTGCATGTCAGTCTCCTCTGATATGTCTCCTAATGGGATCCCAACACTTAGCAGTATTAGTCAGTCTTATAGCCAATTTTATTTCTAAATAAATGTTTGAAGGTATTTGCTGTTCTTTTAAACTGTCAGTGTGTAAACACTGCCAGGAATTAGAAAGGAAAAAAAAAAAGTGAAAATTCAATCTTGATCAGATTGTTCTCTCCTATACTCAGAAATACAGCTATTTTATTAAAGGATGTAAGAACATATTGCTTTTTATTAATAAAATCAATTACAGCAGGAGCACAGAGGGTGCCACCACTTTCACTAGTCATTGCTCCTTGAAGCTTCCTGAAAACCGGGAGCCCACCTCAAACCTTTCCCGATGGAAACTCCTGCTCAGGTCATTTTTAGTTACAGACTGACATATAATTTCTCAGCAGGAGCATTTCTGTGTCACATCACAACATGATCAGCATGTGAAGTTGATTGGGAACATTTCCCTTGCAGGCTGGGTTCAGCCAGCTCCTCTCAACCACCCATTTGCAGGAGGGTGCATTTCAAGGTAACATGATGCTAAAAGCATAACTGAGGTGTTCTGATGGCCTTCTGACACTTGCCATTTTTTCAGCACTGCTCTAACATATATTGCACTCCTGAGTTTGAGCCTGATCTGCAATGAGTAGTGGAACAGTTGCCCATAACCAGCCTCATTACAACTCAATTAAGTCCATTTACAGAGTGCATTGCAGGACTGGGCCCTTAGGAATTTCTTATGTTCCTGGAGCTTATTAAATTTCTGGATATCTTCAACAAGGTGACAGGTCTGCATCCAGATCATCATTTACTCCTATTTGCCTGGTTAGTACCAGCCACCTGTTAGCTGTTATTTTTGCACAACTAGGCTCTTCCATTCATGTAAAACTTTCCCAATTTTTATAGCAATCTAGCTTTTAATACCAATCCCCTGACCAAACACTGCAAAGCTCTCTCTGCTCTGTCATGCTGCCTTGGACAATGCTAAATGCTACCAGAGGACATCCATGCCCCTCAGGTACTTGCCAAGCATGATTTCAATTCTACAGAAGCTATTATGAGAAGTAAAACCTAATTTGCAAGCTCTGTTTTTTTCAAACAAATTTATCCACTGTACAGCAACCTGTTTAGCAGAGACTTCTTTCTGTCTTGTGATGTGGATGTTGCCAGGTTTTACACAATTCAGAAACACCTGACTGACATTTCTACCGAAAAGCACATCCGCTGGCTGCAGGTCACTGGGCTGGTCTGATGTGCCTGCTTGTCTTGCAAAGCATTTACTCTACAGAACAAAAGAATGGTGTGTTAGTGAATCACAGAATATCTCCATGAAGATCACTGAGCCCAACTCCCTGCTGCTTGCAGAACTACCAAAACCTAAACCCTGTGAAAATGTGTCCTCCAGATGCTCCTTGAACTCTGACAGGCTTAGTGCCATGACCACTTCCCTGGAGAGCCTGCTGCAGGGCCAGTCACTTTCTGAGCAAAGAGCCCTTTCCTAATGTCCAGTGTGAACTTCCCCTGACAGCTTCACTCCATTCCCTCATGTCCTGTCCCGGTCACTGGACAGAGGAGATCAGCACATCCCCTCAAGGATGGTGCAGCCTGTCAGGAGATCCCCCTCAGCCTCCTCTTCTCCAGGCTGAACAAGACAAGTGAGCTGCTCCTTGTAAGTCTTGCCCTAATTAACTTATGCTCCCATTTCAGGAGCCTTGCTGCTGTTTGGAGACAGGATCCCAGACTGGACAGACAGCTGTTTGCAGTCCCTGAGCCATGCACAGCCCAGGGCTCGGCCTCCCCAAACCTGCCTGCTCTCAGCTACTGCACTCGTCCTTTAAAGAAGGTAGAGGAATTAGCAAAATACAGTAGTAATAAGTAATCCTTTTCTCTGAGGGGTAAATTTATTTCTTTATTAATAAATAGAAGTCAAACTTCAGTCAGAGATAAATTGTCACAAGGGAAGGAAGTGAAAAAGGTTTATTTTCTCAAGGAATGGCTAAGGTTGAGTAGGTGCAACCAGCAATTTTTCTGCTGTGTTTCTCCCTCCCCTCTCAGCAGTCTAGCTATTTCCACCCAGGCTCTGAAGCACATAACCAAATTCTCAGTCAATGTAATGTCAAATAGCACAAAAGAACCCACTCCCTCACAATCACATCTTGCTTTGGTGTCCCTGTGACAGCATTCCCACCTCTTGTATTTACAGCCTGTTACTTTCTGATGGTTGTCCTCTCCTTGCTTGGGATCCCAGCAAAGTGAAATGTTGATATTGAAAGAGAAATTCACCTGTGTGATGAGTAGTTATGTGGCATAGAAGCTGTCAAACCATGGAAGTGTCTTACAACTGCCACAAAATAATGAAAATATTCTTTAAAACTATGACAACTGCAAAGTGAGACAGAAAATGAAGCTGCCTGCTCCTGGGGACTGTTCCCCCCGTGTGTGAGCACATCAGCCTCTGCTCTGCACTGCACAGCAGGCTTCACACAATCACAGAATACTCCCTTTTGGAGGGACCCACCAGGACCATCGAGTCCAACTCTTCCACAAATGGCCTGGACAGGGATGAGCCCTCCAACCTTGGTGTTATTAGCACCATGCTCTAACCAAGGGATAGGCAGAGCATTTTGCTTCCCCTTTCCCCTCTGCCAGAAGAAGCCATTGTTGCAGTCCTGTTTTGGAGGAGGTGGGACAACTGCCAGGATCCCACGGGCAAGTAGCCCCTTGTAAAGGATCAGCCTTGGTCTGGGGCTGGGTGGCTGACGGAGGCTCACACTTGGCCAGAGTCATTCAAAGACAAGCAAAGGCAGGCAAGGCTGGAGGAAGTGCCAGCCTATTTGAGGAGAAGCTGACTAAAACCACTCACCATTCCAGATCAGCCTTTTAGAGAATGCAGTCTACATAATGAACATGGCTTTTCAGGAATCAAAATAGAGACGCACATGAAGCTTCATACTCTGCACTGTCCACAGTACCTGAACTTGCACACCTGACTGCCACAGAGCAAAGCACTTCTTTACAGAGAGGATCACAAAGATTCCTTTGCCACAATTCCTGGAAAGCTGCTAATTTCAGTGAATCAGACTTTCCTCATTGAAAACATTTCTTGACTCTACGAAAGCTGAAGATTTATACGCTTCAAACACTTAGGCAGAGATTTCCATGGGTCACCAGGGAACTGGGATGTTGAGCTCTTGCCAGAAGTTTGAACACTGAAGAGTGAGCACAGGCAAGCAGGTATTTGAGGTATTTAACCTCCCCCAAAGGTACCAAAGCTAAGCACCCAAGTAACTAACCAGCTGCAGAAAAACAAGCCTCAGATTTTGGGAGATCACTTCTGTCAGCATGGAGCAGCTGTTGGAGATGTGGGAGCATCACGCAACACCTCTGCCTCAGCCCTCAGTGCTCGCGAAGGCAGAAAGGCACACCAAGCCTGCAGGGCAGAGCATCATGAGCTTCAGGGCTTTTAATCACTGCTGTGATTTTACATGAAGTCTAAGTGCAAAGGTGGGGCAGGAGGGACACTTAGCAGGGCTGCTCTGAGGGCAGAGGAAATATGAGATTACAGTTAGGAGTGGAAGATTGGTATTAACAAATCAATAGTGTGCAATAAATATAGTGTGTTAATCCAATTAGCTGAGTGGAGCAAGAGGAATGTTGGGGCTATTGGTGAAACAGGAAAATTGCAAGAGGCTAAAATTAAATGTGCTCAAAGGAGAGGGGCAATGAACACAATACTCTAAAACAATGGGCTGTGGTGACTGTGCAGTTTGAAAACTTAACCTGAGCACAGACCTCATCATGAAATTTTAGGAACTTTCATCCCAGAGACACAAGCTTTTCCACAAGTGAAAACACAGCAATGCCAAAATTCTGCAGATGAAGCTTGTTAAACTGTTTGCTAAATACCTTTGCAGTGTAATACACTGAAAAGAAAGAAAACCATCATTGTAAGGATCTCTCTGCCTGCAGAAGCTCGTTAACTCGTCCCACAACCCCCTGTCCTCAGTGAACACTCAGCAGCCAGATTTAGCAGGGAGCTATGGAAATAATGGGAGGGAGGCAGGAGAAATGGAAATAACAGGGAGGAGGCAGCAGTCATGCTAAGAAAAGAACTGGCAGCCGAGGAGGAACAGGTATTTCAGACAGTTCCCAACACTTAGAGGGAAGAACTCAGCTCTCAGTCCATGGGTATGTTTGCACAGCACCACGGCCATTTCACACAGCAGCAAACCAGCCTGCTAATCACTCCAGCTAAGCACGCCAGTAAAAGGAAAACTTCTCTTCCAGAATGTTTAAGGAGCAGCTAATGAAGACTGACTTATGCATGCATTTATTAAAATTCTCACAGCACTGAGCATTCCAGCTTTTAAGTTTCAAGAAGCCAAACCTTTTGGAAGAACACGGTCTCTGCAGAGGATTAGGAATTAAGTAAACTGCACATTAGAGATAAAATAGGGGAGTGCTTGTCTTTACTCTTTATAATAAACCATAAGGCATTGAGCTTCACAGCATGATTAGCTCCTTTCAGCCCCTCACTACTACTGCTGAGACAGCAGTGTAGTAGTTTCACAGAAATGTTAAAGAATACAGAGCGATTAAGTTAAAATTAAGTGAATTTAGGGCAGGCAGAAATGCTACGTTGCAACCCAGAAGGGATAAGTCTTTAGTTTGTGTGAAGAGCAGCCTAAGCACTACTAGTGTTAGAATGAGTTCCTCAACAACAGGAGTTATTGATGGCTTGAAGTGACCAGCTCTGGGGTTGGCCGTGTTACTCTGCATCCCTCCTCTCCTTCCCAACTCCTGGATCACCCGAGTGCTTGGTCTCTAAAGTATCAGCACTGCAGTGGTGCCTGCCAGGCTGGTGAAAAGGATGAGCTTGGGGAACCACAGCTGAAGGCTCATCCCCTTCCTCCTTTACCAGCTCCACACAGTCTTGAACTTCAGGTTTCTGTAGCCTATGAACCTGCATACTTTCTCCCTTACTATCACCTTCCACCTGTGGGAGAAGCTCACCTCAAAGCTATTGATTTGAGCATCTATCAAATCCCACCTTGAAGTGCTTCTTTACTGCCTGAAAAAAACGGGCAACACGCAAACCGCTAAAAAATCTTTGGCACCAAAGCCCATCCCATCAAGGCAAAGCTGTATCCTTGTCTTTGCACTCTTGGTTGTTTCATACCTGGTTAGTGAGCCACCTTTTCCTGCTTACAGAGCCTGGCACAGGTGACTCAGACCCAAAACTAAACAAATCTAAACAAGCAAACAGCTCCATGGGGACCAGCTGAGCTCATCAAGGCACAACATGCAGCTGCTGCTCTGGTGTGGTTGGCAGCAATTCCCCTTCACCTCTTATTTCTGCAGCTGGGTGAGGTCCAGAGCAAAGTCCCAAACCCTCTCAGCTAGATATGAGGTGTACCTGAGACTTGGTCTTCACCAAGCCTTAGCCCAGCACTCAGCACTCTGTGGTGGCCTTTAGGCATTGCCCAAACCAGGGCTGAGTGCCACATGCACACATTCAGTGTGCCAGGATGGGCCCTGAGGTGTTTGCCACCAAAGCACACAAGGCAGAATTAGAGCTGCTGACAATTTTCCAGGAAAACACCGGAAAAAAAGCAATGAATCAAAGTGAAAATGTCTCCTGGAATGTACTCTCTTTCAACAACAGAGGCCAGTTCCCCATAGACTCTCTTAGTCTGCAGGAATTTCACAACATCTCAGGCAGAGCAGACACATAAATCACTTGAAAGGGCTTTTGGTTTAACTCTACAGCACCAGCAGTCTTAGGAAACTTGTGTCTACCAAAGCTGGCAGAGCTTCCAGATTTGCGGATCGTGCTCTCTTCAGGGAAAATATGAGAAGGGAGCCTTTGGTCTGATTTCAAAGGAAACTGTCTTCAGTAGAAATGTCTTTGGGTTCCTCTGGACTGATACATGTCACCATTTTGGGAACCTGAAAGTCTGATTACTGCAAAGACCCAGTTCTTGACTTAGCAGCCCTGAGAAGCCTGGTTTGCTCTGGAATATGCCCAGGAAAACTGGGATTCACAGAGAACTTGAAGTCTGCTTCCTGAAGCTGGTATGGTCCCAGCTCCCTGTTTGCCAAGTGGCAAACAACCTCAGGCTGTGGCTGCCCTGGGGCATCAGAAACCATTACTTCATTCTGGGTAAACATTTCAAAATTACATTTCCTGTTTTGTCTTTTAAAGTTATCAGAAGAGCTTCATTCTCCACCCAGAAGAGTGACTTCTCTTGTTTACTGTTTTCACAAATGTACGGCATGGAGATAAAATACAATAGATTATATACTTGGAGAAGTTTAGAAAATGAGGTTCATTTTATTGTTGGGTAAACTATGTGAGCCTGAGAGTCTCTTACTGAGCTGCAGAGGCAGCAAGAGCTCCACAACCCCAAACTGGTGCCCTCGCGAGACAGACTGTTCAGCTTCACTGAGTCAGCCAAAATAGCTGATTTTGCCCTAACTCTTCCAGTAACGTCTCTAATAAATGTTTTCACACCTGTGACAGATTCAGGAACTCCTGGGATTTCTCTGATGCTCAGCAGTGAAAGAGTTTGTTATTATCTTCATCAGGTCTTCAGCTACCTACAGGAAGAAAAGATTCAAAAGTATCATCAGCCTCTGTCTTTGCAACACTTGCAGATTCAGAAACTCACCAAAAAACCTTTTATTTTGCAACTAAGTTCCCATTAATTCCCTTTTAGACCTCCTGTTCATCTCCCAGTTGGACCATCCTCTGTCCCCTCCTCCAAGGCACAAATATCCCCATACAACACCCTCCCCCAGGCTAATGTTAAGGCACTACTTTTAAACTCATTAAATGTTATAGAGGTGCTAACTCCATATTTGCCATCCAAAGACAAGATAACAGCAAGCCAATCTCCCTTTATAGAGCAAAACTCTAATCTAGTATTGTAGATAAAAACAAATCCTACAATTTTACACTTAATCATCACATTTTGTCTTTTGTTCCCCCCCAATACATATTTGTGAGGGTCTTTTGCTGTTTTGATGAGTTAAGTGTGAAATTTCACTGATGGGATGCAATTTCACTGATGGGATGCATTTCAAAAGAAAATCAAAAGCATGAATCACCGACAAATGTAGCGTTGCAGAGCTGTCTTCTTATTTTTCAGTTGGATTCCCAGGTTCAGCAAAGTGCTGAGTTCACACACCAGAGTGCAGCAGGCATTTGTATGCAAGGTATTTTGGAAGTGAAAGGCAAGGGCATTCATGATTTAGCCCTTCAGTGAGAGGCAAATTCAGTCCTGCACGTTTGGGGAGAAAGTTGTCAAAGGTACAGGCACAAAAATAAGGTCAAGTTTGATTCCACAGTAGTCTAGATGGCAGAATTTCATAGAAACTCATTTAAATTATCAGTTAGAGATAGGTCCACCCACTCCATTCTAGATTTACTGGAAATAGACTCTTTGTTTCATCAAGCGGTTGTGGTGCCATTGAGAGCAAACTTTGCTAAGCCAGAGCTGTGGAGGCAGGGAACAAGTGCATGGAGTTTAGAATCAGCAGTGATATAAAGCTATTGCAGTCACTACAGAACAATTCTTAAAATTCAATGCCCACTTTGATTGTAATCCCTCCAAATTCAAGCCAACTTAAAGATAAAACTAAATAATCTGCCAGAATAGATTTACTGCATTGCTAAGAGACATTAGAAAATGTACCTGGGGGTGGGGGTGGGGGGGTGGGGAGGCTGGAGCAGGGGGGAGGGGGGGAAGAAAAAAGCCAAAAGATCATGATGAAACCTCTAATATAGAATTCCTAATAATAGATATAAAAGTCCTTTAGAAGAGGTAAGGCAGGAAGAGAGGGAAGGGAGTAAAACGTCACATATAACAGTGAGAAAACCAAAGGCACAGATTTTCAATATTCGTCTTAAGACTCCCCAGCAGGCTGGAACAGAAATCAAACCTGAAACCTCTAGTCCTTTGCTTTGAAATACAATTTTAAAACGTGCAAACATCTGAAGAAACACGCTACAGAGCAACACACACTTAATTTACCTCCACACAACAGGAGCGAGAACAAATCTTATGTCTAATTCCACACAGCCTGGTTGTATTCCTGCATTACCAGAGCTCATGAGTCCCACCATCACACAAAACGTGGATGATGCTGGTGTGAGCACGGTTTCCTCTTCAAAAATCCAGGAGGTCCTGGTTCTTATGCCCAAGGCAGAGAATAGAGCACATCCTGGGGCAGAAATGACCACTGAGACCAGCTCTCTGTCCCTCCTGTCCTCCTGTCCAGCCCAGCTCTCTGTCCCCACTGTCCCCACTGTGCTCACTGTCCAGCCCAGCTCTCTGTCCCCACTGTCCCCACTGTCCTCACTGTCCAGCCCAGCTCTCTGTCCCCACTGTCCACCCATCACTGTCCGCACATCCATGGTGTTTGGGGAAAACAACTTTCCCCGCTCAAACTTGCCTAACTAAATTTAGCTTTGAGGAAGAAAAGAAACCACCAAATGGTTCCCTTTGTCCCCCATCGTCCTGCCTTGGTTTTATGTTAAAAGCGAGAAATTGCACAGGCTATTGGGGCAACAAGCTGAGTGTGGGGTGGCACCAAACTGCGAAGAGGGAGAGGAGCTGTTGGGTGTTTCTTTCCCCTCCTAAGCAGGCATTTCCCCCTTTCTTTAACTCTCACTTTTCACAGGTTTATGTGGAGCTGCAGACCCCCAGGACAATGGCATTCCCGGGCATTCCCGCTGTCCCCCTGAGGGCCGGCGTTCAGGGACAAGGGAACAGAAACAAAACAGAAACAAAAGCGTTCGCTGCCCCTTTCTGTGGCAACTAAATGAAACCCCTCGCACCAAGCTCCGTCTCCCGCTTCACCTCAGCCGGCACACGAACTTACAGACAGGGTCACTGTGAGGGCTGAGCCCCCCGAGGGGAGCTCTGTGAGGGCTGAACCCCCCGAGGGGATCCCCGTGAGGGTCGAACCCCCCGTGGGGATCACTGTGAGGGTCGAACCCCCCGTGGGGATCCCTGTGAGGGTCGAACCCCCCGTGGGGATCCCTGTGAGAGCTGAGCCCCTCGGGGGGAGCACAGTGAGGGTCGAACCCCCCGTGGGGATCCCTGTGAGAGCTGAGCCCCTCGGGGGGAGCACAGTGAGGGTCCAACCCCCCGTGGGGATCCCTGTGAGGGCTGAGCCCCCCACGGGGAGCAGCCCCCGAGCCGCGGCCCGCCATCCCCCCCTAGCGCCCGGCTCCGGCCCCGCCGTCCGCCCTCGCCTCTCCCACACCGCCCTCTGCAGCCGCTCCCGGGAGGCTCCGGCCCCGCAGGAAAACACAAAGAATAGAATATAAAGGGTTATTCCTTGTGTCGGAGATGGGGGGCCCGTCCCGGCAGGGTGGTCCAGGCAGGCCCGCGGCGGCCCCGGACACACCGGGGCTTCCCCCGAAGCTTCTCGGCAAGGATTCCCCCCAACAAAACCTGCCGAATTCAGGCGGCATCAAACTGCGCTGAAAAGATGCTCAGCCGGCCTTGGGGGAACAGGGCACCGTCGGCCCCGTGTGCGGGGATGTGTCGCTGCTGCAACGCCCCGGTGCTCCCCAAGCCGCAATGACACAGCTAAGGGGGGAAAGAGTAATTTCAAACCCTAATGACTGTCATAGTACGGCTGTGCTGCCGGCAGGGCCCGGCGGTGACGGGGGTGAGACAGCCCGGGCAGGGCTGTGACATCAGGGCTGTGACACCGGGGCTCTGACACCGGGGCTGTGACACCGGGGCTGTGACACCGGGGCTCTGACACCGGGGCTGTGACATCAGGGCTGTGACACCGGGGCTGTGACATCAGGGCTGTGACATCAGGGCTGTGACACCGGGGCTGTGACACCGGGGCTGTGACACCGGGGCTGTGACATCAGGGCTGTGACATCGGGGCTGTGACACCGGGGCTGTGACATCAGGGCTGTGACACCGGGGCTGTGACACCAGGGCTGTGACATCAGGGCTGTGACATCAGGGCTGTCTGGGCTGGGCTGTGACATCAGGGCTGTGACATCAGGGCAGGGCAGTGACATCAGGGCAAGGCAGTGACATCAGGGCAGGGCTGTGACATCAAGGCTGTGACATCAGGGCAGGGCAGTGACATCATGGCA
>JAWWEU010000050.1:9927916-9952968 GCA_035583155.1 Acropternis orthonyx | reverse complement strand
CAAGGCTGTGACATCAGGGCAGGGCTGTGGCCTTGGGACTGTGGCCTCGGCCCCCAAACCCGGAGCTGCCGTGGGGGGCATGGCCGGGGTGCCGCTGCCCTGCCCTGCCCTGCCCTGCCCTGCCCAGCTGTGAGGATGCAGCCCCCGTGCTGCACCAACCTGGCTCGTGGAGACGCCCCGGTGGGCACACAGAGACCTCAGTTGTCCTCGCCAGCATTGCCGGGTCTCATGCCCTGGGAGCGGGTGGGGAGGGGCTGCCACCCCTCCCGAAGGGTTGGACACCCCAGGAGGTGGCCGTGGGGACAGACCCATGTCCAGGTGCTTGTTGTGGTCAGTCTGGGGACAGGCGATGTGAGGAGGGACACGGGGGCTCGTCCAGCCCCACTCTGGTGCCTGGCCAGGAGAGTGAGCACAGCACCTGGGAAATTACAGAACCACAGGGTGTGCCGAGCTGGAAGGGACCCACAAGGAGCATCGAGTCACCCCCTGTGCCCCAGAGCATCACCCAAAGGCTCCTGCAGCTCTGGCAGCCCTGGGGCTGTGCCCACTGCCCTGGGGAGCCTGTTGTATGTTGGCTCTCCACTGATGTGGCAAAGGCAATTACGGTAGAAAAGGAAAAACCCAGGACAAGCTTTCTGCTGGTAGAAAGCAGACAGCTCTGGTGATGTTAAATAAACCATTTTTATTTATGTTCTTAGAAGATTTGGCATTAATTTTCCCCCCATCTTGAAATGATGCAATTCTCTTGCTTAGACCTTGGCTAATCACTTCAAAAGCCAGGTAATGGAAAAAACAGATGGATGTGCTCACTGAAGACTGAGACTTTGAGGAGCTCATAGAATGGAATCAGTATATCCTGAGCTGGAAGGGACCCACGAGGATCACGAGTCCAACACACACTGACTCATACTGTACACACTATTTGCTATAGAGAAGCATCTGTTATTCCCTGAACACAAGCAATGGGCTTTGTTGCTGGGCTGTAGCACTGTGCAATTTAAGCCTAACTCTCCAAAATACAACTGCCTTTATCGAGCTGAGTGCTCTGGGTACCAACCACTTGCAGTCCCTCGTATGAAATGTGATAAAACAAGGTCACTGCTTAATGACCCTGAGCAGTGCCTGCCACGGCACCACTGGGACTTCTGCCATTTCTGCAGGGGACCAGAAGAGCTCCTCACAACTCATTCTCTCATAAAAATGATTTACAGCTGCATTCACCTTGCCCAAAACAGCAGAGCCATCCCCTCAGCCTACACATTTCAGGCTTTCTTTAACTACCCTCTTGTGGTACTGCTGCAGAACGACAGCTTTTTCTAACAGGCTAAAATAAATCCAGTTTTACTTCACTTTATAGGATTAACTCAGACAAAACTTCCCTTTTGGAAGGCAATAACTGCGTATTGCTTGAGACACCCTTTTTTTTTTTTGTTAGTTTGTTTTTTGCACCAAATACAACGAGGCCCCCAAAATAGGGACCACTGAAAATCCCAGGAAGTTTTTACTTACATTTCTAGTTGTCTGTAAAAGAAAAGAAATTTCCAAGCTTTTGATGCTAATACAATCTCTGCTGCATAAATACAATCCCTTCCCCCCCCAACAGTGATTCAACAGAAACTAGTTAAGGGCTTTGAATATGCAAAGCAAAAGATACATCTCATAATCACAATGTGTATTTCATAGGTAAAGTCTCTTTGTAATGAGCTGAATAAGTTATTTCTTATTTTCTTATATTGAAACAAAGACAATTGTACCAGGGCTGGATGGCTCAGTTCCTAGGGCTAAATGCAAGTTTTTTCAATAGATATAAATAGATATAAATTCAACCAAGAAAGGTGCTGCACTCAGAGTGAGTCTCAATATTGAGCAATAGTGATGATTAAATCAGCCACAGTAGGTGCTAAAATACAGAATATCTGCCTTCAGTAACCAGAATGACTTCAGGCTTTATCAACTTGGGTCAATACTTGAGGTACTTGAATTATCAAAAAATAAGTAAACTCGCTCTTTCATGGATAAGTTTAACAAATCTAGGATGCCTGACGTTGATAACATGGGTGAGGTTTAAAAGTGCTTTCTAAAACCAGAAGAGCAATGTAGAAACTCATTTCCAACCATCACAGACTCTGCAATTTACCTGATTCAGGCTTTTTTGTGCTCTCAAGTGGCCGGGGCAGTAACCTCGTGTCCCTGAGTGACTCCTGGGATGGCTCAGGCAGGAGGTGCCTGGTGTTACAAGGGTGACTCTGGAGTTTTGTGTTCCCAGCAGTGCTTTTCCCATTTATAAAACAGGGATAATGCTACAATGGAGTCTGTGTTATGAGACCAGCAGAGGAAACCTCAAATGGCAGCCAAAAGGGCGTGTGAGATTCTTGGGTGCACCATGATTTCATACTCTGCTCCTTGCTGGATCGAGCTTCTTCCCTCTGCTGTGCCTGACAGCGTGGGAGCATTTTGTTGGCTGTAAATACCTGTGTTTCCATACGCAGACAGAGCACAAATGAGGAGGGGGATACTTTTTATCACCAGCAAATACCTTTGTGCTAACATTTCAGTTGCAAGATACCTGTGGAAAAAGAAAGGTGTGTCCCCAACACATTGCCAGCTGGGAACTTCCACCTTGCCCAGGGCCACGAGCAGTCCGAGCTCCTCCAGGCAGAGACAGGGCACGGGGAGAACAGCCTGCCCTCACCTGCAGCTCTGTTTCTCCCCAGCCAGCAAAAATCTGGAGTCTTTTGTAGAGGTTACCATGGCTAATGCACTGAGAGCCTCAGGTTTAGTACTACTGAAGGATTTTTTTGTGTTATAGTAGCACTGGGCAATGTTCACTTGCCATAGTCAGGGCAGCAAGCACAGTGCAAGCACAGAGTAAGAGACAGGCTGTGTCCCAAAGAGCTCCACTTAAGGAGTGGCCAGGACTGGCACTTTACATTTGAAGGACGAGACTGTAAAGTCAGCAAAGGAGAAGGTACTCCCACCACTCTTTTGCATGCACTTCTCTCAGCCAGCTAAGTTAGAGGCTTCTCTTCATCCAGAGCTATGGCAGAGCCGCCTTCAAAAAGCAATTCAGACCACTCATGTTGGGATCCTGCTCCAAATGGCCTTCTGAATATACACACGGGTATGCCCAAAGCTGGCAGCTGGAGTCCAGAGCAGGAAGCTGCTTTATCCAGGTGGGACTTAACCGAGTCACCGTGGGAGTAACAAATCCCTGTGTGATTTGAGCCTTTGGCCACTGTTTGAACCACAGCTCACTGTTCTTCCTTGCCAGAACCAAAGCAGCAAGCCAAGGAGCTCCTCTGTAAATGCAGCGTGAGCACTGGTGTGTTAGCTTGTTCCAGGTGGCTTTCAGCAGAGTCCCTGCACGTGTGAAGCAGCAGTTATGAGTTCAAATCAACAAGAATCATGCTAAAGAATTACTTAACAAGGCACAGCCACAGCAAACAAAAATACTTTCAGTAATATCCTCCCTAGCCTCTATCTGCCTACCTTCAATGACTACAGTTTGCATGAGCTCATACAGGCAAAGGTAAAAAGGATCAAAAATATACAATGTCTATGGCTTTTGGAAAAATATTCCACAGTGTTTATTGCTGCCTGTAATAGATTTAGTTGTCAGAGGCCATGAGAGAGAAAAGCACTGCCAAGAGTGCAGCAGTAAGGTTTGAATAGCAGAAAACTAGGCTAGAGCAAGATATGAGTAAGGAAAACCAAAGACAATAGAGAAAGTTCAAAAAGAAGGGACAAAGTGAACACTGTACTGGGAAACAAATGGTAAGAGTACTTTCAAAGATCCCTCTCCTATACACTGTAGTTGGCATCTCAGCAGGTGATAGGAAGCTGCCAAGTGGAAAATTAGTTGGAGAGTGGGAAGGTGGGACTCTAAAGCCTGAAGCAAAGTCCTGGGTGCTGTCAGCACAGTAGCTGAGGGCTTTCGATGATCTATATCTCACACAACCTACAGAATTAATACCCTTACGAGTCATTTCATTCCCACAGATGGTATTTGGTGTGTGGTCTTTAACTGAACTTCATTTCTTAAACACTACTGAATGAAAAAATAGAAGCCTTAAGACAAATGTCCTGAATAGAACACCCTGCAAAAAAGATCAAATTGTCTATACCTGCAAGCTAACATCCCTATATCAAACTTCTGAAAGACAATGAATGCACCTGAAAAAGTTTAAAAGCATTAAAAATCTCATTTCATCTCTTACTACACCTTCCAGGCATATTCCTCTGAGCATCACCAGTACTACAAGACTCCACACATGGATCTTCGAAGGTGTGTAGCACTTAAATTGGATTGAATTCAAAGGGAGTGAAATGCCTCGATCCTTCCTGGGACTCTGGGAATGAGGGACTCATTGGCTTAAATGGGAATTAAGGATCATCAACAAGAGTTTGCTCAGCACCTTGGGAGGACAAAGAGCACAGTCTGGACAATCCAGACCACGTTTCTTCCCCCTGAAGACACAGAGAGAGCTGTCAGGGCTCCTCTGGCAGTGCTGAGATGAGCCTGGAAGATGATGCTCTCCTCAGAGCCTCTCTGGCGGGGACGCTCACCCTCGCTCCGATAGTTCCATCCTTCTGTGGCCACCTAGAGCTGCTTTCATTCAGAAACTTAGAAGGCTTTTAATGCTGTGCATCCAGAAGACTGAGATTATGGTCTAATTAAAATCTAATCCAAGTAGGGTATTACTATATTTTAAAGAATCTGGAGAAGCCAAAGATGTGGCCTCCTTTTTGTTCCTTTTTCCCTGATTACTCTAATAATGTTAATAAGATGGCTTATAAAAGATTGCCATTTCCTTTCCATTTTTAACAGCTATTCCTTCTGAACAAAACCCCACTCTTGGGAAAAAGGATTTCTTCCCCATAGCAACGCTGGGGTACTCCACACAAAGAAGCACCTAGCAGTTTAGTTCACATTTTTTAATAACATGGCACAATTTACATTACACAAGTCTTCGCTGATGAGGAAACATGCTGAAGATTGAGAGCCGCTTCACTTTTCTTTTCACATAGGATCTAGAAAGGACTTTATTACATACAGGATAAACAGCAAAAAGGTTTGTATATAACAATCTCTTTACAATACTGAAAGCTACCACTACGGTTCCAGTGTACATATTCTTCAGGGTTGGGATTTTTTTGTATTTTTCCTTTTGTTCGTAAAAAAAAAAAAAAAAAGAAAGAAAGAAAGAAAAAAAAAAAAAGAAAAAAAAAAGAAACCACCGCCCAACAACTGGAGTTCACAAAAACTGACGCTCACAACTAAACCTTCAGTTGACTACTAAAATAGATCTCTGATCATTAGAAACAACTGTCTGTAGTTAACTTTTTTCTTTTTTTTTTTTTCTTTTTTTTTGCCAAAACAGGGTAACAACTTCAGATAGCACTTTAATACACTAGAAGACCAATGGAACTAATTTTATTTCATACATATATTTTACAGTCCAGTAGACAAGATATTGAATTCTCTCTGATAAAGTCATATTCTCTCCAAATATTTAGACAAGAAACTTAACGCATTATAAAAAAGTGTGTTATGAAAAGACAAGATTTCAGAAGATTGATGCATATTTTTAAAAAGGACTGTGTTCTTCACGTTATTTCATGGCTTCTATGGTTAGGGAACAACAAGGCTGGCCTGTTAACTATTCACAGACTTTATTACCAACTGAAATACAATAAATTGCATTATGAAAGCTGCAATGGAGTTCATTAATTAAACACTGATCCACAGTGAAAACACATCCATCATTTAGAAAAGTATTCTTGTAGGATTTGCTTCAATGTTGCTAAAAATCACTTAACACAAAAAAAAAAAAAAAAAAAAAGCAGTGTGTGTACAGATAAAAATGACACACTGGCAATAAAACCAGACATGGATGGCTGTAAGCAGATGTTCTCCCGAAAAGGAATTGGACATGTTAAGTGACAAAAGTTCTGGAAAACATCCAGCATTTGATTATTCCTGTTTAACCCAGACGAATGTGACTGAAACCCAATTTGCCAGGACTCCAGTGTCAGTGACTGCAGAGCACTAACCCTGACGCTGTCGGAGGGACACGCGAGCCACAGTGCCCTCAGCCCGGGCAGGGGCTCACACAGAGACTACACCTCTACATGGGCTGCTGCTTCATCAAAACAAGCGAGAGAGAAAGGCTTCTATTAGAAATGAGCTTGTTCAGGGAAAATATGACTTTAATTATGGTGTGTGTTGAAAAGGCTCCTTTGAGTTATAAAGGCTTTTGTGAAAAGCCTTAAATTCATTGCATAGTTGAAGGGGTTTAGCTGTCTATAACAATATATGTAACACAGCATAAGCAGACTGTGTTGATCAATATTAAGTTTGCAAATAGCACAGTTTAAGAAGTATTAATGTATTATGTTACTTAATTTTATCTATTTACATTTGTACAAAGTAAAGCTTTCATCTTACCCTTTTTGCATATATGAACCATTAACCCATGAAGCAATCTTTTTACATAAATATCTACAATTGACTTCATTTGTGGTCAGAAAGAGCTTTGTAGGGTTGACATTGGTGGTGGCTTGTTTCTAGTCAAATCACTCAGATTGGTGCCTTGTTCTTCAGTTCAAATTTTGAAATTTTTAAACTAGAAATAAAATAGAGTAGGAGACACGAGGAACGTATGGACTTGGCTAAAAGATCTGGAAAATTTCAACATATAATATACAAAAAAAACCATTTCAAAATCTTTGCACTCAGGTCTATACATATTGTACAGTGGGTCACATCCCCAGTCTGTATCAATGACTAGTAAGAAGGTCTTTATATTTTATATTACAATGGTTTTGTCCCTCTTTCTCTGGTTTTTATTGAGTCTCACTCTGCTTATCGAGCTTCGATGTCCTTGAGGGTGTGAGAGGGAGGCCTCTCTCTCATCTCTGCCGACAGAGGGGTAGTCCTTCTGGGAGACCCAGGCCGAGGTCCCAGCGTAGAAATAAGAGGCGGGGGGGCACTGAGAGCTGCTGTGGGGGGAGTTTTATTGAGGATGCTGTTCTGGTGTGCCGTGGGGGGGCTCACCCTGGGGTAGTGCATGCTGGGCAGGCCGGGGGTGATGAGGCCCGGGTGGGGCAGGTGGCCGTCCAGGGCGGCGGGGTGCACCGAGTGCAGGCGCGCGTGCTCGTAGTCCTCCCGCAGCATGTGCAGCCGCTCCCGCTCGTCCAGGTGGGCGCCCCTCTCGTGCTCACGGCGGGGGTCGACGGAGAGAGGGTGGTGGTGGTGGTGGTGGTGGTTGTAGTCATGAGGTTCCCGATCCCTGAATGACCTGTCCGCTTCGTACAGTCTCGGCGTGGAAAGGCGGTGAAGGGGGTCATTCCTTAGCAAAAAGTCTCTGCCCAGGGGGTCTCTCCGATGAATGTCCAGCTCTCGGTATGGATCTCTCAAGGGATCTCTCATTGGATCCCAGTGGAAAGAAGGATAGGGGAAACGTTCTCCACCAGGAATTGGGCTAATTCCCATAAAAGGGGTCATCATGCGAGTCCTATCCAGGCCACTGATGCTGTTCATGTGATGTATTCCAGTTACGCCTACAGTCATGGGCATAGACACTAGAGGACTTGGATGGACGTTGGATGTAGATATAGGTGGTGGCTGATCAGATGACCTATGAGTCTGAGGTCCCTCAGGTTGAACATCATGGTCTTCCTTTCGCTCTTCCTTCACTTTGACTTCGTTGCTTTTCTTCGGATTCTCGTACGCCGGCTCGTTCTTCCTCTCGGCCTCGCGGTTTGAGGTGCTGTTAGGCCTGGTGCTCTCCACAACGGGGGGCCTGGCATAGGGGGAAGGAACCCTGGGCATCTGCTTAGACTCTTCCACCACTCGGCTTTCATGGCTCAGGCCTTCTTTCTCCGAAATGTAGTTGTCCTTCACCTTGTGCTCTTCAACATTAATTTCCTTCCGAGATTCGGAGTGATCCCTCTCTCGTTCTTTGGGCTTCTCTTTCTCTCGAACCTCGGGGTTCAGATGGCTCCTGATCTGCTCGTTTGAGCTGCGGGTATGTCCGAGGGAGTTTACAGGATGGATAGGTGCTGGCGAAGGATGGCTGGAGTGTCTTTTCTCAATGCTCTCCCTACGAGAAAGAGAAGTGTGAAAATGAAGGCAGGGGAAACTCTGCAAATAAAACAAAGCATCAGAGCATCTGGCTCTCTCCTCATGGCCTTGCAGAGAGTTGGTGACATGCACCACTAAATGCACTGTGCCTTTGGCACACCCAAAACACCACAACATCCCATCTCTAAACTTGGCCTGTTCCATTATCTCGTCCCAGAAGAAGAAGATCTCCAAAGCTGCTTTGTGAACAATGTGGTTGAGATCTTAAGCACTGAAGTCCACAGAAGGCTCCCACGGGAATCTGGCTCTAGGACACATATTTCTAAGAGAATGGCCTTAAATGTTTGCAAAGAGAGAGAAAAGCGAAAACATACTAATTTAATCCAAAAAAGTGAGGCAATCAAATCCAAATCACATGGTTAATAGTATTTTACCTGCTTCTTCTATTAAGAATACATTTGGGAAAATAGATTACTTGTTTTTCAACTGACTTTCAGAAACATTTCTAGACCTGTATATGTTTAGTAATTTCTCTCCTCTATTCTCTTCAAACATGTAGCTTTTCAATGTGTTTCTCACAATTCAATGTACTTCTTCAAACTGAAAACAAAAGCCTCTCAAGAAACCATTACTGCTGGTAACAACCCAACCCCCTGAACAGGTGGACAGTTCTCCAAGTGTGCAATGACCTCAGTGCAAGTGCTTTAACAGCGCCGGCCATAGATCGTGTGCCAGCTTCCTCATACTACTCTGTCTGCCCATGATTCAGACCAGCTCTGAAAACATCTCTGAAGTCAGTTGCTCTTCAGATGACCAACCGTTTCCATTTCTGTGGTAGGGACAGGGCCAATGTTAGGAAGTCTCAAAATACTTTGAATTCACTCCATCTTTCAAACTTATTTATGGTGCACAAAAGGTTAGAGAATTATTGTCTGGCAGTGGACAAAACCTAAATAAGGGAATGGGTTCCATATCAATTATTTTCAGGGAGCAGTGTTGACCAGGAGTTCTTATGGGCAGCACTAAGTGCAAAAGCTTTCCTATTTTAAACTAATCAAATTCATAAGGTCAGTCTGATCCCTCAGTTCCAATGATTTTAACCTCTTATTAATTTCAGTTGATCTCTTGGTTGGAGTCTCTCCATAAAGACAGCTCCATATACTCAAGTGTTGGACACGTGCCGTTTGCTGAGCATGGAAATTCTGTTCCGTGCAGGATGATGGACAACGTGCTGGTAAAGGCAGAAATTATTGTGGCCACGGACTAAACCACAAGAAGTTCCACCTCAACATGAGGAAGAACTTCTTTCCACTGAGGGTGGCAGAGCACTGGAACAGCTGCCCAGGGAGGTCTCTCAGGAGACAAAACCCATCTGGACATGTTCCTGTGTCACCTGCTCCGGGTGACTCTGCCTCAGGGGGTTGGACTGGATGATCTCCAGAGGTCCCTCCCAACCCTAAGGATTCTGTGATTCTGGGAAAATTGAGGGGTAAGCAGTGAGGTCTTTGAAGTCCCCACCAGCTCCAGTTTACGTGGTTTCTCTTCGGGTGGTGCAGTCTCTGCTGAGCAAGGCGTAACCTGAACAGGCTGGGGTGAGGACAGGGGGGTGACATCACTCTGGACAAGATCAGCAGTACTGGCTGCCTGAAGGGCAACTCAGCAGGAGAAGCAGACACTGTCTCCTTCACCTACACAATTTCTGCTACCTACTTTTCTTGCTGAGCTGAACTGCGTAAGATTTCTGCCTTCAGGAACTTCTGGACAGTGAAACTGCAGCAACTGCAGAAAAAATCTCTTTGAGAAGGAAACCCTCATTATTACAATCTCACCAGGTGCATCTTTTGCTGTGTCCAGGCTGGACTGTTGAAACTGTCATTTTATGGGACATCTCTGGGAGATCTCCAAGGGTCTAGAACGTTAGAAAAGGTTTGGAAGATGGAGCATTTCGTACCAGAACTGCCTAATCTGCACTGTCCAACAATTAACCCCTTGGTATCAGTTTCTGCCTGGACTGACAGACCTAAACAGTTTGGAAATCCCATCCTGGCTCTAATTACCCTCCTCTTGCTTTCCACCAAGAATTGAGGCATTGGATTTAACAGCTTCCAGATTTTGAAACAGGGAGACCAAGTCAAGGCACTCCAGTGAGGGAGTCTCAGTTTGAAGGCTTGATACTTTTACCTTCCTGGGAAAACACTGGCTTGTGGGCTCTGCAATCTTTTATTTATTTAGCTCATGGGACGAGTTCAGGGGGCACCCTTAATTGTTTTATGTCACTTGGAAAGCCCATTGAGTCCTTACGCTGATATTTAATCAATTTTCCATATAATTGATGTATTTTAAATGATGCAGAAAACTTAGACAAAATAACAGGCACTTTCTGCAATTAAAGAAAAAATATATGTGCAACCAAAATAACATATTCCTTTGCCAATTGCACCCTGCTCAATGACAGTGTTGGTACCATCTCAAGAGCCTATTGATCACACAGCTCATTTAATTGAACTCCAGGTAGTCCAGTGGTCAGAGAAGGAAGACTTTGTTTATTCTCAGATTCATCAAGGGCTCCTTAGGCTAAAAATATGCACCCCACTCTGCCACTGCTCTTACTGGGGCAGAGCCAAGCCCAGAGGTACCTCTGAGGTACCTTTGCACTGAAGGCACAAGGAACTGAAATCAATGCTTTTGGCTTCCTGGCCCATTTTGGGGCTGGTAAAGTTAGACCCTTGATGACAGGATGATTCTGAGATTAAATTACTCCCCTGGGTGGTATTCCCAGTTCTTCCTGTCTGAGCAAATTAGCTTAAAATAGGGAACAAAGACTGGGACCTCAACTAGAAAGCAGGGCTCCATCCCCTCCCCACTGGGTGCCACTGAACGTTACACAAGAGGTGGGAGAGGCTCACAAACTCCTCCAGACCTTCCCTGCACAGGGAGCACGACTCCAGGAAGGGATTCTCAGCATCTTCTCAAACAGGTACCAGTGTGAACATGCTGCAGAGTACAGCTCTGCAACCCCCCCCCGCCGGATGCATGGCAGCACCAGATGGGCAAAAACATCACTGCGCTCCACTGGAAGGCAGAATTGTGCACAGGTATGAGGAATGAATGATGCTTACTGGTAAACTCTCAAATTATTGAAAATAAATATGTTCTGGGCTATGATATGGAGTTCAGGCAATGCCAAAGCAGCTGCAAGGAATGTGTTTCGGAAAGGGATTTTCTTCAGCAGGAACACTTTGTAAGGAAACAACAAAACAGCAACCGAAATCATCACGTAACTACAGACTACCCAGGTCATTAGTAACTGAAATGCTTTGCCATTCAAGCCAGTAAAGTTACTCACATGCTTAAGCACTTTGCAGGACAGAATCCCCAATTTGTAACAGCTTTTGAAGCATTAACACCAGACATGAAAATAATGAAGCTATGCTACCAAACAGAAAATATTCCAAATGGAAAATGTAGGTGAAAAGATCTGTAGTTCGACTTGCTTTTACAACAACACAGAAAAGCTCTTACATGTATCTTTAGAATATCTAATGTGTTAGCATAACTTCTTTTAGAAAAGGCTACTAATGCGTATATTTGGGTTAGTGACTGAGAAGTCAGAAAAGCACATCTCCTAAATATTCTTTTATGTTAAAAAATTAGAAACAAAGAGCCATTAGGTAGCAAACTCAACAGGAAAGCCATCAAGCCACAACTGAAAAAAGCTGAAATCAGCCTCTCTACATTTTTCAAGGAAGGCATGCTGAATGGCAAATTCGTATAATTTGGTACTTCATTGTTAAGAGGAATTGTTACTGCATTAACTGCATAATGGGAACAGTCCTGACAAAAAATATATGACCAGGTTTTACTTTCCATTAACCCTTCCCAGCCTGGACATGTTAGTGTGCAAGTCCATGTCAACCACTGGAGAGAAACTGTGCTTGAGGGTGTGTAAGAGCAGTGCGTGTGTGGGGAGGGCTTTTTGGAGGGGATGAAGGTGCTTTTCAGGAACCGAGTGCTCTGATCCTCACTGTGGATTGGCACATGACACCCCCTGTGCATCTGAGTGTTCTCATCTCACACCTTTGTCACTGGTCCCTCTGCTCAGGCTGTTTTGGAAGAGGGAGGAAGCGTTACTTGTTTTGCAGGTAAGGTCCAATTTACAAAGTTATTGGAGTGCATATGAAGGTGCAGATATGTGTCTGACGGACTTCAGAATGTTCTTTTCCATCCTGTCAGGCACTATCTACACAGTAAATCTTCAAGAAGCCCATGACAATGTGGACCCAGGAGGTAACAGAGTGGGTGGGTCTGGTTCTATTCCGACTTGACACGGCCCAAACTCTGCTCCAGCAGAACTCCTTTGGAGGAAGTGCAGTGCAAGTGGGAAGAGAAAGAGAAGAAGTAGGAAACACCTGAGTTAGAAACCTGCATCTTCTGCCACACCACGTGTCACAGGCAGCACTGGCAGCAGCTCCAGCTGTGTCCCTAGCGAAGCTCTGGGTTCCCAATGTGCCAGGCTGGGAAGGGTTAAAAGCGGAACGGAGCCCCAAGCTTTGAACTAGACAATTCTTGGAAGTGTTCTTTCGTACCTTTCTTTGTCATCTTTACTAACAGATGAGTCTCGTTTATCTACATCTCTATCTCTGTCATGAGCTGCAGCAGATGAACTGCGCTCCAGCTCTCCTGGCTTCAGCCAGGGCGGAGGGGTCGGGAACGAAGGAGGAGTTCGGTGCAGTCGGTTCCAGGGCTCGTGAGGGTTGCTAAAGCTCTGCATACTGGGGCCATCCTTGTGGCCGAACATTGAGTTGGGTGCTGAAATGGTGAAGTGGAAAACAAAAAGGTTTAAGAAAAAGGTATGCTCTAGTGAAGGTACTTACCAAAACAACTTTTACAGCACTCAGAGTTAAAATGAATACATATTATTGGGAGCTGGAAAAGGAAAGGAAATTAACAGAGATTCATTAGAGGGTCTCATTCCTAAAAAATGGGCAGGCATCTGACAGCTCTTTTAATTGGAAAGGGGAATGCTGTGGATAAAATTGACACGGGATGAAGGAGGAAGATAAAAGTGGCAATGATCATTTTTCCAAATATTTTGGAGACATCAGAAAATGACCATTATGCGCACTATAAAGAATGGAACTTGTTGCATTTGATCCTGACCCGAAACAAAATAATACGTGACCAAAATCATGCCAGATTTGAAGTATGGAGAAAGAGAGTGAGTTTTAAAAGGATGATCTTTTGTGACTGGCCAAATCTAGAGAAATGTTGATGATCCTGGACTAATAAATGCAGGTTAGTGATCTTTTCCAGGCACATGGCCTGGATTACTGGTGAGAAAGTAAAAACAAATGTTTCCATCCACAGCTAGGGATGCTGCACACATTTAACTGCTTCTGAACATGCAACAAACCCATGGGAAATCTCACAAACACTCAGAGGTTCTATATTTTCACATTTTTTAAAATAAACAATGTAATGGTGACATTTAGCACCACGCTGAACCCAAACTGTTAAGTAATTAGTATAAATAATTTACTGGTGAGTGAAAAAGGTCGCTTTTCAAATTCCCACCTCTTAGTGGTACGTGGTGTAACCAACTGGTAAAACTGACAGCAAACAGCCCCCAGCACTCCATATCCTGAACTTCACAGCAAGAGAGGATGCAAAGGCAAAGAGTTACTCACTGACTGTGGGGTTGCCGAGCCCCCCGAAGGCGTTGCTGCCCACGGCGGTGAGGCCGCTGAAGGACGCCGGCCGGTTGAAAGGCTCTGCAAACCAACACAAACAGCTCAAGCTCCCTGCAGGCTGGGATTCTGACAAAGCTTTACTGTGTGATCCTACTGCACTCCGGGGCTGTGCCCAGCAGTGGTGGGACAGGGTCCTCCCACAGCACAGCTCTGATTGGGAGGGGCTGGGACAGGAAAATCGTGGGTTTGTTCCTGTGACAGTCTACTAGAGAAACCTCCTCTTCAAAGAAAACCAAGGGGTTAGAATTTACATGGCACTTCATTTAAAACCTGCAAACATGCCCATTTTTACTTCCTTTCATTCCCTTCCAGTTCAATTCCATGGTCTTCCTCAGGAAACCTCCCTCACTAGGAGAACTATTATTAACTCTGGCAAGTGTGCTCCAAACACCCTGAGGCCACGGCTCCTAAACCAGAGCCAGGATATAAATAAAATGTCCCATCACACTGATATGTCGTGCTGACCTGAGCATTCTGTAACTCCCTTGGTATGTATTGCTGATCCTACATGAAAAACTAGTGTGGACCGAAAATGCTGGAACAAATCTTTTAGCAGTTAATGCACACAGGAAAGTCATAGAAAAGAAATTCTCACTTTGTTTGGAGCAGTCGAAGAGTTCTGATGAAGCCACTTCTGATAAATAACAGCAGGGAGAGAAGGAAGTATTTTCTATAGGCAGCAGAATGCAAAAACCTGCACTGTGTGTCTGCTTTATCAGTTTGGTGACCCTCCCAAATCCTGCCCTATGCAAAATAAAGTGCAAACTGAGGATCTTGATCTCGGATGCTCCCTAGAGGAGGAGACCACCTTACTGCAACAGCTGCAAGTTCGAAGGGGAATAGCAACCCCTGGTAACTTGGGTGCTTCTGATTTTACATGTGTATTCACCAATTTTCACTAACAGACACACCTAAGGCCAGATCACAAGATTTTAAGGATATGTTTTCCACTCACTTTAGTGGAAACACAGACATCTAAGTAGGAGTTAGGAAAAGAAACACTTCTGCCATCCAAAGCCTTGACCTTAAGGCATTTTTTGGACTGGTTACAACATAACCCCAGTGAAACCCAACCAGCCCTGTCACTCCTCTCCTCTAACACCCAGACTGCTTCCAGAAGTAATTCAAATACGGAAGTATTTCAAAACATGTTGTCAGTGACACTATTCTGTGTATTTGGAACTGCTACCTGGGTAAAGACTAAAGTTAAATGGCTAAAAGGTGCAATTTGTAAAGGTTAAGCAGGATAGTCCACACGGGAAAACTCTGAGTAGTTGCCGAGAGAACGTACCTAAGTGAGCAGCTGGGTTGAGGAAGTTGCTGTGGTGAGGTGGTGGGCCAAAAGGGGTGCCAGCGGGATGCCCCCCACCTGCCAAAACAAAGCAAAAGGGGTGAGTTCCAGGAAAAAGCTCAGGAAGGGCCTCGCTGTGCGCTGGGCTTGAGCATCATTCCTTAAGTGGCTGCTCAGAGAGCCCAGATTGCTGTGCCCTGCGTGGGGCTCTATCTCAGCATCTCATGCAAACAGCAGCTGCTAACCCAAACAGAAATTCCCAGTGAAAGGGGTGGGAGGGAATGAATGTTTCAGCGTGGAAAAATAAAGAAAACACATATGAAATACAGCTTATTTCCAGCATCTCATCTCCATGATGCACCAGACATCACTCTGTGAAGAAATGTTTCTCCATTTACTACCCATAAATACCCACAGCATTTCAGCAGGTTGGGCTTTCTTTTAAAAGCATGCAGAATAATTTTAAATATTTATCAATAGACTAGAATAATTCTAAAATATTTATCAAATAGACTAACAGCCCCTAGCATGTCTTGCAGAGGGTTCATAAGGCAAAGCATATGGGAAATTCATGGCAAGGATTAGCATTTTAATGAGCATGGAGCAAGGAGGGGATTTCACTTCTCAGGACTCACTGGCTGTGGAGAAGAGAGTCGAGGGCCGGGCCAGGTCATGGGGGTGGTGGATGGCTCCGAACAGGCTGGGGCCTGGTGGCCTGCTCAGAAATTCTGGTTTCAGGCCAAAGTCCAGCTTGTGTGGATCAGACTGCATCTGTTTCTGAAAGGGAAAAACAGCATTTGCAAGAGACTGTCCGAAAACACAACAGCAAAAGGCCCTTTCTGAGTGATGTGGGTGTGGCAGTTCATTCATACCGATGTTTTAACAGGAATATTAGATTTTGGGACCCTGAGCATGGGTGCACAGCTGTTTTCCTGGAAGGGAGATCTGAGGCGAAGAGGGAAAAGCTCCTGCCTATTTCCTGCAAATTTCCCCAGTGTTTTCACATCTGTTCACATCCGCCCTCTGGGGTGCTCAGCACAGACCTGCCTTCAACCACAACCATAAAAAGCTCTGAGGAGGCCTCAGACACTTGCTGAGCTGTAAGAATAGGTCTGGCTTATAATAATAAATGTGCAAGGTTAGTTTGGCCCTGAAGCCAGGTGAGCAGTTGTGTTAAAAGCTGGGGGACAGCCCGAACAGTGCCAGGCAGAGCTGCCCCTCTGCCCAGGGGTCCCTTGGCACAGACCAGCCAGCAGACACCAGAACCTTCAATTTGGCTGTGAAGGTGCCACCAAGAAACACTCTGGGTGCAGAGTATCCTTCAGTGCCCCTCGGGGGCTGAGGTGAACCAGGGCACAGACGCAGAGGGGCTGAGCCTGAGGAGCTGCAGCCCCAGTTTGGCTGCTCACGCTCCACATTCCAAGTGCTGCATGGCCCTGTCTTCATTTACACGAGGGAGAAGCAGCAGCCTCTCTCTGTAAGGGGACTTTGCTGGGGTGGCTGGATTGTGACTGAGGAGGGCTCTTCTTTGGGCCACATCCTCATTTAGTGGTGTCTCTTTCAGTAGTTTTATAGAATGAAGGCAGAGGAAAACCAAATTCCCAATGACCTGTGCTCCCTAAACACAGGCTGCTGATTAACTGTGCAGGTCAGCTGAAAGGATTTACAAATGGCTAACACTGAACCAGGAAATCTGAACAGTAATTCTGGAGCAAGATCTGCTTTATAAATTAGTATTTAATGCTGTGCCAGCCCAGAGTACAGACTATTACAATGATATAAATATGCATATTAAAAAGTTACGATCAAGTTAATGCGCATGCCTAGGAGCTGTTTTTCAAGTGCTACTAACATGTCTATGTAGTTAGGAGAACAAAGCAAAAACAAAGAAAAAAGACAGGAAAGTAAAAAGAGAAAAAAAGGCATTATCTGTGGTTGGAGATAAGGGCCTGCAAGAACACTGAGATGGCAAGGATGGCCAAGTTAAGGTCATGTCTTTTAAGAAAGTAGCACTGAAGTGCTTTAACAGTTAAAACAAGTTCAGAAAATACAAATGCCTCAGCTGAAGCCTGTGTGCCAGATTTTTATGCTGTGAACTCCTTTTATTCTTCTTTTTAACAACCAAGTTATAAACCCCTGACAGGCATTGCTCAGAATAGCAAAAGCTGGCTGAAGTTTAATTGCAGACATATGAACGGTGCTGTTCTAAATAATGAACAAATCCCTGCCTGAACAGGAACAGGAGTGTCATGGATGTGTTAAAAGATTTGTGAATGTGTTGGGTTACCTTAAAATAGCACCAGAAAAAAGAGTGAGATTTCTTTTCTCCCCAGCTGCTGTTCAGGAGAGCACCCCCCTTGCTGACAATCCTCACTAATGCATTTCAAGGCCAGAAAACGTGTAACACCTTCACTTGGTGCCCCTTAAAATCAATGTAAATGTCTGCACTGCTGTGAGATCGGGCCACAAGGCCTCTCTTAGAAGAGAGGGGGCCAATTATGGAGCATAAACCCTCTCCTGGGCAGTGGCCAGTGCGAGGAGGAGTGTAAATCTGCCCCGTGCAGCCCTGGCTTCCCCCACAGAGCTCCCTGGGCGTGCATAAAGGTGACCCAGGTCTTGCTGCAGAGGCACAGGCAAGCAAACAGCATCCACAGCTGCATGCAATTTTTCCTGAGGTCAGGAAGGTTGTGTTCTAAAGTTCCCCATCTTGCCTGCTCCTCCAGTGCCTGCTGTTGCCCCCTGCAAGCAATTACTGGGCCAGGTAGTTAGGGAGCCCTCCACGGCGCATGGCCGGGCTGGCGGCACCGCCGCAAGCTGGGAGTCCCTGAGCACATCTGGTTTATTGGCTGCTCTGGGGGCAGGCAGCATCTGCAGCTTGTGCAGAAGAAAAGGCACCTTCCCAACCGTGGGTAAGAAGGACAAATCATCCCGTAGGAGCCTTCAGGCAGAGATTTCACCCTTCGTGGTCACACTGAGGGGGGGGCGTGGTCCCGTCCCCCAGGGACACAACTCGCCTCACTGACTCTAGACAAAGACCTAATTTTTTGACTGAACTGAGAGAGTGAAACACATTTCTCAATTATTTTTAAAATTATCATCATGCACAGCCTCAAAAAGCCAAGCAACATCCCTTCCTGCATTTCTGGGCTTTATCCTTGTGGGTTTTTTAACATGCAAGGTAGAAAAGGATTAGCTAAAAGAAATGGCTGCATGAAAATGGCATTTACTATGAGTTATAAATACAGTGGTATGACCTCCCTCTGAATATCAAATCAAGGAAGATTCAAAGGACATAGACAGCATGGGAATAATAATTTCATTTCAAGAAAATACCTTTTCAATAAAATAAAAAAAAAAAGGACATATAACTCTCTAGGTCTATAATCTTGTCTTTTTTGATAATGGGAAGATGAATGAAGATCACTAGCAGGGGAAACATAAGGAAGCAGAGAAGAGAGATATGTCTACTGGAGCAAATTAACCTGTCAACCTTGGTTAAAAGGGTTATTTTTAAACTCTATTAGCTGCAGGTTTCGGTAGCTGTCCAACATCTTCATATTCTTACAGCAATACCTTATACCACTCGACTCACACACAGACTGCGAAGTGCTGTGGGTTCCCTGGTAATTTTAGTTTCTAAGACAAGGTATTGACTTCTGAAGTACAAGCAGCGAAGAACAACCTCTCCTGACTTAGCAAAAAACTTCAGGAGCAACACAGGGTTTTTCAGTGATGAGTATAGTGAAAATACTATAAAGGGAAAGAAACTTTCACAGAGTCCATGGCGCCATGAAAATAAAACAGTGAGAATGGAAACACCCTCACTAGTACATGAATAAATAGTTTTCCTCTGACTTCTATTTCAGGAGAACCTTAAACTGCCCATGGCCCTTACCCCTAAAGTCTCAAAGCTTCAAAAATAACAGTGGAAATATTTCCATCCCTTGACTTTCAGTGCAATGAGACAGTGTCTGATAACACAACATCACCTGAGGGGCTGTGTCTGCCTGAGCAGCCTGGACACAGCCAGGGCCAACCTCCAGCCAGGAGATGGGTTATGAAGGAAAACTGACGGGACCCGGTGCAGCCACACTGAGTAAAGCATCCTAGGGATGGAAGAAATCTTCCTGTGCCCCCCCGGCTCAGAAACATTAGCAGGAGGGATGGGATACATATGCCTATCTTTTCCAGACTTAAAAAAATTCCATCTTAGTTTGTGTCCTCAGCCACAAATAAAAGCAATGTTGTAGCTCACAGGCACACCTATTTAGCTCTTCCCAGCTACAAACTGGTGGCTATTGCCCAAGATCTGATGTCCTGGCTCTGAGGCATCCCAGACACTCCATGGGGACTCTGCCTTTAGGTTTTCATTCCAATACACCCACTCTCTGAATTGGAGGGTTATGCTGTAATGCTGTGCATGGCTCCTTTAACAAGGCATTGGCCACGGCACAGAACTGCTCAAGTGAGGGACAACCCCTCCCTCTCACAGCCTTGCACTGCCCCTTCATCCCAAATTCTGGTGTACCCACACTCACCTTGACTTTCTGTTGGTGGTGGTAGATCTGCCAGGCGATGTGGACGTGCATAGCACACCACTTCCCAGGTTTCTGCAAAAACAGAAGACAGGAGTCAGTAACTCTCAGAAACTATCCCAGTTCTAGAACCATTACCAATCCCTTAGCCCAGACTGGTTTGGCCCAGGGGATTCCCCCCACCGAGACAAAGCAAAGAATGTCCCTTCAGTGCCTTCCCTCTCCATCCTCTTGGGAAACCAGAAGTGCAAAGACTTTGTCCCTTGCTAAGAAGTTTATCTGGACAGGAACGCTCCTGTTTTACAGACTACTGTAATCCTCTGATGCCACTGTCTGGATTGTTCCCACACTGAGATCATTCCCAAGACTGGCCTTTCCGCCAAAAGATGAAAATTAAAGGAGTTTAAAAGGTCGCTCCAGTTTTCAAAATTAATCTAATCCCTTATCTAATTGCTGGTCTGTACCTCCAAAACTTTAGCTCATAAATGTACTGAAAACACTGGAGGTCAGTCAATTCACTCTGTTTGGGAGAGTCTTTGCATCCTCCCTGTCACCATGGGGAGAAGAGAGGGGAGGAAGAACCAGAGTGTTTGTTACATTTCCTTGTTGATTTAGAACTCCATTTCCAGCACAGCTGGAAACTTTGCCTGAAAAAGACTCATTGAGGATATACTTTTCCCAGTTTTGTTACTTAGGGGTTTGTAGTTAACTACACAGCTAACGATTCCTGTAGATTTAAAAATTATCACAGGAATAAAAGAGCTCCTTGTAAATGAAATGTTTCACAAACTATGGCACATGGTCTGCCTTCTATTTCTACGTGTGTCAACCAATAATTAAATCACACACAAAAAAATAAACCCCATCTCACATACATTACTCCCCTAAACTCAAGCCTTTTGCTACTTCACAACAACTGGCTGTGCCAATGATTTCATAAGTTCACCTGGCTGGTTCAATCAAAATCTAGATCTTCTTAAATACATGGAAAATTTAACAGAAAACCCTTTTGGATGACACAGACTGGATCTTTAGATCCTTATTTCTAAAATATTTCATGTTTGAAGTGGACTGTCTGTCTGTACTGGGCGGTAAATTTCTGGGTGGGATGTACCACACTGAGTAACACTGAAAACACTCAGCAAATAATAAAATGCAAAATCCTTGAGCGTGCAGTGAAATGACAGGGATCACTGCCAGGATTTGGCTCAGGAAATGACAGAAGGATTATCACTATTTAAACTCATGTAAGGGGCTGCCTGAGAAGAGCAAAACTCCCTACTCTGAAACTCTGCATGGTCCTTGAGTGATCACAAGCTGCAGGAGTGACCACACTGCTCCCAGCCGTGTGTGGGACACCCCAGATGACACAGGGCAGCCCTGGTGTGCAATTATTCTGCCGCTCCAGCCCGGTGGGACCGAGCCCAGCTCGACAAACGGGAGCACAAGAAGATTCCTTACCCTCAACATGGGCCTGAACGGATCTGTCAACTGTGAAGAAGAAATGACAGCTTGGTTACATGCCTGTCACTCAAACAATTGCTCTAATTAACAAATCTGTGCTGCTTCATTAAGAGCCAAAATTAAAACGCTGTAATTTTACTTTCAAATGAAGCCCTTTGGGATAATAATCAGTCCTTGCCCCCCGTGCCTGACTGTGGCTCTCCCCCTCGCTGCGGTGCCCGGGTGTTGACAAACAGCTCCCCGAGGCTCACCCAGGGCACTGTGCCCTCTGGCACCAGCACCCAGCTGTTGGTTTAGTGCCACGAAAGTGCTGGTTAACTCTGCTGCAGAAAGCACAGACCTGTGCTTTGGGCACCCTCCTGTTCCCATCGCTCAGTGCTGCTCTGCTCATGACAAGGCTGGAGAGAGGAGAGGGCTCCTTTCCCACAGGTTGGATCCCATGGAGTGGGTTGGAAGGGGCTGGAATGGGGTGGCAGCCCCTGCACACCAGAGAGTGTGTCTGTGTCCATCACCAGGGCCTTGCCTTGTGCCTCCAAAGAGCCACCGCTGACTGACTGCCCGAGGGGTTCTCTGCCACAAATGGGCTTTGCCTTAGTTGTTTTTCACACTGCAACACATGTTGGTAAACAGGGGCTGTAGCAAAACCCAATTTTCTCATTACTATTTTTTATGTGGCCTGTGGGGTTTTTTTTAAGTGGATTATTTTCCTATTCTCCTTTTCTTGCTTGTATTTCATCAATTAATGCTGGAAAATAATTTCAATTTATTTGGTATTGCTCATTTGGTTTGGATTTTCTCTTTTGAAATGCAGTCCTAAAGGAGATTTATAGATGCAAAAGGTACTTAGCAGAGGCAGTGATGGCACAATGCATCATCTTGAAATAATCGAAACTCAAGTTGAAAGGGAACATAAAGCTAAATGACTTCATGATGGGAGGCTCTAGTTATCTCTGCAATTAGATATACAAACAAAAATGGGGCTCCTTCTGCACCAACTGCAAGCAAACCAAAGTACTGGAACTTGGTACAACCCAAGGGAAATGGCTCTGCTGCACTTTAAAGTGGAGCCACAGCACAGCACGGAATTTCAAGGAGAGCCCCTCATTGCTTTGGTCAGAGTTCTGTGTGATGTTCCTCACTGCAAACAGTGTCAGCAATTCCCACACACAAACACCACGGGCAGAGAGCAGGATAGGGCAGAGGCACCAAGTGCTGAGGCAATAAACACTGTTCACATCGTGGAGCTCAGGAATGCAGAGGCACTGAGTGATCAATAACGTGCATCCGGATTTCACCGGGGCGATCAATGCTACAGAAAACCAGGGAGTAACTGCCATTACCCACATTAAAAACAATTACAGGGTACAAACACAAATCTTGGAGGGATCTGTAGAATTCTGCCTTGAATTGGGCTTTTATGCCTTTGCCCCTAGGGCTGTGGGGGAAGAGCTGCCAGCAAGGAGGGAGCTCTGCCCTGGCACAGCATCTGTTTGGAATTGTTCCCATACAACTTCTCTAGTCCTGAAACAGCTCAGACAGCTTTAGTTTTAGGATGTTAATTTGGACACACTGAAGATGGGCAGCTCTAGCACTTGAGGATTTCAGGAGGAACAGCTTTACTTGAGAAAAATAAAACATTTTTTACAGACCCGTGGATCTTTCTGTAGAAGGGTGTGTGGGACCGTCCCAGGTCTGGCTGCAACATCAATAGGATTGGAAGTCTAGAAACACCACAGGGAAAGAGAAATAGTGAGTGACACAAGGCTTAGAAGCAACAGAATGTGAAAAATAATAGTTATCACTACCACTGTCTAAGCAATGGAGATAAACTTTCTAAGGGGGAAAGGAGAACCATCTCAATTCACTTAGTAATACATTATCGTCTCAATTTCCAAACTTCCACTGTGCACCAACTTCCCATTACTTTAATCCAAAACAATGAGGGAACAGTGACTGCTTACACTGGAAAATCTTTCTCAGTCCCTGCCCAAAGGCCTCAACTCCATCCACAGAACTGTCACCACCACATGGATACCAGGGAAAAGTAAGATCCAGTTGAAAAAAAAATTTAAAGGTTTCCCCGTGATTTGAATGTAAATAGTCAGTTAATAAAACAAAATGCAACTTTGTGGAGGAAAAAAACCCTCAAAACAAAAAATCCACCCAACCCCCTACATTTAGACTGAGCTTCTTCCTATGTTAAAATGAAGAAAATAGAAATCAGCTCCAGCATAACTAACAATTAAGTCCCAGAGTTGTTAACAGTCTGATTACCATACAGACGAAGAATCCCACTAATGAACTGCAATTTACATATTCAGTCATTAGAGTGGATGGGCCAATTTAAGGCAGAAGGTGTCTCCTCTGCAGAAATTCCAGTCCTGATTCCACTCTTTAGCAGCAAAGGCTGCACACTGTGACTTCCTCCCACCAATAAATAAAGGAGTGACTCCATGAAAACAAAAGCAAAACCCCCTGAACTCCTGACATTTGTCTCTCCCAGCTATCACATGTGAGAGCTAACTCAGTGTTCTGCACTGTGCTGGAGCTGGGAGCTAATTATGGAAATGAGTAAACAATAATGATCACCATTTCTTAAAATCCTGATTATTACATGACCTTTCATTAATGCACAGTATCTCAGAACTAATTATATTGCTTCTAAAGTGAACTATGCCATTAGATACATAATTTAAAAAAAAAATAATGTTTGTAGATGTATCTGAAACTAATGAAAAATAACTTCTCTTTGTAGTAAATTTGGGAAAAGCCAATTGTGCCCTGTGGAGTTAAGCTGTAAGTCAGACCCAACTGCTGCAGGATGTGGAGCACATCCTACCCCTGCCCCTGAGCTGACTCCCACCGTGTGTGTGAGCAGGGACAGGCAATTCCTGCCTTACCTTGGGTTGAAAAGCTCCTTGTAGTGATCCAAAGGGGCCGGTTGGAGGAATCATGGGGGGAATACCTGATACAGCTGGAGGGTAGGAGTGAAACAGCTGTAACAGAGGGAGAACAACATCAGTGCCAGCTCAGGGCACAGCCAGGACAGGCAGCTGAGCAACACAGGGAAAACATTCCTGTGACATCAGGAAAATGGCACATGGAGAAAACTGAGAAGCATCCAAGTGATCCCGTTGCAACGGTGTTAGTTAAAGCAGTCCATGAGATGTTCACAGATGTCATGATGTTTAGAGCTTAAAAGCAGTTCCAAAACCAGGCAGCCAGAACCTGTCCCTGCATTAGCCCAGCAGAGCGTGAGACAGACCTTTTTCCTTCAATTATTAATTTTTAAATTGGAGAGACGTTTCAAATGGTTTCAGTCTGCGAGTTGTTTCAAGAGAAAAGGCAGAATCCTGAGTTGAATAAGACTCAGAAATCTGCTGTTTAAGCGGAAAAAACCCTGACGAGTTCTAGGATATTGTATCATTAAAACTCCATTAGTACATTGGGATTTTAATGGTATCTGTAGGAAATGAGGAAAATATGCACAATTCTTACTTCATTAGCCTGTCTGAGAGGATATCCTGCCACATCTAATATTAGCAGACAGACAATCTGATTTGTTAAAAATTAGTATTTAAACAAAATGTTAAAGGCAGAACCCTCCAAAAATGTAGGGTAATTTTTTATAAGGAGAGACTGCTAAGCACAAACCCACTGCCCTCAGTGCCCCCTGTGTTCTGCTCCAAGGGAATTTAGGAAACTGTACTAGTGCAGACAAACCCAAGGGAAACAAGCTGGAGAGGGACTTTGGACAAGTGCTTGGAGTGACAGGACAAGAGGGAATGGCTTCCCACTGTCAGAGGGCAGGGTTAGAGGGGATATTGGGATGGAATTGTTCTCTGTGAGGGGTGGGCAGGCCCTGGCACAGGTTGGGCAGAGAAGCTGTGGCTGCCCCATCCCTGGGAGTGTCCAAGGCCAGGTTG
>JAWWEU010000050.1:9882583-9894042 GCA_035583155.1 Acropternis orthonyx | reverse complement strand
CAAGTCCCGTCCAACCTGCCCTTGGACACTCCCAGGGATGGGGCAGCCACAGCTTCTCTGCCCAACCTGTGCCAGGGGCTGCCCACCCTCACAGCCAGGAATTCCTTCCCAATATCCAGTCTCACTCTACACTCTTTCAGTTTCCCTCCTATCAACCACTAAACCCACTCCCAAGCTCATTTCCATTTTAAAAGGCAAATTAATGGAAAAAGAGTGGTTACAGAGCTACTATTTATTGGAGCAAGTGATTACTTATTTCAACAGTTAAAAAGAAGACACATTAAGTTTTATTTTAGCTAATTAGAGAAGTTCCACGTGAACTCCCTGTCAGCCCCAGCTGGATTCCACGTGAGCCCAAGCACTCCAATGTGCAAAGCTACCACTGAAACAGCTCAGTGAGCCTTAGCCTGGAAAAAATTTGCCAGATCAGATCTTTACTTTGAAAACTGAATTTTAGGGAGCTGCAGCTTTTTTTGCAGATCTTTTCAGGCCCTGTGCCTTCTAAAACAGCCAGGGTGACTCCTCTGACATTCCAGTGGAAGACTAAGTTTTATCAGAGACCATAAAGATGTAAAGTCACAATATAATTCTCACCTCCAGGTTACCGGGCCCACTTCCCTTATCAATTAATCTGTCAGCCAACAGTCAGCTCTAATTAATTAAATCCTTTCTTAATGAAAAGAATTTGCCTTGAGCACAGTCTGTCAGCTCCAGGACCATTCTCCAACCAGGAGCATGTCACAGCAAACCCCATTAAATACCTGCAGAGAACCCAACACCAGCAGCAACCTCAAACTCCCTTTGGCTCCTGCAGACACATACAATGTTATTTTTCCATGTCTGTATCCCACTGCCACAAGAGATTATTTCCATTTGTTGGATGAAAACCTGAACTTGCATTTGTCCCTGAGGCACCTTTGCTCCAGTTGCATGAAGAATTTAAGTTTGTGTATCCATAATCCCGGAGCAGAGAGGCTCCCAGAGAAAACCCTGACACCAGAGGCCTCTGAGAACACCTTTTTTGGGGAATATCCAGCATCCAACTTGGGTGTTTCTCAAAATGCACCTTTCATGCACGAAAAGGAGTCATCCAGAAAGCTGGCTCCAAGAAAAAGAAGTTTTTAGACTACTTCTTTTAAAACTATACAGTGACAGACTTTGAGGACACTGAGATTTCATGGGCATTCAGACTTCACAGACACACCAGAGGCCACATTTCCATCCTGTAGAAAAGCCACAGTTTGGAAAGAACTCCCCCCACACCATCCCTGCTGTGTGCATTCCCCAGGTGGGAGGGGATGAACAGGAGGGAGCTTTTCCCAGAGCAACAAGTAAGAGTATTGCATTAGAAAAACACGCACTAATCCCTATGCTAATGATCCCCCTGCTCCCCTTGACTTCAAAGGGCCTCGGATCACATCTGTAATCTCCTGCAAGTGTTAGCAAACAAAATTACAAGTTTTAACACTACAGGTTTCAACAAATTCCCCCTCGCCCTCAGCGCAGCAATGGACTTAAAAATAGATGTAATGAGCAGCTTTGGATCTGCATAAATCCCCTGTGGAGTTCATTAATGATTTCATTTTTGGCAAGACACCATGTCAAATGAGGGAGCATTATTAGAAACACACATACGCATGTACCTGAAACTGCATTGCTGCAAATGCTGAGGGGGAAAAGGAGGCTCTGCAATTCTGGGTTACCTTTTAAGTGACGTGGTTGTAATGGTGTGTAACTGTAAAGCCTTTTGTTCTCGAAGCTAATTACAGCTCTCTGAGGGACGCCCGAATCTACAATTATTTTTGTATTTGAGAAAATGGGATCTGAAATTTTACCACAGAATCCCAGACTGGTTTGGGTTGGAAGGGACCTTAAGGAATGTCTCGTTACACTCCCTGCCACAGGCAGGGACACCTTCCACCAGCCCAGGTTGCTCCAAGCCCTCTCCAGCCCAGTCTTGGACACTCCCAGGGATGGGGCAGCCACAGCTTCTCTGTCCAGCCTGTGCCAGGGCCTGCCCACCCTTCTAGGGGAGAATTCCATCCCCATATCCCATCTATCCCTGCCCTCTGGCAGTGGGAAGCCATTCCCCCTTGTCCTGTCCCTCCATCCCTTGTCCAAAGTCCCTCTCCAGCTCTCCTGGAGCCCCTTTACACGCTCAAAGGCCACAATAAGGCCACCCCAGAGCCCTCTCTTCTCCAACACCCCCAGCTCTCTCAGCTTTTCCTCACAGCAGAGCTGCTCCAGCCCTTGGAGCATCTCCCCAGCCTCCTCTGGACTCACTCCAACCTTTAAGGCTCTGTACTTAAAACACAAGCAGCTCAGCCCCTGCTGCTGTTTGTTGCTAATCCCCACAGCCCGACATGAATTACTGCTCTGTGAAGCTCTCATTTCACACCACGCTTGCTATTGCATGAAATCCCAGGAATGTGCCTGTTGACAAGGCAAGGTTCGGCACGTCCCACCACCAAACCGCCCTCAGGAAATTCCCTCCTGGCCTCTCTGTTTCTGCAATGAGGGGAAAACTCAAACACACCGTGTCAAAAACTATGTGGTGCCTCCACCTCCCGTTTACTCCTCAGGGGAAAAGGTAAATAGAGTATGAGCAATTTCTTTTTTTTTTTTTTCCCAAAAAAAAGTCTAACCTGACTGAGATGTAGGAAAATCATTTACCTTCTGCCTGTCAGAGCAAGTTATCTGCCTGCTTTTTCCATATTACAACCACAGCCCAACAGAATGGATTCACTCTGTCTACAAAGGACAAAGTTTAAGTTGCAGAGAGAACATGAAAGCCCAGAGATAAACTCCAGGTTTTAAGCAGTGCTCATGTTCCATACTTAGCCAAAGGAAAGCGCATAAACCTTAAATATTCACATGCAGGCTGCTAAAGTCTGTTTATCATTTCCTGAAGAATAGGTCCAAAGACAGAATCCTATTCCTTGTCTCCTGCATTTGGAAATCACTTCATCCATAGTATGTTCACTAAAACAAGTAACATGGATATGTTAATCATGAAGGCAGACTTTTACCTACAAACCAGGCTGATCTCTAAGCTTTGAAGCTTCCCTAACTGCACAGATTTTTTTGGCCACTCCTAGTTTTAACTCCTGGCAGCAGCAGAATCATAAAACACTGCAGAAAAATGCTACAGATTCTTCGCCAAAACAAGTAACACCCCCCTGTAGCATCTTTATGAACCACTTCCAGTAACATCCCAATGCTGCTTCTCCCTCTGCTTCACGATCTGCTTCCCAACACTGACTCTCTGAGCAGCAAGAACAAACACCTGAGCAGGAACATCCTAATTCCTGGTGGTACAACCTGGGAACACACACCTGTACTGATGTGGCTGAAAATCCCGACTCGATACTCACTCACAAGCACAAAAAATGGAGTATTAGTGTTAAAAAGGGGGCAATTCCAAGAAATGTCGAGTGACAGGGTCTCCCACTCACTTCTGAATGCAGCCACTCTGTTCTATCACATCCACTAAGTCACATTAGTAGTACCACAGAATGACACCACTGGAGAGATCCAAAGGGCTGCAGGACAGTGACCACACCAAAGACACTGCCCCGCCGGTGGGGACACCTCACTTTTGGGGACCAGGTCAGGCCACCTCAGCTCCTGCCTTCTGAGGACACATTAACATGCTCCAAGGACAAGCCATTTCATTGCTTTTGTGTAAACTGCCAGAGCAATAAAAACCATCATTAGAGACAAGTTACTGGCTAATCTAATTTTTAAGTATGCACAGCAATCAACTTTAAATTAATTATAATATCAGATTAAAAGGGGAAGATGGATCATTTCGTGGCACACTCACAAACCCTCTCAGATGACAGCGTGTGTGTCATCGTTTTTTAATTACTATTCTTTTATATGATTTTGCTAAGCCTTTGTTCCGAGGTGCAGGAAAATGGCAGTGACTTGTCCTGGGCTGCTGAGGAGACCCCCCCACGCTGGGGGCACCCCCAGCACGCCATCCCCAGGCTGTGACCCTGTGTCCCACCCTCTGCACCCCCTCTGTGTCCCACCCTCTGCACCCCCTCTGTGTCCCACCCTCTGCACCCCCTCTGGGACCCACGGCGTGGGGGCTGCTGCCATCGGGGGCTCTGCACACAGTGGTCTGTGCAGCCTCACTGTGCTCAGGCTTTGCTTCACCCAATTAGCTCTTTGTCACCGAGAGTCCTGTGTTTGGAGCAGATATTGTCAGGTTATTTTTGGCCCCCGATGTAGTGGCAAAACATAATGAGGCCTTGAGGTGAACAACTGTCTTGGCAGCAAGGCACTAAGATGATGTGCTGTTGAAAGGCTGGAGAGCAATTAGGTTATTTGAATAGGAGGAGATGCTGGACAGGGCATGTGAAGACAGAGAAAACCAGCTTTAACTTTTCAAATGCTGCCCTCCCCTTCAAGTTGTCAGCTAACTATTTAAGCAAGGCGTTAATTTACTGTGGGCCGGATTACCGACAAACTGAATTTTCTTCTTAATTCAAAAGATGCACAGACTTGTCCCACATGCACATATTACCCAGCCCTTTCCAGACGAGTGGAACAGCTTGCCAGAGGATTATTATCAACATTTAATCATATTACAGTGATTCCCACAACTCCTGGCCGTGGGCCTGGTGGGCACAGAGTGAGGGGCTGTGCAAACAGGGCCAAAGGTGGTCCATAGAGTGATAACTTACAAATAAGAGTCAGCATTAGATACAGAGAGCAGATACAGAAGCAGATGGAAAAATAGCCTCATCACCCCAAGAATGCAGCTCACATGATGCCCAAGGCATGTGAGTGACCCGAGGAGAACGAGGGCAGGGCACGAGTCCTCTCTCCTGCTCTGTGGCCTTCTCCTGGTGTCCATGAGACTTGTCTGTGAGCTGGACTCACACCCACAATGCCCATAAACACAGTGGTTCAGACTCATCTGAGTGATCAAATTGGTTTTTACCTACTCAAACTTCCCATCAGAGCCTGTCTGCATGGCAGGGAGCACATACAGCATCTGAGGACCTGAGAGCATTTGGCCACAGTCTTTTACAGAATCATAGAATGGTTTGCCTTGGAAGGGACCTTAAAGATCATCTCATTCCAACCTCCCTTCCATGGGCAGGGACACCTTCCACTAGCCCAGGTTGCTCAGAGCCCCATCCAACCTGGCCTTGGACACTTGCAGAGGGTCACTTTAAGAAGATACTTATTTTTGTGAAATATTAATGCAGATACACAGAGAGGAAAACACTCTGTAAGGTAAGCACTGGTAACTCCACCACATGCAGCAGAGGTGAGCACTCTCATTTCTCCTCCCTCCAAGAGCAAATTCATGGGTTGCTAATTTGGGCATAACTTATCTTCAGAAACCATTGGGACAACACAGGAGCAGTTACAGCTGCCAAATTTTAGGAAGGAAAACTGACCACAGCACAAAGAAAAGCTGTAAGACAAGAAAAATGACCTTTGCAACACAGAAACACATGAGAGTTTTCTACTTCAGTCCACAGAGCCAGCTGGGTTTGCTTTAACCTCTTCAGTGTTCAAGTCTGAGCTTCTGCACCCAAGGGTTATGATTCCTCTTGGAGCCTGGACCAAACACGGTCACAGGGACCTGTTCGTGTGGCCACGGCCATGGGTTTGGCTGCAGACTGTGCACAGGGAGCAGCCCCACAGGCAGCCCCACCGGCACAGTGAGGTGAGCAGTGGGAGTTAAACCCTCTGACCACGTCCAGGCAACTGCTGGTGCATTCCAAGGGGTGTCCACCCACCTGTAGTCAGACACCACTGTTCAAGCGTGAACTGGGTTATCATGAGGGGGTTGCTCAAGAACCACGATCTTCAAAGCAATCTGAGTAGAGTTGTCTGCTTTAAACTTGTCTGATGGAACCACGGGGTTTGTCTTGGCGTGAAGGAGGATGTATGTGGTGTTTTAGGATTGCTAGGACTGTTCCTGAGCGTGCTCTCATCCCTGTACTTGTTCAGAGAAGCTGGTCAGCACTACCCTTGCACGCCGCTCTTTCCAAAGTCCTGACAGCTTTCCATTTCTCCATCCACATGGTAAATCTTTCCCAGATCCCAAGGATTCTGGAGGCTGTTTATTCATACAGCAACAACCCTCACGTTCATTAGCGCCCACTTCACAGGGAGTTAGAAACACAAATCTGACAATCTGGCAATGAATGAAGACCAGAAGGAAGACCAAGATCATTCCTCTGCCTTTCCTGATGAAGAAGTCAGAGCCCATGAGCTCACCTCAGTTCCCCCATAACTATGTAAGACCTGTTTAGACCTCAGGAAGAGCATCAGGAGCACCTCAAGAACAGTGTAGGTACCTCAACCAGATGCAATCAGATGGGAGTGGAAAGACTTCAGCAGTTCTCTGAGAAACTCAGCACCCTTATCAGACTTTCCACCTCTCACACCTTGAAGTGCCTCACTGCCCCCCAAAACCAAAAATCTGAGGACAGACTGCCTTGGGAGAGCGATTCCCTCAGTGACCACAGTCTCCCTGTGCTACCCCAGGGTGACAATGAGAGCTGCTGCTGGAAGTTCTGAAGCTGACCCACCTCTGAGGCTGAGACCTACAGCAGGTGCTGTGCTGCTGGCACAGCTTCTCGCCCCTCCTCAGGGGCAGCAGGTCCTACCCAGCACTGAAAAACTGCCAAAGTCAGATTTTAATAACCCTTGATCTCAGCAACACAGGCAAGGAGAAAAGAGAAACCCCAACAGTTATCATGCCAGGACAGAACAAACTGGTCCTGAGGTCCCCAAGCAGCTCCCACACCTGCTGAAAGCTGCACAGCCTCCAGGACTGCAACCCCCAGCAATAAAACCCAGCCAGCAGCAGTAAAAACAGGGCTTTGCTCATGTGCTTTTGATTTTTATAATGCTGTTGCTTTTAACAAATGAAGTTTCAGTGCTTATGGGACTAACAACCTAGCAAATGAACTAAGTATTTATTTGTGGCTTTATTACTCGGCAGACCTATTTCCATGGAGTCGTTTTTCCTCAGGACCCAGCCTGCTCTGCAGCAGCTGCTTTCTATTACAAACCACTCAAATTCCTTTGCCTCTCATTTCCAAAAGTGCCCACTAACTTGAAGTATTTGGAATTGATACCAAATGGCTGTGGCAGCCCATCCCTCTCCCCAGGTTCTTCCCCATCTCCCTCACCACACCCTGGGCTGACCCAGCTGGCCCAAGTGCTCCACATCCCCCTCCCCTCCTGACCCCACAGCCTTTGGGAAAACTCATTAGGGACCCACAGAGTGAGCCAGGGAAAGGTTCTCGGAGGGGCTGAGGAAGAAGGTGGTTTGGTCCACGCTCCAAAGACTGTGTGTGACTTTTGGATCACAACAGCTGAGGGGGTAAGGGGATCTGGGGAGCTCCTCTGGCTGTGAACAGGAGACAGGAATAAGCCAGATGGCTCTGGAGAGGTCAGGGCAAGCTGCAAGCATGACTTAAGCCAGGATTTCAAGTGCCGGGGTAAATCAGAGATTCCAGCTATGGTGGAGTTTGAGTTTTGTTCTCCCAGACTTGCAAAGTCCCCCCTGGCCACATTCTGAATATCCTTCAGTGAGTTTTGGTCTTCAGCTCCAAAAAGAACCGGACAAGAAAAAGTCTTTTTAGAACAGTATTTTTGGCTTAGAAATCCTTCCCTGTGAGGGTGGGCAGGCCCTGGCACAGGTTGGGCAGAGAAGTTGTGGCTGCCCCATCCCTGGGAGTGTCCAAGGCCAGGTTGGACAGGGCTTGGAGCAACTTTGGCTAGTGAAAGATGTCCCGGTCCACGGCAGGGCACGTGGAATGAGATGGTTTTTAGGGTCCCCTCCAACCCAAACCATTCTAGGATTTTCCAATTCCATGATAATTACAGAAGGAGCCCCTCTCCCCTCTCCTCTGCCTTACTCTTCCAGCATATCTACGTCAAGGCCATTAACTGCTCTAAAAGGCAGGTAAATCAGTTTATCTGCTCCTCTGCTTTTAAGCATACTTTGCCACTGGCTTTTTCAAACAGCCTGAACACTGTGCAAGGCCCTTTCAGACACACACTTGAGGCCTCACTCAGCCAGTCATTTCTAGCTGGGAAAACAGTTCCTGTTACACTGAATAACTGGATGCCTTGGAGAATGCCAGGCCAGGGGGTGATGGCAGGAGAGGCTGTGCTGTGCCTGGGCTGCTCCCCCCTTGTCCCGGCTCTGTCTCTACCCCTCTCTTCCCCTTTCACTCAAGCAACTCAGCTGCAAAATTATCCCCCCCACCCCCCCACCCCCACTTTTATCTTTTTTTCTGCTGTGTTTCAGTTTCTGATGAGACATCACTCAGGTCACACAGTCCAATTTTGTCCAAAGCCAGGGCAACAGCCAGGTGGGGGAACACAGCAGGATCTGGTGGCGACAGGGGCCAGGAAAAGGGGCTCAAGCCCCTCTCAGTCACCAAGATCCACTAGGGACAAGAAAACAGGAATGCAGGGATGCCTGGGTGGCTGAGTCTCCAGGGTGTCCCAGGATTTACTCCTGTGGCCCTCACCCAGCAGAGCACTTCAATAAAGGCTCAGTGTTGACAAGTGACTGAAGTTGGTGGAGCAATGAAGGACAATACTGAGCTGGAGCCTAAACGAGGACAAATCAGGGTCTGCTTGTTCTGCTCCCTGAGACTACAAATGCCCTCTCAAAACCCCCTCACTACCCTGAGAACCTCAGTGTCCCTTCATGACCAGGCCCTGCCTTTTCCTTTCGATAATCTCCACTGAGCCTTAAGAAAGTTAAAAATTCACCAGAATAAAGTATCGTCCTTGACAAAGTCTTCTTGGCCACCAGGATGAACGTGGCAGCTCTCACTTGGAAGCTCAATTTCAATTTTTCTGCCTACTCAGATAAACATTATTGCACTCAGGTCACACACTGAAGAGTTTCTTCACATGTTCAGACTTTGTGTATTTCTAGGGGGTAAAAAAAAAAGCTGAGACTTTGGAAAGCAACAGCGAGATCTGCCTGTGGTTCTCCACTACAATTGCCACACTTTGGGAAGCTTATCTCGTTCCATCCCTTTCCATGGGCAGGAGAACCTTCCACTAGCCCAGGTTGTTTCAAGCCTCTTCCAACCTTTTTGAAGGCAAAAGACATTCTTCTTTGAGGAACAGTTGAGAACAGGATGAAAAAAAAACAACAACAACCTTCTTTGCTTTGGTTTTAAGCAGCTATGAAGACTTAAAAAAGATAAATAAATAACGGGGACACCCCCCCCCCCCCCCCATAATTCCTACAGACAACCCTGCAAAACTCCTACTGACATCCAGAGTGTCAAGACTGTGGGATGTGAGGTAATTCAAAAAAACCAAACAAAGAAAGCACTCCAAAGTCCCAGTATCTGGGTGTCCAACACCCCCTGCTCAGGCTGTGCAGAGTGAGGAGACATCAGATCCTGCAGAGGAAGGGCCTCGGGAGGTGACCTGGTGGGTCAGGGGCACCGCCGGGCACTTGGGAAGCCCAGAGAGCCCTGTGCCCACACACCGGGCACGTCGTGCAGCTCCACTGACTTCCCACACTCCAAAAGCGAGGCTGGGAGCACAGCCCGGGTGGTGGCTGGGGATGAACTGCCTCCTTCTGAAGGTGAAGCTCATTTATGACCCATCCCTACTCTTTTTTTTTCCAAATTGTGAGCCCCACAGGTAATACCCCCCCACATGCAGTGCTGTGGTGGTGCTGGAGGCTCTGCTGCGCCCCAGGGTGGCTGCAGGCAACGCTGTGCTCCTCAGTCAGTGCGAGGTGATGGAAACCCCAGTGCAGGCTGTTCCCTCCCAGAGCTGGGGCAGCCCAGGCTGTGTTTGCTGCCACACCCCTGGGAGGAAGCCCTTTTGTCCCCTCACAGCCCAAGGAGGGTGTCGTGGGAGCCAGAGTCAATCCAGTATCAACACTAAACACACAGAGGGATAAATCCCATGAGGGAGCCAATTCACACTGTTGAGTTTTATCTACAGCCACGTCCCCACTGCGTCAGCACCTTGGTGTCTACGTGGTCCTTGGCTTAACGTGGGTTAAACCCACTCGTAGGCTAAGCCTGCTCGCAGGATTAGCTTTGCTAAGGTGACAGGACTGCTGGTGTAAACCTGATGGAAATGGCCTTGGGCCCTTGCAGGAATGACATTGCTGTGCTTTTCCAATGGAAATGAAACGCACTCGATAAGATAACAAACGGCTGGCAAAGCACATTGAAGTTATGTAAGGGAAAGAATAGGAGGGGGGAAAAACCCCTTGTATAAACAGCAAAACAATACAGCTTTATCTAATCTCTGCAACTTATTGCTGCTTGTCTGCGTGTGTGTGTGTGTTTTACTGACAAAATAAAATAAATTGAATCGGCTCACACACGATAACATGCTCTTTCCTACCTCATACTAATTGCTTGGCTAATTGATGTTTGTTGAACTTTCTCCATTTCATTGAGTGATTAGGTACAAAGCTAACAGTTGACATCTGTAGGCGCTTAACTGGCGTCTGTAATTACTGTTAATGTTAAATAATTGTTAGTTAATTGGAGTGGTAACTGACTGAATGGAATCCAGATTGTGAAGCAAAAAGAGACCTAGTTAAATAAACATACATTTTCAGAGAAAATAACATTTTATTACAAGGGAGAGACTAACAGAAGGCCAGATATGGGAGGCCTGCAGGATGCTCTGTTCATGAAATCTCTCACCAACCTCCAGCTTGGACTCCCCCCTCACTGTAGGGATGTCAAGGCAGGATCCTGGTCCCCAAAACACTCCTATCCCAAGAATTTTTCCATGTTATTTTGACCTGATTAGCACAATTTTACAGCCCAACACTGATTTCTTGAGAAAATCAAATACAGGCTAATCTATAAAACAAACATTCCCTCCAGAACAGATACAATTATGTGTTAGTAAATATTGCCATTTTGCTCCTTAAGACTGGAGCAGTTTGACTTTGCTAAAATCAACAGCCTTAAATGAACTCCTGGAGAAATACAATCACCAAGTGACCCCAAAGGGTATTTGATACCAGCCCAAACAGGCAGGGATGCCCAGAGCAACACCTCCAAGTGCCTCTCCCTCTGCTAGTCTGGCCAGGAAAAGCCAGTGCCTACAGCTGCCTGTACCGTGCTGGCTGCTCTCTGCTTTGGAGTTACCAACTTAGAATTACTGGAGAAGCCTTGAAAGGCTCCTGTTAGGAAGATCATAACTTTAAAGATTTAAGAATCCAAAAGGTTTTGGAAGAGGCTACTTTGAACTTCCCTGTCCCTCTGGGCACAACACATTGTCCAGCGACCTTCTCCTGCAGCTACAGAAGAGCTCTGGGATCCCACATCTGGCACCTCTCAGCACTGGGATCCCACATCTGGCACCTCCCAGCACTGGGATCCCACATCTGGCACCTCTCAGCACTGGGATCCCACAGCTCTGGCACCTCCCAGCACTGGGATCCCACATCTGGCACCTCTCAG
>JAWWEU010000050.1:9858881-9882483 GCA_035583155.1 Acropternis orthonyx | reverse complement strand
CACAGCTCTGGCACCTCCCAGTACTGGGATCCCACAGCTCTGGCACCTCCCAGTACTGGGATCCCACATCTGGCACCTCCCAGCACTGGGATCCCACAGCTCTGGCACCTCCCAGTACTGGGATCCCACAGCTCTGGCACCTCCCAGTACTGGGATCCCACATCTGGCACCCCACACCCCACCTGACTGCCACAGCCCAGCCAAAAAGGCATCAGCACATAGAGCAGAAGAGGTATGGAAAGGAAGGGAGGGATGTTATGGAACAAATTCCTTGCTCAGGTCAAGCCTTCCTGGCACAGGAATGACTGCCTCACTCCTTTGTGTACCAGAACAAAGCACCATCTCAAGACATTTATCGACCCTTTCGTCTGCCTGACTCAGAAGTCGGAGTGAAGTGAGGCACCAGCTCTTCTAATTTAACCCACAGGTACCAGAAACATGGGCCCCTCACTAATGAGACTCTGAACTTTCACATGGAAAACAACTGGAAAGCCATTTGAAACCCACAAAACACCAGTGACTCAAAGCCACCACCAGAGAGGCAAGGAGACACCACCATCAGGGTGTCCCCTGGGAGGGTGAGCCATCAGAACCACCCCACAAAGAGACATCTGGTGGGACTCAGCAGTCCCTGAGGTTTGCTGGCCCTTACCCAGATCCCTGCAGTGCTGGGATTGCTCCAGGGATCCCAAAGCAAGTGAGGAAGAAGCATTTCACTAAGATGAGCAGCAAGAAGGGTCAACACATGCAGAGAGCAGCCACCCCACGAATTGAAAGCAACGCTGACAACACACCCCAAGCGAATGAGGATGTCCCATGGATTCCTACAGAGCCCTGGAAAGGAGGGAGGCAGCCCCAGCCAGTTCCCTGGCACGGTGACCACACTGACATTGCCACGTGCTGTGTGCGTAGCACTGGATCCACTCACACTCAGATGCCATGGGGACGGTTTACTTCAGAGTGAGAGCATCTCTCCACAGCCAAGGATCTCCTGTGAATGCATCAGCAGGGAAGGAGCTGCCAACTTTAGCTCCCTCCTTGTTTACAGAAACAGATGTTGGAGAGGATCCTCAAGAAACGCTTCACCACAGACAGACGGGGGGAGAAACAACAACAGGCCTGTCTTTCCAGGGCAGGATATTGCTGGAGAACCTCCTAAAAAGCCAGGGCTTGACCCAACTGGTATTTCAGCCACCAGTGAAGCCTCCGAACCCAGATGCCTTGATCTACCTCCAGCTGAGAGTATAAATATTTCCCTGACAGCTGGTGGTGCCACACAGCAGAAGGATTCATAAAGTTTACATGAACATCCTGTAAACAATTTGAACATAAAAAGCTCTAACAGCCCAGTTGTGTTTCTGATCAAAGGCAAACTTGAATATACAGCACAAATGAAAACTTCACCACTTTGGGACTCATTCCTCCCTCCAGGAAAAGCTGTTTTCTAAGGAAATGTAGGAGGGAGTTAACATAAATGAACACAATCATAGAATGAGCTGCCTGCTCTGCAGCTTCAGATGTGTCTATTTAAATTATTAAGAGATAATGGAATTTAATTGTGCTGAGAAGTCACGTTACAAAAATTCACGAACAAACCCTGTATTTTGGCCTGGAATAACGGTGCTGAGGTGACTCTCTCAGAGGGTGAGGGGCAGTTCTGTTCCTTCAGAGACACACAGAGCATAAGCAGCAATCCCAAACTGGAAGGGCCATCCTGCAGGGAGGGAGGGAGGCGGCTGAAGGCAGGGATGCACTCCTCTGCCAGCCCTTCTCCAACGCGTTTATTCACATGTTGACAGCTCCTTTGTCAAGCATTACCACGGGCCCAGACCCTTGGGTGCTCACCTCCCAGCACAGCCACCTGGATTCCCATGGGAACCACTTCCCTGGATAATTTAAGCACTGCAAGGTGTAGTGTTCCTTGCCGAGGGACAGAGTGCAGGGCTCTGATCCACAACCAGGGACAACTCATTTCAGCGGCCGCTGCAGCAATTCCTGCTCTTGGGGACCAAACCATTTCCCTCCCAAATTCCCAGCCCTGCTGCAGACACAGCTCAGGACAGGGGACCTGCACAGAGCTGAGGTGGGAACCCCACAGCCCTTCCCACACTCGGCTCTGACACATGTCCCAGCCCTGAGGGGCCCCAACATCCACTTGCTGCCCTCCAAAGCTCACAGGACCCTTCTAGACTCAGGTTAGTGCTCCAAGGGCACAAACTCCTAAATAGGGTTTTACCAGCAAGTCAAGAGAGGTTTTTGGAGGGACCTCACTTTGCTTTAGAGTTTTTTAATTCTTAGTGTCTTCTGAGGAAGGGGCTGTCCCACATTACACATCCACACTGATCCATCGCTCCTTGAGCTCATCTTCAGCCTTGAAGCCCACAACTAAATGACAGAAAGGGGGGACAAAATGTGTATACAAGACTAAAAATGCTCCAGGATTTCTACCTGCTCCATAAATACATTACTTGCATAATTTCTGCTACCTCAGACATAAATATTTCTGAAAAAATAAAAAAAAAAAGAAGCAGCAAGGGAAACAAAAGCAGTGCGTGAGCCATGGGTGGCTTTGGGACACCCAAGAGGATGGGGCTGTGGACAGTGTCAGCCTGCCCAGCAGCTCTGAAGGTTTCATCATGATTTACCCAAGGCAAATCTGACCTTTCTTACGAGTGACTTTTATTGCTTTTGGCAAAAGCGTCCGCGGACAACGCGGTGGGGAAGAACTGGCTTGGAAGCAAACAGACTGAACTGCAGAGAGGGGACTTGAACTTGGAATACATCAAACTGACAGCCCCTGGGCAGCCCCAGCGTCCCCAGGGCACACACTTGGAGAAGGCAACAGCCTCCCCAGCAGGGCCAGAGCCCTGCACCTGCCTGCCAGCAATTACTGACATTATCTCCAAACAGGGGAGCTTTTCTGAGGCTCTTTTCCTGATATTTAGTAGTTTGAATGCTAATCCTTTCGACAAAACTGTCCCCTATGCTTTCTCTGTCCTCTTTCCCCTTAATCTCTTTCTCCCAGTGGAAAAAAAGAGAAATGAAAAAAAAAAAAAAAGAAAATACTAGCCAGCCTAGTTTGGCCGCACCTGGATTTGCATTGATTCCTCCCTTGTCATTCATGTTACCAACAGGAATTAGCATATGGCTTTAAGGGGAAACTCAGGAGGAGAAAAGAAAGATGCCATTTTGATGGAAATAAGGGGCAAAGGAATAATCTACCATCAACTAAAAAGCTTATTTGTGTACGGTTTCCCAAGCAAAGCTTCGAAAAGCCCGTGTTGATTTTAGGCTACACAAAGAAACCCTAATCCTTTCAAGGGAACTAAATCACCAAAGAAAAGTACCTCGGAAGAAAAGACTCCCTGTCAAGCACGGGTATTCACATCCAAAGGGATGCCACGAACCAAGCTCCGTAAGTAAACAGAAATAAGAATGTGGGAAATGCGTTTGAGTCAAAAAAGAAAACCAAAGGAAGAGGAAGAGGGGCCTACTCTTCATCAGGCACCTCCTGGGGAGGAGAGGAGCCCCTCACCCTGGTTACAGGAATGTGGATTCACGGCTTCTCCTGCCCTGGCCCAGCCCCAAGAAAGGGCTGCTCAAATGCCAAAGCTTTTTACAGGAAATTAGCAATATAAAGATGCAGTCACATGTAGTTTGGGGGCCTGGGGTCACTCCAGACACGCAGTTCTTCCCTTCTAATGGCTCTGCCACCAATTCCCCGCCTCCAGAGGGGCCGGGGAACCTGTAAGTGCCATTAATCACAAAGGATAGATCAGCTTGCCAAGTGAGATAACCTCGTTAGACCACAGAAAGAATCCAGACTGTACTTCCAAAGGATGCTAATACATGAAAAACAGGGCCATGGGTCCGTAATGCAATTAAATCCAGGTATAATTCCATATGCAGCAGAAGGCTTCAGAGGCAGCAGTGGATCAGCGTGGGAATCCCAAAGGTAACGGGGTCACGGTCTGTCCCCAGTTAAACCACGGCAGCCTCGGGGAATTGAAAGACACAGAAAAGCACCGGAATGACCCACTGGAGAAACAAACCAAACCCAGGGAGAAGCACAGGGGACAAATACTGAGCAAATCCACACCTGGCCAACAAAACAGACCCAAATTTCCAACCAACCAAACCTGCCTCTGCTAATGCAAACCGACTCCAACACCCCAAAGCCCCAGACAGCCAAAATCCCGGGTTTCCAGCGGGAGCTCAGCCCTCCCTGAGCTGCCATGGAGAAGCAGGGCAGAGGGGGACAAACCAGGAGCATTTTCCAAGCTTTGAATTATCCTCCTTTGCACAAGTCATGCCTGGAGCTGCTCCCTCCACCCTCCTTGAAAAAACACCGACCAAAACAAGATGAAGAATTAGAAGCAAAGCCTCCCCAAAGCCTTTCCAGTAACGCCGCTCCAGGCCCAGCCCTGCAGGGCAGCTCACTGGTGCTGATTTAGGGCAAATTTTCCCTTAATGTACTGTTATATCATTAGCCACTCTCTCTTTGGATTGCTGTTTGGAAGAAATTAATGGGATACTGAATATTTAAATGTGGCCCTCTATATCATTTATTAACTCTACAGAAAGCACACAGCACAGTAAGCCGTGGTTTATGACTATTATCCTGTGAATACTAAACGTTGGCTGGTTATTACTGTCAGCAGTGCAAATTGGCTATTCATAATTCCACGTCTATCATGGAGCTGATGAGTAACAATCAAGTTAAAACATTTTGAAAACTCTTACAGTTATTTAAATGAGCTTAAATTAAAGCCATTTGTAAAATAAACTATTCCCTAATATTGTTATTTAAATTAATTCTGACCTGGCAGGCAATGCATTATTTAAAGCCTATATTTTATATTAAGCAAAGCAATTACCAAGCATACAGAACACGTCTGAAACCCAGAGAAACATAAAAAGCACTAACAAGCTGATTGCGACATTTCTGCAAGACAAGTTACATTTCATCTCCCATTGAAATTGCCATAAAAAGAAACGTGTGAGGAAAGGAAAAAAAAAAAAATCTGTTTGGGATGTGAATTGCAGCCTTACCTTTATTTGTGACAGCTTTGAACAGTTTCTCAGAGCTGGCATCAGATGCCTGAAAGATCAATAAAAAAACAACAAAAAAAGTTACATTTTGTAGCAGTGACAGATTTCCAAAGGCATCGCGCTGCATTTATACACAGGCAGAGGAATGTATATTTTAGGGAAACAAATCAGGAGACAAAACCAGGAGCGCTGGAAGCGGCGGCTCCGGGGCCGCGTCCATGAGGTGGTGCTGTTTGGCTGTGCTTCGCCACCCTGCAGTGCAGAGATTTCCTTGGAAAGATTCTATTTCATAAAGAAATGGGGCTTTTCTTCAACATCAGCCGCACAGAAACTGGATCTTTGCACTGTCGTTATCCAATATGCCCCGACATTGATTTAGCGATGGAGAAGAGTCACGGTTCGGAATCAGACAGCCCAGATTCGGGAATTTCCAGAACTGCAGATTTTTTAATTCATTTTTAAAGTATTTTTTGGATCCCTACTGTGGCAACATTCGATTTTTACCACCTTCAAAGCAATGCTGGTAACTTAGCTTAGTAATTTCATAAATTGCTGCTACCAGCTCTTTGAAAAAGAAACAGTATGTTCGTATTTAGGATCAGAATTTCCACGTCAGATTTGCCTTCCTCAGAATAATTGCCTTGACACCACACTCCATGTAAACTAATAAACCTCTTATTTTTCATCAAGCCACCCTTATCCATGGAGGATTTTCCTCCCAATACTGTGTTTGTGCCCCATCTACTCCTGACGGTTCATGTGCCAACGTGCCAGTCCCACTCTCTGCCCACTGTGAAAAACCTTGCTTGGGTTTCACACAAAAACACCGAGTTCTCCTTTTCAGAAACTCAAGCAGCACAAAACCATCCAGGGAAGGGAACACTAAAAATGTTCATTTTACGAACACCCTGAGCCCAAAAGCATGAACCCCTGAGTTGGTGCATTGTGTGCTGTGTGTTTGGGCACACACACAATACACTCACATATCCAGCTACACCCTGAACTTCTCCCACCTCTGCACCCACAAATCCTGCTCAATCCAGAGTTCGGATCCAGCCCTGTGAGAGACAGGCTGCTTTTGGAAAAGACATGGAAAACGTGCTCAGTAACCAAACACTGCAAAAACAGTTAAAACGCAACACTCAAGAAAGATTTTTAGTGTTTTCCTACAAAATGTTTTCTTGCTGGATTCAGGAAAAATAATTAAAAACACTGTTTGCAAAGCAGGCTGTGGGGTTTTTTTATTAAAGGGAAGGAATTTCTCAATTCAAAACCAGATAAAAACTGCCAGACAAGCAACATTTATGTTCGCTATCTCGACTGAACTAAAAACTTCGCTGTGCAACTCCCAATAAATAAGTAGACACGGCTCAGACTGTGTATTGCAGTGTAGTAATACACTGAAATAATTTGTTCGCCCTCAAGTTAGCAACAGACAAGATTTCTATGATAAATTATTAAAAATAGCTTTATTCTTTTTCAGACTTCTAGACAGATTTTACTAGATTACCGGCTGGCTTATTTAAAAGCTGAGCTGGTGCATTTCGTCTCGATTAAATACCTTGTAAACACTGGATTTATTACCCAATGATGGATTTATTATTCAGTGACGACTTTCTCTAAATTAATGAAAATATGTGAATAATGCACAAATTGAAGAGATCAAGAAGGCCATGTGCTTTTAAAGAGCAGCCCAGTATTAGTCTAACAAGAGCTCAGTGCTTTCCTACCCTTGCCAATCAGCCTGCTTAAAAATAATCTTTCCCAGAGAATTTCAGCTGTTGTTGTCTTTTCAAATGCAGCTTTTCTCTGAAGTCAAAACTCTCCGAATCAGTCCTTGTTTTTACAAAGAAAATCCAATATTAAAACCCAAAATAACTTCTTACAGTTTCAGCCATTACTTTATTTCACTGTTTCAAAACAAAACAGCACAGGGAAGCTCCAAGTTTCCCATTCACTTGATTTTTCCAAACACTACGAAGAGGAAAACATCTTTTTAAGAAGTTTACTCTAACACCAAGTGTAAACCAACAGATCGCTTCTAAGTCGCGGTTTTTCAGGTGAAATCTTTTCCTGTGCTATGACATAAACCGGTGCTGTGACACCTGGAAGTGACACATCTTGGAAACAACGCGGTGGACAACACAGCCTGCCCGGGGATCGCTCCAGAGCAGCCTGGGCGATGACTATCCTCACAATATACATAAAAAAGGAATAATTTTACAAAGACAAATCTCGCCCGAGACCGGATCTCATTTTGCATTACTGACCACACACAACCGAATGGGAGAACAACTTGAAACAACCCCATCGCCCGTGATACCATAAAAATAACCCAAACCCAAACGCTGGCTCGAATGGTGACATGGAACTTTGCCTGCCTGTTTCGTTACTTTAAAACTGGGTTTAAAATATAAAAATAGCAATTCGGGTGATGTACCAGTGATACAGAGGCAAATACAATCTCTGCCAGCAGACAGTGTATCAATTTCCACACAACTACTATTTTTCCACAGGCAGGCAGTCGCACCGCGCAACAACGCTAAAGGAACAAAAAGCCACATTAATTTCAAAATCCGCAACAACTCCGCACTCCGCCCGAAGGATGAAATTCAGTGCCTGTGCAGTGCCGACCTAAACCCTGCTCTGCACTGACAGGGATCTGCGGAGACAACAAAGTGCCTTTATGTCCACGGTGGGTGCGATGTGGCCAAACCTGGATGTTTCAGCGGCGGAGGGGCTCGGCTATCCCTTCCCGTACACCAGTCAAGTGCAACTCTCTCTTCGTTGCCCTTTATCCTGATTTTCCCCGGTCTTACTTGAGCAGCAGAGGAGCAGACGCTGCCTGCTGGCTCCGTGACATTTGGGGACAGCCCCGGGTCGGGCGCCCCGGGCTATCCGGGGTGTTCTGCCCTCCGAGCGCCCTCGGCTCCGCAGTCCCCTCCGCGGCTCCTGCACACACAGAGCCGGAGCTGGTGACACACCGCTCCCTGCCTCGCACTTCGGCCCTTTCCCCTTACAAATCCCCTTGTTACCAAGCGCAGCTTAATCCTTTTCACCGCGAAACGAAACAAGTCAGCAATCCCTGGGCTAAAAAAAAAAAAAGAAAAAAACCCAAAAAAACCAAACCACCAAAAAACCACAAAAAACCCAACAAACCACACAGAAAAAAAAAAAAAAAAAACCACCTAAAGAGTGTTTTCCCCCTCACCAAGGAATGCGCTGCCATTCAAGGGGATGTATGACTAAAATATTTCCTGTCCAGACAGCGCAGCCTGACTCATTCCTGGCACGGCACGGCCCCGCCGCGGCACTTGCACCGGCCCCGCACCTGCCCGCGGATCCAGCGCGGCCCCGCCGCGTCTCCATCCCGCCCGGGGGTGGCCCGGGCGAGGCGGCCGCTCCCTCCATCCCTCCCCGCATCCCTCCATCCCTCCCTGCGCGGGGGTCCCGCTCGGAGCCGGGCCGATGCCCCGTTACCTGCGGTGCGGGGGCTCCGCGGGCCGGCAGCCCCGCGGCTCATGGCGGTGCGGGAGGGGCGGGCGTGTGCGGGAGCTCCGGTCCCGGCGCGGCTCTCAGCGTCCCGCGGCCAAACCCCAACTAATCCTCCGCGGGGAACGCGCTCCGGGGGCCGGGCGTGCGGGCCGCCGGGCGGGCATCCTTCCCGGGCCGCCTCCCGCCTCCCCGGCTCCCGCAAGATGGATCCCGGGAGGGGCGAGCCGGAGCGGGGCGTGCGGGGCTGTGCGGGGGGCGCGGTGCGGGCGCGCTAATGGAGCGGCAGCAGGACAAAGAAAACCATGTGCGGCGGCGGCCGGGGCAGCGGCGGCGGCACCTCCGGGTGCGGGGCGGTGCGGGCGATGCGGGGCGGCCGCGGCGCCTCCGCCCTCCCTCCCTCCCTCCGCAGGTCCAGCGCCGGCGGCAGCGCGTCCCTTCCTTCGGGCGGCTTTTTGGGCTTTTCTTCCGCTGTTTCGGGGTGGGTTTTTTGGTTTTTTGTTTTTTTTTTGGGCGGGGGGACGGGGGGGCGGTGGGAGGGTGGTGATTGTTTTTGTTTTGGCTAAAAAGTCATGCCCGTCCTCTCCAGAGCCAAGGCGAACTCCCGCCGGGCGCCGTCGCTCCCGCCGCGGCCGCGCTCAGGTGAATTCCATGGGGGCGAGGCAGCGGCCCGGCTCCTCCAGCCTCGCAAGCCTGTAATCCCCGCGGGGGCGGCCGCTCCGCGCTGCTCCGCCCGGAAGGATGCGGGATGCGGGATGCGCTGCCGGCCGGTCCCCTCTCTCCGCCCGGGCTCGCTCCGCACTGCGCGGCGATCCCGCAGCCGCTTCCCAGCGCCGCTTCCCAGCCCGGCGGCTCCGCCCTCCGCGCCCGCCCCGCCCCGCGCTCCGCCGGGCCCCGCGGAGGGGGCGGCCCGGCCCGGGGGGGGCTCCGCGGGGGCTGCGGGGGGCGCGGAGCCTCGGCGGGGGTGCGAAGGGACGGGGCCGGGGCCGGGGACGGGCGGTCCGCGCTGCGTCCGCGCTGCAGGCGCACACGCACACGGAGCATCACTCGGTGAAGCTCCGCGCGAGGGAACACGACCGAAAACGCCGCATTGCATTTAGTTATTTTTGTTTTGTTTGTTTTTTAACGGAAATATATATTTTTTTAATTTTTTTTTTTTAAGGTGGGACAAAAAAGCAATGTCCCCAGGTGGCCTGATGGGGCCCCCTCGGCTGCTCACTGAGTTGTGGTGCCTCCCCGAGCCCTCCCCCGAGCAGACACTCGCCTGGCTACCCCCAGCACCGAGCATTACTGTGGACGGGCAGCGGGTTTCCCACTCGCTGTAGGTTTTCTGTAAGCGCCGCATACCATTAGTGAGAGCCACGGCGGAACATAAACACACAGACACACGGTGATATAAGCGATCATTCACTGGAGTACCGCAGTTGGAGCCAAATGGTGTTCCCCGGGAAGACGAAAGGCAATTATGGCATTGGCACAGTAGCCCTACACGGTGAGATGTTGCCTGGGATAGTGCTAAGAGCGGACTCGTGGGCTCACGAGGCTTTGCCCAGGGGGTGTTTTCAAGGTTTCAACTCTTGAAAATGGGTTTCAAACCAATACTGGACTGGGAGTGTTAATGGAATTAAACTCCCAGAGCTAAATCCTCAGAAACAGGGTTGACAAGCCTTGCTCACCCAACCCCTGCATTGAGCTCAGCCTGGAGGAGGTGACTTTGCTAAGGAAAAGATGGGAACTACCTACACCAGGCAGGAAATGAGAGCAGAGCAGGCTCTGTGGGTGCCTGGTCAGCCTCGCCTGAGCCACAAGAAGATCTACGCACCTAAAATCCTACAGGAGATGGAAAGACATACTTATGTCCTGGCCTGCTCCAAGCTCCCCTCGGGGACGGGGATGCTGTGAGATGGTGAGGAACTGCCCTTCTCCAGGCCCCGGGGCACCGAGGTGTGTGTGTGGCTCTGAGCTGTCGCCAAGCAGTGCCACACTGACCAGGGTATGGTCACACTGCAGTGGCTGTGGTGGCCCTGCCCACAGCAAACCCACAGCGCGTGAGCGGGACAAGGGAAGCGTGGTCTGACTGTCCACACAAGTAGAAGTCCCATGCTTAAGGAAAAACTCCTAAGAACACCTTCCTACCTACTACTGATGTAGAACTACAGGACTTTATGCATGTATTTCCCATTTGTCCCTTGTTCCACTACTGTATCATCCATGCAAGAACAGTTTTCCCCTTCAGCAGCTTCTCCAAGAGTCTTTGGTGAGGTACAGTCCCACTGACTGCAGTGGTTTCTTCTGGGATAGCTGCATGGGAAGATCAAATGGCAATACACAAAGATGAAGGCACCCACCACAGCTCCAGGTTCAGCCCGTGGCTGCAGACACCACAGCGCTTTCCCGACATGGCTGATCCAGAGGGGGAACGCTTGGCTAAAACTGGGGCAGATGGTCTCCCACTGGGAAATGAAAGAATTGTGGCCAACTTCAGATCCTGGTTATCACAATGGAAACAAGTTCTCCAGGGCTGTCCGCCTTCGCAGGGTTAGCCCCAGATTTCCACAGCATAACTGAGCACGGGTTTTGGCTGTTCAAATTTCCCAGGTTTTTGCATGTAATAAATGCATATTTGCATCTAATAAATATATATTGCAAGGATTATCTTGTGCCATCAGAGAGGTGGTTTCCATCTAGAAACCCAGCAGAGATGGCTTCGGGTCTGGTCTCTGGAATCAACAGTGGACAGTGGCCAAAAGCTATTTCAGAGCTCCACAAAGGAAATGGATGGCTTGAGTGCAGATTCCAGTCTCCACAAAAAAATAAATTAATAAAGGCATTAAACTAGCAGAGTGTTCTCTGTACAACAACTGGAGCACGGGGGGACTGCAGGGACTGACGGCGAGGCTGTACCTGAACGAGGAATGAAATGCACAATACAAAGGTGTGGCAGCTCATATATTCTATGAGCACCTTGGTCAAGACTTTCCACTTCCTGACATGGCAAGAGCAGGTCTAATTAAAGCCTAGGCTCCTCACAAGACTTTAATTTGATAAATTTAGCCTGGATTAAACTACAGACTTGTCTGCGCTGGATTTTTCCAACGTTAACCACATGCCACACCTGAAATCTCAGCATGCACAGAATCAGAAATGCATTTACCTGCTCATCTCCCTGGGGCTGTTAGGGTTTTTTGGCAGGGCTCTGGGCCTCATTATGTTCATTATTTGTGCCTTAGAGATAAGTCGAGGACCTCTGTTTTCCTGCTACAACATTATACATGCACCAAACGTGTTGTGTAATTCTGAATGAGAAATTTGGAGTTTGGAAATTCACCCAGAGCCAAATTAAGTCAAAGGGACCCCTCCTTCCCCCAGTGAATTCAGTGGCCTTTGGATCAAGCTTCCCCTTCCCCTGACAGCAATACTTTCCTGTGTTTTAGGTTATGCCTGGATAGGTTTTTGAAACCTTCTGTCTCTTATCTATGTGGGACCTTGCCAGAACTTTTTTCATCTGTCTGTGGTCTCTGTCAGCGTCGACATTTGTTTCTGCCACAACAACAGCCAAATGAAGTGCATTGAACTTGGATCAAAAGTAATTTCAAGATCTTTCACTCTCTGGAAGAGGTTTTCAGATCCAAGTATTTTATAAAAATGACCTAAAGCTGCCCAGACAGCAGGCAGGGAAGCAGACATTTGTTCCAAGTCATAGATTAATTCCAAAGAAGAATTACCTATCTCTGGCACAAGGACCAAACGAATATTGAAATTACAGCAGATTATACTGGATTAAATTATTTATGGCAAACCTCACCTCCTCACCTTACCTGGAAGGTTCTGCAGCTTTTTTTTTCCTGGCAACATGAAAACTGGATATTCCAATTCTTTGGTATTTTGTCAAAGCCTGGAAACATTTATATTTCCATTAAGTTGCTAACCTTCCCAGAAGACACCATGGTGTCTGAGTTTGGAGCGTGATTATTGCGCCTTATAAAGTCCTCCATAATGTTTTGAAAACATACATGATTCTGTCCATTACTGCGTAGGAGATGCAGGGTCTTTCCCCCAAGAAAAGAATTTATGGAGCTATCAGCGAGGTTTTATGACTCTGAACACAAGCCATGGCATAATGTCCCAACCAGAAGGTGCTTAAACTCGAGGCTCGAGAAAAGGACCTGTTCTCGAGAGCGACCTCGACAACGGCGAAATCCCCGCTGGGTTAAGCCATAAAAAGGTCACAAGAGATGCCAGTAAAAGTAAATGGTGGTGAGGGCGGGTTCTGCTGGGCTTGGCACTGCTGTTTGTGACAGCCCAGCCCTGGGGTGGGCACTACTGGGACTCCTGGCGGGGCACAAAAGCGATGCTGCCCCGACAGCCCTTCCAGCAGGGGCAGGGCACTCCGAGGGGAGAGGGTGATACAAACAGCCAGTGCCCCTTTGGGAAGCAAACAGAGCCCCTGGAGGTAGAACATCCCCTGGTGAGCCTCCATGTAAGCCAGGCTTTTCATTTGACGAAGCACAAAACTTCTGCGAGACCATATTAATGACAGTGCAACTTTTTATTTTATTATTTTTATTTTTCTGCAGCATTTGCAAAACTAAACCCCTTTGTAATCCCTTCTTTTATGCAGAACAGATTGCAGTTTTAAGCAGAGGCCCATAAACTGCAGGTTCAAAGAAACCTGAAACTGAATTAGCATAAAAGCTGGAATTCTCATTTAGAGGAACAGCAAGGCAACCGCTCTGCAGGCAGTTTTATGATTAGGGTTTCAAATGGAAACAAAGATAAAAAGTGGGGCTCAGGGAACAATAGGGCTGCTCTCTCTTCCCTCTCCTTACAGCTTGGCCCTATAAAATACTAAGTGGTCTCCACTGCTTCCGAGGACAGAATTTAGCCCAGATTTGCACATTTGGAAAGGTTGGATAATTTTCTGAACCCATTTGCTGTACCAAAGAGAAATCCTGATTGTCCTACTGTGTGAAGCCATTTCTCCCACAGGCTTCTCCAAACAGTGTGAACTCCTCGAGGTGAACCCCACAGTCATCTTTCCTTGCCATTGACAACCACAAAGAGCGAGAATCCCCAAACTGCCTCCTGGCTGTAACTTTTCAGTCAGAAAATACAAGCATTTTATCTCTTCCTCTATAACCCTTCCTGTGCTTTGAATTCCCAGTAACTAAATGGATGATGGAGCATGGGTTGGCTGGATGTAGCTCCTGGAGACCTTGCTGGGCTCTGAGCTGCTTCCCACACTGCAGCCTAGCCAGGAACATAAGATCCTATCACTGGGTGAGAGGATAAAATATAAATTCTTCCCCATGCACCAGCACTCCTGTAGTACACTTCATAAATGCACCACTTGAAAGCTGTGGCCATTAACCTCCCCTAATTTCTGCCTGCTAGCAGGTTCTGCAACTGAAGAAGTATTTCAAATTAATTTGTCTGTCAATATCTGGGTACTGAATCACCTAATAAGAGAAATATTTTTCATTCTCTTCTTCTCAGTCAGAAGAAGAGACTTTCTTATCACCAAATAAAGCATCCATTATTGCGTGCTGGAATCCCATTCTGTCGTCCGGGTCATTTTTTAGTCCAGAAAATGCTGAATCAGCACCATAAACCAATCAAGTAATTTCTTTCATTTTCTAACATTCAAGCAAAATAATGAAAATCACATCTCATTTGATGAGGAGAATATATGACAGAAATCTCTTCTTCCAAGGATAATTTTCAAAGAGGTATGCCAAGGCAAGAAATACTGTTGCAAAACCATGTAGCTAATGTAGGGGCTCTTCTGCTCAACAGATAAATTCCATTTTTGACTGTCAGCTCATATTTAGATAGCAGATTATGAACAATAAATCTATGCCTTTAGCCAGCTTCTAAACCATGCAAAGACATTAACTTGGCAAAAGAATGACCATTACTTTGATGAATGAAACATTCACCTAAAATATTCATGTACACGGCGATAATGTCCAATTGATAACCAGAAAACACCCACCCCACTGCAGATTTAAATAACTGAGATGTAGATGAGAGAAACCGAATCACGTACATGAGAGGAGTTATTATGGCACTGTTAGGAGAACCAACAAATGAAAAAAGAAAAAAAAAAAAAAGCTTGATAAATATTTTCCATAACAAAACACAATTGGTTTCAGTGGGATACAGCTCTGTTTCTCATTAGTTATCCTTCACTTGTCAGACAAGTTCCATATTTCACCGAAACCCGCTGAGTATTCTTTCTAGTTTGCTGGGGAAAGTGGCCATACATTTAGCACGTTCCCTTTATGCTGTGTGTTTTCACAGGTCTTTCTTTAAAACACACTGTACATGCTTTTGCTTCTTTCCCTCAGGATAGTGGGTTTCGACATCCAAGAAGAGTTTAAAAGCAGGTAACAAGTCATCACTTTTGAAGCTGCAGAGCAGCTGAAGAGGTGCAATAGCCCCAGCAGCCATTATCAGTGCCTGCCAGGGTGCCACGCTATCAAGTTATATGATAAAGCACTCAGCTGACACCAGAAAAATAATCATTCTCTCTCTCCTGCACCACCCCCTTTTTCACAAGGAGGCTTTTTACACTCATTAAATGCAACCTTATCTCTGAAAGACTGCAATCCTCAGCAAATGACAAGTGTGCCTAATCTCATTTTCTGACAAGCGATTCTGACAGCACCTTCCTTTTGATTTCTAAGACACGTAGCTAGACATATATTAATCTGTCAGTCATCGCCCCTAGGAAGGATGGAAAAAAGGAGAGACAGAGATGAACATTTGTGAATGTGAAGGGAACAAGGCAAGAAAGGACTAAGGGTCCTTTTCTGGCTATTTTAAGCGCTCAGCTGTGTTTCTCCACTCCTCCCACCCCAACACGGCACCCAAGCCACTCCTGTGCAGCAGAGCTGCCAACCTACCTGTCTGCACAGGTGGGTTCATGCGCATTTCATTTCAGGTTTGAGTGTGGCCCAGCAGCTGTGGGCTAGCAGCCAGCTGTGGCTGTGTTTTCAGGTTTTCCCTGGTGTCAGAGGCAGTTGGACTCTCCTTTCATTTCTCTGCGCCTCAACTTTCAGCATTGCATAAAACCCAAGTGTTATTGTCATCACGGCACTTATTTTAGCTACAGACATGGGACTTCCCAGGACTGGTACTATAAAACGTTGAGCCTTAATTCCAAATTTCCAGATTATGAAGTGTTCTGCAATCACACTTTTATTTTGGAGCAAGAAATGCTTTGTCATTGCAGTCAGTGAAGCCCCGCTTGGGGTTGGTCGCCAGCCTGGCTGGCACGTGTTAGCAGGTACAGGCAAAGACAGGTTGGATAAAAGCAGCAAATCGGTGTCAGATCTTCACAATTTTGGATGAAGGCTCAAAGTGCTGTAAAATGAAAGTGTTTAGTACATCACAGCCTGGCAAGGTGCAAACTGGAGAGGCTGAGCAGGTCTGAGTCCACAGTTGCATTTAGAGGCTTGGAAAAGGTAGGATTTGCAAGAACCTCTGGCTATAATATGAGAAGGTGCATTTAAAGCCTGAGTGTGTTATGGGGCCCTGACAGTGAGTGTGAATTGGTGCAGCTCACATGGATTTGCCACTCAGCAAGTGTGCAAAATCCAGACACTTTATGCACAATGTATGACATGGTAAGGGGGAATGACTTTAAATGAAAGATTTAGACTCGCTATTAGGAAGAAATTCTTCCCTGTGAGGGTGGAGAAGCCCTGGCACAGGCATAAGCTGTGGTTGCCCCATCCCTGGAAGTGTCCAAGGCCAGGTAGGGCAGGGCTTGGAGCAACCTGGGCTGGTGGAAGGTGTCCCTGATGATTTTTAAGGTCTCTTCCAACCCAAACCATTGTGAGATTCTGTGATATAGATTAGTGAGCACAGGGCTGGGGGGTGGGAGGAGGTAGCTGGTTGGTAGCTACAAAACTGCAAAGGGGTGTAAAATGAGTGAGATTCTACAAATGGGACCCAAAGGAGGAAAGAGATTAAATGAGGTGGGAGGCAGTGCACTTAATCTTACACAGCCCTATTAGTTATGTTCCTCGGAAACACGCCTTCTCCCTCTTAGCATGTGAGTCATATTAATATTTCTACCCACCAAATGGTAAATTAGGGTGAATTATACAGATTTACCATCTAACACTTGCTTGCTGACCCGCCTGCACTTGCAGAGAGCCTCCCCAGCTGGCAGCACATCCTCCTGCCCGGGGGCATCCCGGGCACTGCAGCTCCAGCCTGGCCCAGTTCAGATCCCTCAGCTAAGAGCTCCTCTCCACCTCCTCTCCATTCTATACTGTATTATAGTGATGGAGAAACTTTATTGTTCATAATGGGATAAAGAATAAAAAAAATCCAATGAAAGCGAAGTACAAAGGGGCTCCTCTGCAGTGCTTTAAAGTGATGCCATTTTCATAGTAATATAGTCATTAAGTACTTGTTTGATGGTGCAAAAAGTAGGCCAAGATCTTTGCTAATACATTTAATTAATCAATACCTGCACTAGAAGATGGGAACAATTAAAGTTTCCCTCCTCACTCAGACAAAGCAGCAGAAAGCTTGTGATCTACTTAAGGAGCCCGCCACTCAATGGGAAGATGAAAAGACTCCTTTAGTTTTACTTAAGAGCTGAAATCATGTTAATACACCAAGTGTTTAGGAGAAAGCCAGTAAATGAGCAGTGGCAGGAAAGCTAACTGCTGTCCCCAGCCTCGTGTTTCCACCCTGATGTCATCATAACAGGAAAAATCACAAATGTGTTCTGGAGTTCACTGAGCCTGAAAATAACCCTGGGGATATTTCCTTGCCATGCAGAACACTTTGATAACTGGGCCTACCAGAAACACCCCCAGCTACTGCTCATGGGCCTTCGAAGGGTAAATGTAAACATGACCCTGCAGTTTACATTTCTGCTGGGGTTTTATTAAAAAAGGATTTTCTAGTTGCAACTAAGCTTCGGGATGTAGAAAAGAAGGTGTAGGCAGAAAAAGTTGCCTTCTATGGGGAAAAGTGGTGGGAGGAAACTGTGCAGTTCACTCTATAGACCTCTGGCTCAGGGAAGGAGAGACTTCTCATCTCACAATGAGGGTTGCTGATATGGGCATCAAATAGGAGAAAATTGCCTAAAATCAGCCCAAAACGCAGCTGTCCTTGGGGGACTCCAGCTCTGCCCCTGCAGCAGAGGCCACCAGCACCTGAGGGAAAACCCTTCGCTATTTCCCACCTCTCAGGACCTCCAAAAACACACTTTGGCCATGTTCCTGGTGGGCCACAGGCTACCAGTGTTGGCACATCTCCCTTGCACCCACTCACTCACTGTGTGGGCTCCAGAAGGAACTTTGGATGGGGGTCTCATGGCACGAGGTGTGGTGCAGCCACAGCACAGGAGGCACTCCTTGCACCCCAAGAGGCAGGACAGTGAACTGGTCACAAAGGATATGGTTGTTTCCCACTCCCCAGGGAGGAATATCAAACAAGACTAATGCAGGTAGTGCCAAAAACTGAATGCTGCCCAGTTCCATCTACTGTTTGATCCTCTGGTGAGAGCAGAACCTCATCCAGGACCTCACAGCCTTCTGCTATGGAACCATCACGGACATGTGCTGACCTTACAGCACAAGAGAAAGAACAGGCGCAGTGTTGTGTAGAAAACAAATTATTTTTTCATGCCATCATTAACAGAAATGTAAATTCAAATGACCTTATAATTTGTATCATGAGAACTATCAAGTTAATGTTGCAGCCAAACGAGAAAATTTCTCCCTGGTCTTCATCTGGGAAATGCTGGAGATCAACTTATGTCACAGAGTTGATCTCTTGTTGCAAATTTGCTGTCTGCTTTCACTCAGTATTAAGCCTACCAGGCACTTTGGTGTTTCTAACACACTTGTCAAAATTATGCCAGAGCCTCACTAGCACTTTCTTGGAGGCTCCCAATTGTCCTGTGCACCTTCACCTGGAATTGCAGGGTCTACGCTCAGGTCAGGGTACTCACAACAAACAGGCTGACAACAAAATAAGCAGATGGATTCTGCCCTGGTGCAGCCTCCATCCACTCATCCAAATCTCTCCTGATCTAAAGTCCTTGGAAAATAAAATCCCTCTAACACAGGAAACAATTTTCAGTAGCTCACCAAGCGCTATTTTCCTTTCATTTAAGATTCTCACAAAACCTAACTTCTTTGTCTCTCAAGCTCCCTTGATCTCCTTCACTTTCAGCTGTCACATAAAGTCAATTGGCTGCACCTCTCTGCTTGATAAAGACAAGCCAACTGGTCTGATGTATCTTTAATGAGGAGGTAGGTAAGACACAGTCCAACAAGGTGCTGAACACTTTGACCCTAAGCTAGCACAGCACTTAAATAGCTGCTTAACTTCCAGCAAAAAGAAGTCCTTTTGAAGCTAATGGGGCTGCTCTGGCATTCAGACTTCAGCACCATTGTATAAATTTGGCTGGACTGGGGACAGAGCCTTTGCGAGGCTGGACCAGTTACAGAGAGAGCAAAACCAGTCAGAAATACCCAGGTAAGCTGGGGGAGCCAGGGCTGCTGAGTCACGGGGAAACTGGGGAAAGTCCCTCTGTCATTAATTAATGTGCCAGCCCTGCTGCACATAACTCTGTGTGTGTTGTTGTGGTAGGGGGAGCAGGCAGGGTTATTTCTGTTCTGATGCAATGTTTCATAAATGGGATGGAACACCTGAAGGATCTGCAGGCATGAAGGCTTGGCCCTTGCTTCAAAATAAGTGTTTGACTCTACAAGAAGGACGGGACAAATACAAAATAACACAAACACAAATTAATGAGAGGGAGGTCATGGAGAGGAAGCTGAAAGAGTAAAATTGGCACCAAAGCTGAGCTATTGTTCCTGAGATTGAGTTAATCAACTGATCTATATCCAGCCTGGATTATTCCAGGCATTACTGGAGGAGGTGTGCTCTGAGAATCTAACATAATACATGAGAGACACAATAAAACTTCAACCTGTTTTGATAATACAGTGATATGTTCTACTCCACAGGCACCTCTAAGAAAGGCTGCCAGGTCTCATCACCATTAGTTATTAATCCATTTGTTCCTATGAAATCTTCTCATTTCCCCCCTTTTTGAGGAATTCACGTTTTCTAAAGAGGAACTGATTTAATGTAGGGAAAAAGCTGCAGCGTATCAAAAAGTGAATGGAAAAATGGGTAAGGAGATAATGTTTGTTTAACTGGGAAGGAAGAGTTATTCTAGAAATATTTTACATCATTTAAAAAGCACTGAGTACTATTTTATGCCTCTACCTGAGGAATAAAAGTCATAGTTACGAGTCCAGCTGTATATATTTCAATAGGCAAAGCAAGACTGTAACAGATATATAAAAATTTCTTTAAAAAGTAGCTCAAGTAGATTTTTCATGAGTAAAACACTGGCAACCTGAATTTTAATATAATTCTCAGCATTCCAGTGGAGCATTTTGTTCACTGTAAAGTGCTGCAGCAAACAGAGCATAGATCATTCCTCCTTAGCCCTGTGTCACCTCCACTCCGGCTGCCCCGGGGCTGGGCCGTCCATCACGGCACGGCGGGGCTGGGGTAGGTTAGTGCTTCCCTGTTCTCTGAAATTTATGGAAGGTGCCTGGTGCTTGGGGCTATGGCCATTTATTTGGGAAGTTTTAGCTGATCTATAACTCGCTACTGTGCAAACAACAAAAAGCAAGATGCTCACCATTACCAGGCTGAGCTTCTGCCTGTGCACTATTACATAATATGAGAATTAAGTATTTTTACTTAGCAGGGTATTGCAATATTATACATTATATTGCCCAGGACTTACACAGAGAAGAAGGTTATAAAAAACTGCCTGAGCTGGTTTTATTTTAAGAGGCCTTCAGACCAAAAGCCTCATCTCCGCCTTGGACCTGGCAGGGAGGCTCCAAGAAGTCACCAGGGCTCCCTATTAAAATACTGTTAGCACATACAAGAGTTTTGGTCTTCTTTTTAGTTCAAACGTCGTCTGGGAGAGACAAAGAAACAAAGTGCTTGGGTCAGTGGAAATTTCTGACAAAGACTTTTTTTCCTGGCACACACAGGGACAACCCCACCGACTGTGTCGGGTTTGTCCCCCCCCAGAATGACAAGGCAAAGGTCCTGATTAAAGGCCCTCTGAGGGGGGATACAAAAGATGGCCCAGGACTTCAAAGTCAGCACACTGCTGGCCAGCGGGGAGGTCCCTTTCTTCCCCCCTCTCTCCTTTTAACTTCAGCTCCTGCTGGCTGTGGAGGGGCTTCTAATTGCATTTCACAGGGGCTGAACAAAACCGTGGTCTTGTCTTCCACACAGCAGCGACCCCAGAGGATGTGGAGTTGATGTGAGGCTTCAGAGCAGGAACAAAAAGAGATTTATCCTGCCAGCCATCCGTGCAGAGGCAATGCTGAAGCGTTTGCAGCATTATTTGCATGTTGCCACATTTCCAGAGGTGAACAAGCAGTGGTGGTTTTTCCTGGAAGGGCTGTGGCCAGATCCCTCCTCATGGCTTTGAACGTGGGGCATGTGCAAACCCACCAAGATTTGGGCCAGGTTTGACCTTGCATGTGGCACCAGTGGAAAGACAGACACAGCTGAAGGTGTTATCCCCTTGGCCAGGGGAGTGGAGACCTCTTTGGTGCTGGAGAGGAAGAACCTCTGCTCACTGACCAGGTCTGGAGGTGGAGACTGTCTTTGGCAAACTGTGATCTTGATCAAATGGCCCTGAGGATGATCTAAGCAGCCTAATTAAAATTTTCCTATTTGCATCTAGAGCTATGAAAGAGAAGGTTTGGCTGAAGCCTGACAGATTAGTTGGAAGTACAGGGAAGTGGTTTTAGGGGATGTGGGATGGGAAGAAAGCCTCCAGCCAGATGTTACACAGGCCAGCGCAGACATGGGGCATGGTTTCAGTCAAACCTGGAACTACACTGGAAGCCACCACTTGGCCATCTTACCTTCCATTCTTGTGACAAAAGTGACAAAAAAGGTCTGTGCTAGCATGCATGAACAAAGCCCTAACTCAACCCAAAATTAAACAAGCCAACAAAGTGCTATCCCTTTAATGCCTGATAGTCTCTCTTTTCGGCTCCCCTAATGAGATCGGCTTTCTCATTCTTCTTCTTTTACATTCAAATTCCAATCTGCAACGAATTTTTCACATTACAGGATGAACCACATATCTGTTTTCCCACATTGCACAACACCAGACCCAACACAATACCTCAGAATCCCAAGAAGCAGAGTTTATCCCGTGTTCCCTTTGCCAGTGTCAGACAATGGAAGCAAGAGCTGCTGAGCCCTGAGGTCCCTCCGTGATGCTCAGAGAGGAGACTCAGACCTCGAGGGAGGTTAGTTAGTCACTGCTGATTCATCATGCCTTTGAGATTTGGATTAACAAACCATTCATCCTCCAGTCCTTGTATGCAGGCCCACATTTCTAACAGGAGCAGGGTTTTTTTATTTATTTACTAACTGACAATAGTGGAAAGCCTCATATTCACATCCGAATTATAATAAATGCATTATAAATGAGTAAGTAGGAAACAGTAAGGAAATGATGTTTTACTTTTAAATGCTAATTATGGAGCCCTGGTGCAGTTAATGTGTAGGGTGTTCTGTCAATTTTTAATGTTTATGCCAAGTGTAGTCTTCAATTTAACATGAGCTTTTAATCCTTTGAGTACTAAATTGCCTTTTAATGCTTGCAGCACAACATTGTGTTTGCACAAAGTCAGGACTGAAAAATGAATTTACTACAAGATATGTGCATGTATGAAGGGGGGCAGGAAGTACAAAGGACAAGATTTTTTTTTTAATGATGTTGTTGGAACCATACAAGAGGAAGGAACTGCTTTCAGGATGTACCTGGCAATTGTTTGCAGTGGCAAGAGGCTGCTGCTGATTTAGTATCTCTGTTGAAGCATTTTCAGAGAGAGCTCTTTCAGGCTCCAACAGTTTATCCAACAGCTACACCAAAAATTTATGGTTTGCACCCATAAAGGAAACTTGGAGAAAAACACGAGGAAAGGAATTACCATAGAAAGGAATCTGCATGTTCAGTAGGACAAAAGTACCTATGAAGAGAGGGAGTTTTTCAACTGACAGTACTTAAAAGAAATGCAGAGTCAGGCTGTTCTGGAAAAGGTAAGTTAAATGGTAGTTTTCTGGGTTGGCTGGTTTGGTTTTGCCTTTTCAGGTGGTGTGGGTCACAGGTACAAGGTATTTCCTGGTTCCCAGGCTGCTCCAGTAACACAGCTATGGCACAGCCCCTGGGCTGAGGATGCTTATCCCAGCCCAACACAGCCCTTCCTCCAGGGAACCTCTGCCCGGCCAGACTCAGGGACATGGCTCAGGTGGCCACACTGGGGAGGGGCCACCTTCACAGCCAACAGGACACCCTCAGCACCCTGCCCACACTCTCGGGGCTCCCTTGCCAGGGCACCACGTCCTCACCCGCTCCCCTGGCAGCACTGCTGGCATTTCCCCACCTGGCCAAACCCCAGGCCCACGTTCCCTCCGCCGCCGCCTCTCCCCTCCCGGCCCTGGATGGGGGACTTAGAGCAGCTTGTGAGGCTAATCCCTATTTATCTCCTCAGTGAACAGACTTTTTAAAATGACACTGTTCACATGCTTAAAGCTCTGAATTTGACTTTCCTTGACAGCAGCCATCCCAGGAATCCCAATGAGGGTTATTTTTGGCAGTGGAGCCTTCGCAGAATAGGCTTTGCTGCGTGTACAGTTTTCAGCACACCAATAGAGTTCTGCAGGGGAGCAAAACCGGGGACCTGAGGATTTTGTACATCCCAATGATGTACCCTCAGCTTTGCTCCCAGCTTAGACCCAGAGGGCGAAAGCTGATCAATTAAAAGATAAATTCCCTCTTTTTCTATTCCCACACACCTCCAATATCTGTAAGATTTTTAGGACATCACAGAATCATGGAATGGTTTGGGTTGGAAAGGACCTTAATGCTCATGTCATGCCACCCCCTGCCATGGGCAGCGACACCTCCCACCAGCCCAGGTTGCTCCAAGCCCCGTCCAACCTGGCCTGGGACACTCCC
>JAWWEU010000050.1:9842966-9856263 GCA_035583155.1 Acropternis orthonyx | reverse complement strand
AGCAACCTGGGCTGGTGGGAGGTGTCCCTGCCCATGGCAGGGGGTGGGACTGGATGAGCTCTAAGGTCCCTTCCAACTCAAAGCATTCTATGACTCTGATTCTATAAACACATCACACTTGGGTGAAAAGCAATATTAAAACACCGGGTAAAACTCTTTGGAGAGGATGCAGCATGTCTGCAGCAGATTTAGAATTACATAGCAATTTTGTAAAACACCAGACAGCTCTTCATTAGGTCCTGTTTGGACAAGCAGATGAAAGAAGGGATTCCGTTTACCCACATCTGCAAAATGCAGCTTGGAGGAATAAACACTCAGCCAGAAACTTCTGATTCTTTGTGCACCTGCCTAGGGCAAAAGTACCACAGCACTGGCTTTGCTCCTGAGCTTTTGACCACATCTTGCTTTTGACCAGACTACAGACAGAGCAGCTGCAATTGCTGGCTGGACCTTCCTGGGGAGTATCTGAGCCCCACATTGTGCTCTTGGATTCATGGAAATGAAGAAAACACGGCACCTCCCAGGGCCAAGGTCACTCAAAGAACAGTAAGTCAGGTATTGGACAGGTAAGGCACAATCAGCCTCTTCAAATGTGTCACTAAGGATGATGCACCTGCACTCCTTCCAGTGTCCTACTGAAGGCCAAGTGAAGTGAAATCTTTCTAACTAGTAATGGTTCACCCGATTGCTTCTACACTGCTGGTGTGAGACAATTACAAATGCTTCAGTGGTGTTAGGATCCCCATCCTAAATGTCCAGGACACCCTGTGTCCATGGCAAGGACACTAGAGCAGCCCAGTGCCCTCATTCCTGCCCTCATCAGCAGTGTTGATGAGGCCTTGCAGCTCACCAAAGTCAGCCGTGGAGCTGAAAGAACCATTCCCACTGTGGGGTCTGTCCTTGCAGTCGGATTCCTCTCCCTAAGCCAGAGCTCAGGGAATACAACATCCATATGACATTGCCTAGGCATGTCCCATGGCTGGCAAGCCCTGCTCACCCCATTTCCTTAAACATCCAAATCCCTGAGGTTAATTTGTTCTGTCACTCATCCCTACAGCACACTGAGCCTTTAAAAGAGTAAAATCTAAAAAATCAGTGTGAATTTAAAAGTACAAATATGAAGTCTTTATGCCAGCCTGCCTAATGTTTCACTGGCCACATCCCGCAGCAATGAAGGTAACTCTGTCTTGAGGCGGGTTTGAAACACTGGACAGCTCAGCTGCTGCTGCCCAGGAGCTTTCCAGGGACACATCAACCCCCACCACACTCACACACACTCACACACTCACATCTTCCCCGTGCCAAGCTGATGTGGTCACAGCCGTGGCCACTGATCACTGCAGGAACCCATGGAAGTGTTGGGAATCTGCTCCACAAACTGCCACTTCAGTTTCAGGACTCCCAGACCCGTTGTCTCACATCCTATCACACCTCTGGGCTGTTCTCTTCCCATCACTGTGGCCAAGGAGCCATGGGGGGCTGGAAGACCCATGGAAAGGCTGGAGAAGCCATGGAAGCCCAGCTTGGTAATGGCACACATCACTTCAGTTCCACTATGTCACAAATCCATCCTTATTTAAATATATGCATGTGCAAACATTTTTAGAAAGTTTCAAGCACGTACTCCAGCATGGTAATATCTTCCAAAAGCTGTGGATTTCACTAAATCATTTTTACTGCCCTAGTTTTGAAGGAAGTATAAATATTGTACGCACGAAATCCGGCAGCGTTCCAAGGGCACCACTGCACGTGGAGCTGTGCAGGGCTGTGACTCGGGGGCTGCTGGCATTGCTGGGCACTTGTTTTAGTGTCATCAACTTGTTTTAGTGACTCTCACAAGGGGACTTAAACCATGCAATGACGGTTTTTGATCTCCATAATTTCAGAGCAAATGTGGAAATCGGGTGAGCTCAGGAAAGCGCCGTGGTGTGTGAGCCTGGCAAGGAGATGGCAAACCAAACTCCCCTCATGCCAGCCTTGCATATAAGTCTATAAATCTCCTTAAAAAATTAAAATTGAGAAAGTCCAGTCTTGCTTTTTTATATTACTGCCTTGCTTAAGAGCCTTAGTTATGCACTTGGATTCTGGATGTGTAAAATACACACCCCTGTCTCAGAGCTGTACGATACATATACTGAGACATTGCACACACTGAGACATTCACTGCCCAGCTGAATCCAGGCTAATGCACTGCATTTATACCCTAAAAGCATTCAGAGGAGAAAGAGCAAACAACAAAACCCCTAATGTTACACGGGAATTAAATACACACAGTCTCTACTAGTTGGTATTTTCCTCCTTAGCTGTCCATAAACAGCCAGCCAGAGAGCCAGAAGTTTCTGTACTCGCAATGATGAGTGAAGGCTGGATTGGTAACTCCATGATCCCTTAGAAATTGCCCATGTCTGTGATAGCTGACAGTCAGCACCTCTGCCTATTCTGCTGTCACACCTCTTGTTCAGGTCTCTCCTATGATAATCTGCCCCTGCTCAGCTCCAGATAACACAATGCATTCCCTCTTCTACTTCCTGAGCTTATTTGCAGACGTAGCCAGCCATAAGAAGCTTTAAATGTGTATTACACTACAGGAAAAACCCCTGTGGCCCACCAAGTAGTGGGCTGGAAAACCAGTTTAGATTCGCAAAGAAGCTGGTATTAAAATCCTGGAGGACTTAGCATTCCACCTGCCATGCACTTTAAGCCCTGTGAATAACAAAGGAGCTCTGGTAATTTTGCTAAAAAATGAAATCCCATCATTTCTGCAGAATAAACAAAAACAAACCCAATGCATTAGCTATGCAATACTTCTCGGCACCACAGTTTGAATGCATCATTAAAGACGGATTTTACCCATGAAAAGTGTCTTAAAAAAGTAATAAATACACAAAACTTTATGTATACTTTTCATTTCATTCCTACATCCTCTCTGTGGGAGGTGGACTCAGATTAAGTTGGTATAGCCAATTCCTTCAGCTCCAGGAAGCTGGAGCCCTATTTCTTACAGCTCACTTATTGTATATTGTTCTCTAAACTAGATCCTACCTGCAAGTGTAAAATTTGGGAGCATAAATCTATGATGTTCACAGATATTAGAAATGAAAATAAGTAAGGAGCAGCTAGAATGTCATCTCACTGTTGGCACATCAAGTTCACATTCCTGTTTCCAGGTCCTAAGGCACACAGCAAGGCCAAATCTCTCATTTTTCTCCCTTGAAAGGCTGGTTTATTACAAAATTCAGCTGGAATCCTCCATGCTCAAATCTAAGATGGCTTTATTAGTTATATGAGAAGCTGTTTTAGAAAAAGGAGCACAGCACCAAGAAAGTGAATGTGCAGTTACTGTGGAGAACATCTTTGCTGGCCCACAGTCTTGACACAGCAGTGTTGCCTTGTCCCTCTTCTAGCTGAGGAACCATCACCATCCCTTTGAGGGAGGACCAAATTGTGCCTTGGTATCCCAACTGCTGATAGGGTGGTGCTCCAAGGAAGGCAAAACTACCCTCACATCCAAATTAAACCTTAAGGAGGGGAAAAAGAAAGGTACCTGCAAATATCAGAAACCTGAGGGATATTAAAACAGGAGACAACAGCCACAGTCAACAAGGTATGGCCAAATCTGCTTCCAGCCTCCTCCAGTGATAGACCAGAGTACCTAAGGCTTCTTAGTACCTTTGATTGTATCTCAAAAATACTATAAAATGATGGGATTGAGTCTTCTCTCTGGCACAGTGGCTTTTAATTATAAGTGATTCCCCCCCAGTGCTGGCATTGCACTGGTGTAAACGAGAGGTATGAGAGGCACAACGTTACATTGGGCACTGCATCCAAAACATACTGCTCTGGTAATTCCCAGCACACATACATGGCAGGCACTGTCCAAGTCACTGCAACAGTCTCAGCCTTGAAAAGACAGGGAATGACAGAGGACAGCTGTAAAATATCCATCCACATTCCATGGCCCCTGGCAGCCCTGGTGATGGATCAGCCCCGGCGGGTGCTGTCAGTGAAGCCCCGTAGCCCAAGCGCCCGAATTCCCAGAACACACAACTCCAGCAAAGGACAGTGCAAGGGTACCAATAAAAGACAGGTCCTGAGGGTAATATTCAGGAGCAGTTCCTTGGTTGGTAGCTGCTTCCTGCTGCAGAATGTCACTCACACGGAAAGTCACGATGCCTTGATAGGCTTCACAATCCCCATCAGTTCTTCAGCTGCTTGGCTAATCAGATATTATTACCTCCTTTGTGTTTTCTTTCCCAGCCCTCTCTCTCTCTTTCTCTGGCAAGGTTGCTGTAAAAGGACTCAGTAATGATTCCTATCTAAATATTTCACTTGCAATACAAAGGTCTGCATTTTGCATACCCTGGAACTTCTGTCTTTTGACAAAAAGCTCCCTGGGTTTCTGGGGATAAATACTGATAATTGTACCCAGGCCCCACAGAGCATCTTGTACATTAAACCACACAAACTTGGATTCAAAGGCAGTAATCGCTGTGACTTCAGCACACTCAAACCCTGAAGGCATGTGTGAAGGTGGAGGTTTGGGAACCTCCCTTTTTCAGGCTTGAGGCTACACCAGATCTCTCTGTGCCACACAGACAGCCTGACAGGACACGTGGAACCAGAGCTTGTGCTGTGATTCCTGGTCCTGCAGGGTCACCTCCTCGTTTGGGGTCACCTCCTCGTTTGGGATCAAAGGAACATTTCTCTTTAGAAACATGTTTGTTGTGGGCCTGGATCTTCTGTAGACATTGGCCATGTCTATAGACATATTGCCATTACATTCCTTGGGGGAAGATGCAGGTCAGTGCTGAAAGCTTTAAAAACTCTCACCTTTTGATTTAACTCTTGCTTTCCTTGTGTGCAGAACACCAAGATTTCAACTTTGCCTATATCAGAGGAGATTAAACTTCAGAATCCCAAACCCAGGCAAATTGTTAGGAATAATTCTTTTTCCTAAATCTTTAACAAGACAGACCTAGTGCCTTTAGAGTCTTCTGCAAAGGACAGGTCCCCAGGGCTTTGACCCTCCTTTTCCTTATCTTAAGAGCACCCTCACCAACAAACAACCGCCCCACGTTGAGCAGACGTTCAGTCCTGTGGAACAGTTAAAGCAATCCCTGGAGCAGGGGCCTGACTAACCACTGCAGCTCCCTGTGCTGTGTATGGGACCATCAGCAACAGCCCTGCTCCTTCCACCCAGCCCTGCTCCTTCCACCCATCCCTGCACCTTCCATTCAGCCTTTCCCCTTCCACCCAGCCCTGCTCCTTCAACCTATCCCTGCACCTTCCACCCAACCTTTCTCCTTGCACCCAACCTTTCTCCTTCCACCCAACCCTTCTCCTTCCACCCAACCCTTCTCCTTCCACCCAGCCCTGCTCCTTCCACCCACTCCTTCTCCTTCCATTCAGCCTTTCTCCTTCCACCCGGCCCTGCTCCTTCCACCCAGCCCCACTCCATGCCACTGAGACCTGAACAAAGGCAGCATTTTCTCAGCAGGACGTGTTAGCTCGGGCACTCTGCCACGGCTTCCCAGCTTCTGCAGGTAACTGGATGCAGTGTAGACAAGCCTAATGTGGTTTCATATGGAAATGAGTGGTAAATTATTAATATTAATAACATCTATAAACAACTGGTGACAACTTCAAGTGGCTTATTGTGTAGTACGTACAAGGCATCTGTTCATTATCCTTTACAAGATGCTCCTGATACGCACAACAATTTACCCGAGGAGCTGTGCAGACACGTTCCACCCTGAGTTTCCCCTGCCAACCCCCAGGGTGCTGACAGCATCCCAGAGTGCTGGGAAAGCACTGAGCACACACTGCGGTGTGAGCCCCGGGGCGGGCGCTGGCGGGGACCAGCAGCTCGGAGCAGCTCATTTCCCTTCAGATCCCCCTGCTCTGTAAGGTCGCAGCGATTGCATCAGTGGAAATTTGTCTCACTCGCAGAGGGCCTGATCCTCGCTGGCAGCCAGACGCCTGGAAGCTATTACGTGTCCCTGTGATGGTTTAAGGCCCAAAGGAAAGTTCCTGCAGCCCAGAGAGTAACCCAGGGGAAAAGGTTGTGAGAGGGAGAGAGGCAAATGGGGCTCTGAGTACAGGATTCTGCAAAGCACCACTGTAAGTTTATTATGTCAAAGACAGAGTAAGCCGTGATGTTACAATTTTGCTGTCAAGGACAGTGATAAAAAACTCTCCTCACTCCAAGCTCTGGGATTTACGGCATAGGTTTCCAACCTCCAGAGGCTAATTATTTCCAGTCATCCTGCAGTGCACCCTGGGCAATGCTTTATGAAGTTAGCTTCATGTGGCTGAACACCCCTTACTTCACTGGCCTCTTGCTGTCATGATGCAAAGACGGACTAGTACTTCATGTAGCAATTTTTAAATAGGAGTGGATGATTTTTCAAGTAATTATTAGCAAAAACGTCAAACAGAAAGGCAGAGGCTGGCTATCCTACTGAGAGGAACCACTGAGGCAGAAAATATGTGCCAGAGCATGGAGTGGGAGCTGCACTGAGCTTGCTGTCAGACAATGTGCTTTATCAAACCGGGAACACAACACCAGGCTGCTCATAATGCCTCCTTTAATGAGCCGGCCCGGCCGCCGTGCTCGGCTGTATTCACATAAACACAGGAGCTTTTCAGCAACTGATTTTAATCTCATTTCCTCATCTGAGAAGGGCCCGGGAAACCCAACACTTTCAAAAAAATTGTTTTTTAATTGTTGTTGGCAACCTCATCTGCTACCTTCAAAGGACAAGTTAATGGTATCTAAACAGAGAACAGTGACACCGCAGTGAGCGGGGGAGCTGCTCCTCTCGCTCTGTCTCTCACAAAGACCAATTCTCAAATTACCAGATGTTTTCTTCATCTTTTGGACGAGCCAAAAAAAAAAAAAAAAACCAAAAGTTGAGCCCTTCCTTGAAGGCAGAGGGGGGGAATGACAACACTCAGCCTGCAGATCAGCGCCGTGGCAGGACCAGCTTTGAAGTGGAGCCCTGCAAAGGCCACCCGGAGCCTCCCAGGAGCTCTGAGCAACGCCACGCTGGACATGACTTCACTGCATTGCACACAGGCGAGAAGAATGACCTTTGAGGTTAAAACACCAGCGTTCAGCCAGGGATTTCTGCTGTCACTAAATCCCACAACCCCCCCACGTGCAAATGGAGAAACCAGTTCATCCTTCCCTTCCTTCTGCTGCCTCATTTGCTCTGGTAGCTTTGAAAGGGTTTTTGGACATGGATCAGTCCTTTTTCTGTGTTCAGTGATGATACCTGAAGACTATCTGCACATAAATGACCAATAATGGCAGTGTTCTTATCAGATGGCCACCAAATGTGGGTCACATCTCACGCTTCTGGAATTACCTTCTGTATTGGGCTGCGTAGAAAATCTGAACTAGAAACCTCTCCAGTCTTTGGGGAAATTGAAGCATAGAATCATAGAACTATAGAATAGTTTGGGTTGGAAAGGACCTTAAAAATCATAGGTCAAAGCATGTGACAAATCCTTCCCTGTGAGGGTGGGCAGGCCCTGGCACAGGTTGGGCAGAGAAGCTGTGCCTGCCCCATCCCTGGGAGTGTCCAAGGCCAGGTTGGACAGGGCTTGGAGCAACCTGGGCTGGTGGAAGGTGTCCCTGCCCATGGCAGGGGGTAGAAATGAATGATTTTACAGTCCCTTCCAACCCAAACCATCTTATGATTCTAAAACTTAACCCAAGTAGATTTAGGAGTAAAGGTACAATAATTGTTTTCTTATAAAAGGCTGCATCAAATAGGAGGAAGAAACCCAACCCCACACAGAGCTGCAACAAAGCTACTTGTGCACATCTCCAAAGGTACAGCCACACATGCCCCAGCAATCCAGCTGTGCTACATCTGGGCTTTCAGAGCAAGCCTGCATTTCAGTCAGGTCACACTGGGTGTTCCAACTATCTGTGTATCTGCAGAAATATCTGAGCTACAAGGAACTGCTCAGCTCATTAACAGTCCCCTCTTTGAAGCTCCATCCAATTTTAGCAACCGAAAAGCTGGAGGTGGCTCAGGCTGGCAAACAGTAATCCCAGCCAGGCCTGTAGTGTCTGTCCAGCTCATGGCATGTCAAAAGGAAGCTCAGTGCCATTTAAGGTTGCTAAACAAGTGTGGATGTTTGTCAGTGCTTACCTTACAGTCAATTGCTGTATTTCACAGCATCCCAGAATGTGCTGAGCTGGAAGGGACCCAAAAGGATCACAGAGTCCAGCCCTTCTGCGAGGGAGACATACATTTTGGAGAATGACTTGACCAACCTGGAGAAGATTTTGGAAAACCACACCTGGTGTCTCACTTGTCTGGAGGTGGCACCAGGCATGGCACATGTGCAGGGAGAGGTGAAACCTGGCCTGGCCTTTCAGCTGACATGTTCCCTCAAGGCAAAATGTCACGAGAAATACATGAAAACACGTGACTTCAGGAAGGAGCTGCCAACTTCAGGCATGTATGAGCATGTGGGACAGGTTCCTTTGAGCCAGCATGTCCTGTCCCCCTCGGGCTACCTGCTGGTGTGACTGCCCTCTGCTTTGGGAAAGAAAACCCACCCTAGGCATGGCCTGAAGAGCAGCAAGAATCAGGCAGAGCAGTCAAGCAAAGAGCTACTGGAAAGTTATGATTAAGCATAAATTTTTCAAAAGCCCATAAACAATTCAAACAGCCAACATTTCACAGCAAGCAGTGGAACCAGGTTCTTGTGCTGGTCACACACGTTGCTGCAGGAGTCACTGCACATCAGCATGGCACTGTCTGCTGGGGAGATGGGCATGGATCAGCACAGACCCCAGGTTTTACACTAGGGGTAGACATGAGTTTTCCAGGGGAAAACAAGAAAAAGCCAAAAAATACCAAGTTTTGTCCAGCTATGGTGATTCATCAGGAAGATAGATTGGAAGCCAGACAAGGCTCCAGCCCTTCACATTATTACACCTCTGACATAAAAATGACAAGAGACGAGCTTGGTGCCAGCAAACCCGTTCCCAAAGGAGCAGAGGGTCCCTGGCATCTGTAACCTCCATCCTTTTGAAGTCTGTCATCTTGCAGAGCCTCTTTTTCTGCACTTCCTGCTGTTTATATGACACAAACCACTTTCTGGATGCAAGTCCCAGACCCCTCACATCTCACGTATGGAAGAATTAACCTGAGGAGGAAACTGTCAGACAAGGCTGACTCGAGTTCCACCCCCGTTTCAGCAGCGCGCAGGAGGAGCTAACACCTTTCTGCAGAGTGGCAAATTAATGTCTTACAACTGGACTGATCCATAGGAATCTGCATGTAAGACCTTTGCCAGGGACCAGGACTCTATTGCGTGGCAATAAAAGCCCCACATCAGGCTCGGGGAGCACCAAGGGCCACCAGCCGAGCCATGGATGGGCTGCAAAGAGCTCCCAGAGCTACAGCACGTGGGAATCAAGAGACTGTGTGGGTAAAACCAACCTGGGAAAAAGTCACTTTGCACAGACAACCCTCCATCCCACTGCTCCTTCTGCCCAAAGCCTCAACCGCACACTCATCACCCACCATCCTACAACACAGACCTCCCTGGGAACCACTGCCATCCCCCACCTGTGAACCCCTGCCGGCCCTGCTCTGTCTGTGGTGTGTCCTGGGACTCTGGATCATATGGATTTGGGTATGTTCCTTCTAACACAAAAACAGTGCTCCTGCAACACATCAAAAGTCTCCAATAAAGTCCAGAGTCGGGTTTCTGGGGAATGGCACAAGAAGAAGCATGTGGGGACACTCCCCTGAACCTGCTCTCTGCTTTCTGTCACCGATGGCTCTGAGATTCCTTAAGCTCAGGACATCACCTTTGTACTTAAAGTTTCTCATACATCTTTCTTCCAAAAATATTGTCCCGTCACCATCAGGAAGTCTCACCACATTCAGTTCAACTTCATTCTATCCTACAAAACTCTACGTTTACACTACTTACAGCTGCATATCTTCAACTGAAGGAAAACAAAGAGAGTGAAATGAGGAAGTTCAGTCCTAAATTCCATTGTGTTGTCTGATAAAGTCACGAAAATATTTGGAGAGGCAAAAGCACAAAACTGAGGCTGTGGTGGCCAATGCTGTTTATGGAGGTGGCCAAAGCAAGAGGAGTTGAGTGGAGAGGCATCTACATCTCTGTAGGAGACGCTTTTGCCTTCTCAATGAGCCCTTCCTGCCTGCAGCAGGAAACAGCTGCTGCTCTGCCCTCACTCCTTCCCAGTATATTTTGGTAAGACTATATAAGCCCCAGAAAATATTGTGATGAGGGTCATGCTGTGCTGTTGTAGATTTTACAGAAGAACATGTCAAGGCAAAGAGAAGTGGATGGATGAGCTGGATCAAGAATGGATGTCTGGCTTGCTTGGTGCAGCTATTTGGCAAGTGAAGGCGGGACTGCCGAGCGGTCAGCAGATCCCCAAGGGATCAGAAATGACCCCTTTCACTTCCAGTGCTCCTCACAGCTCACAGGATGGCTCCTCTCCATCACACAGCACCTACAACTAGTCCTGTCCAGAACTGGGGCTCCACAGCAAACTTTCCCCAAGCCCACCCCACACTGCAGTGCCCTTGGCCAGGGCATGGACACGACTGGAACACTCCAAGGAAACTGGAGCAGGCACAGAAACCCACAGGAGGATGCCCTGGGCTTCGGCACGCACAGAATCATCAGTCTCAGGATGAGAGAAAGGGCTTCATGTTTAGATGACATCAAACATCCTTGGCAGGATCGTGATGTTCGTTCCCTTGCTGCTGACCTGGAAAGCGAAATATGCCCTTGACATACGACCCAAGCAAATGTGAAGGCAATTTTACTGACAGCATGAATAAAATAAAGTCTCCTTGACAGGCCTATGGAAAGGGGGAAGAGATGGGGTGGTTCATGCTATCCTCTGTTAGCTAAAACCCTTTGGACTTTGCTTCCACCTCACTGCAGAAGGCTGCTGATGCAAAGGGTGATATTTGCCTGCAATCTTTCCCTGGGAAGTAATTAGTTTCCATTTAGAGGGATGACAAATTGATCAGGCAGGAATCTCACTGAGCTCTGAATTGAAGCTAAACTGCGATAGCTACAGCTCTGGCAAGTTGAGTTTGTCAGTCTGTCAATGCATTTTACAGTTTCAAAATTCAATCACCCAACAGCAGGAGGAAAGACATCGGCTTAAAAAAAAAAGAAAGAAAAAGAAAAAATAAAAAAAAAGAAGAAGAAGCAGCAGCAGAAGCGGGGGGAGAACCACCAAAGCCTACACTTCCTCCTGCAAGTTCATTATCACCTCTCCAAAGCATGACGGTGGTGTGAAATGGGTTAGACGCATGGATGCCTCTGTTAACGGCCAAGGAAAAAAAAAAGTCGCACATCATTAGGAATGGAATAAACGATACCAAGGCACAGAGCAGAAATGATTTGATTAGCAATTTCCAGTTTTGAAAAGACCTGGAAGAGAACCAAATGACTATACAGAAGGTGTGATGGAGTTCTTAATTGCTGTAACTGCACAGGGAGACTCGATGATTTGTGACATATAATACAGCACAGTACGCTAACGCTAATAACTGTTAATTAACTGCAGCAATGATATACTCTCAAAATGCACATACAAGTTACCATAATTTCTAGATTAAAAGCTGCAATGTTCGAAGCCAAAGGCGAAGGGAAGGCAGCACAGAGGGAGTGGGGGAAGAGAAGAAAGTGGAAAAGGAGGTAGAGAATCTTTCCTTTTTCCAAACCCCCTTTTGAGCACTTGTGACATCTCACCCGGAGCAAAGCGGCCGGGAAGCACCAGGAAAAGGAATAAAATACTCCTGCCGAAACGCGGAACGGCTCCTGCACGAAGCTCTCCCTCCAGAGCAGTAGTTATTAATTCTGAAAGGCTGTTGTTGCACCAGGCCATCTGGCTGTGCCGTAAAGAGTTCAGGAGCTGCTGCTGAGCTCAGATTCCTGTCGGATCCCATCCGCCCCAGCGACATCATTCACTCCCAAATGTTATCGCACCGGGTTTTTTCCCCCCATCGCTGCTGTTTGCCAGGCCCTTTATTTATTTGCAGGCAGTTTGTGGCACTGCCCAGTGCAGAAGGGGCTCTGCCAGGAGCCTCCAGGGAGCCCAGAGACAACATCCTCACCCCGTGATGCTCCGAAGCCACTTCGGCTCTGCCTCCGAACAGCAGGGCTGTGTGTCGGGCTGCAAGGTGGCACTTAGGAAAAGCTGCTGGATTGACAGCCTGGGAGACTGAAGGCTTCCATTTATCCCCCGGCAGGCAGAGCACAGCCACGCTCCCACACGCTGTCCTTCGGCGGCGCACCGAGACGGGAATCAGATGACACTGATTAGCTGTCCAGAACTGCTAAAACATTTTCTCTTTCAGATCAATAGTAATAAAGAGGAGGGTAAGGCAGGTATCAGGCTGCGCTGTGGAAGAGCTGTGGCCAGCCCCAGCAGAAAACCCTCCTGCAGGGCTTCCCCTCCAAGGTTCTTTCAGAGCAAGAGACCTGCAGCCAGGCTATCGAAATGTTACAGCCACGCTGGTCTTCCACCACCCCTGACACATCAATGACCCTGTGGATGGAGAGCTAACAGGCTTTGTTCTTCCCTTGTTCTTCCCAGGCTCGTCTTGGATGGCCTCCAAAGGGTAGTTCAGTGAGGTGGTCCATGTTTTGGAATGCGCTGCTCTCGGTACCACCATGGGGGTGAGTCCAAAGCCAATCCCTGTGGCAAAGCAGAAGACACCCACGCAAAACATCCTCATCCAACCTAAACTCTTCTGTGATTCCACGATTCTGTGATTCCACAGCACCAGTGTTCACCAGGGCACACTGGGATACAGCTGATGGCAAAGAAAAGAATTCAAGCACAGAGCAACGAGGGGAAAAAAAAGGACTAACAGACTCGCTCAGCCTCTCTATCCCCCGCGTTCGCACCAGCACAGCGTGTTGAGAGCATGTGTGAAGTCTATCTATCATTTTAACATTGAAGAGCCTGGAAAAATATTAAGGGTAAACTTTGCTGTCATTCCAACATATGGCGAGGCACTGAAATATAGACATATCCTGAGGAAACTGGAGAATTTGAATGAAAACTCCTTTTGCTGAAGAGCACATTGGTTCTGTGTTTTCCAGTTTTTTTGTCCACCTCCTCCTCCTCCAATTTTTTTTCCTACTCCAGTTTCTTTCAAGCTAATCAACCAATTCTCCTTCATGGGATCCCAGAATGGTTTGGGTTGGAAGGGACCTTAAAGCCCATCCAGTGCCACCCCCTGCCATGGGCAGGGACACCTCC
>JAWWEU010000050.1:9785375-9842866 GCA_035583155.1 Acropternis orthonyx | reverse complement strand
CACAGCTTCTCTGGGCACCCTGTGCCAGGGCCTGCCCACCCTCACAGGGAAGGATTTCTTCCCAATATCCCATCTAACCCTGCTCTCTTTCCATCTGAAGCCATTCCCCCTTGTCCTGACCCTCCAGGCCCATGTAAACCATCTCACTATCTGGTTAAATGTTTTAAATAATTTATTTAGTATTTCCTTCCTCAGGTTGATACTGTTGATATAGCAATGAGGATCTTACCCCTACCCCTGGTAAAGGGCAGGGACAGATGCCCTCACACACATCCCAAAAGGGGTGAAATGCTTTATGGACCAGATAATCCTTGCCAAGGACTGAGACGGAGAGAAAAGTGGGAAATTGTAGTTATCAGTGCCTGCTTTTCTTAAAATAATGAATTGCTAAAACAGCACCACTAGCCTTGGCTCTTTCTGTATTGCCATGGTTTGCTTAGATTTGAGCACAAATATTTGTGTGTAGGATGGCATTGGATTATCCGTAAGTATGAGAAAGTTTGGATCTGGGAAAGAATTTTTTTATTTGGAGTTGGAAGGTAATGAATGGAAGCAAAAAGAAGGAATTGAAAACAAAACTTGCAGTTAGGAAAGAATGAAAAAAAAAAATCTTACTTTCTGTGCCTATATGTAACTGAGCTACAAACCCAACTATTCAATAAATAGAGATCAGGGATATTGTGAGCTGGAAAAGAGGCCACATCCTCCTCCCATAACCAGTGCATGAAAATGGGGAAAGGAAAAGGCCAATCAGCAAAAGAGTGACAATATTGAAACAATAAAGCTGCCTGTGGGGGCTGCAGAGTTAACCTGAAAGAGGCAGCGTTCTGCTGGAGCTGCTGCAAGGTTAAACCTGCACATCTTCCTCTCCCCCCAAAGTCTGTTTTTCCCAAGCCTCATTAACCATTTTGCTGAGCATTAAAATCATTTCTCTTCCACCAGGTTATATCACATTTTTCAGCCTTTTAGGTGCAGACCTGAGAATTATTGATCCAATGAATCATCCTGACTTTGGTGCTCCTGCTGCTGAAAACTTCTGGAGAAACCAGGATGGTAGCTAAATACTGAGCATATTTTTCTGAATATTCTCTAAGTTAGGGAGTGTTTTTCTACACGGAAGAAGCAGCAGCAGAGGGGCATCATCTCTTGGTAATTTTTATGGTGCTGCATGATGTTTAAGGCATCTAATGATGCACAAACACAAAAAAAAACCCCTAACAGATATTTTTCTTTGGTCCAGTGAGATGTCTATACCATTGAGGGTTCTATGCTCCATACCTGAGGCATTTTATTTTGGCATTTGATTTGCTAACTGGGTTCACTGGGCATGCAGTAGGATGAGCATGAACAGGTCTGACTCCTTGGGTTTGTAACCTCCAGCCAAAGAGGGTTTAGAAGGAAGGAATCCTTCTGTGAGGGTGGGCACAGGTTGGGCAGAGAAGCTGTGGCTGCCCCATCCCTGGGAGTGCCCAAGGCCAGGCTGGACGGGGCTTGGAGCAACCTGGGCTGGTGGGAGGTGTCCCTGCCATGGCAGGGGGTGAGAATTAAATGGTTTTTGAGGTCCCTTCCAACCCAAACCTGAGAGTCTGTGATTTTAATTTTCGTTGTTTCAAGACTGTAGGACAAAGAGCCTGCAGCCAGTGGATGAGGACAGGACCGACCACCCCCTGCTTGGAAGAGCCTCCAGCCCGGGCAGGGCATGGGAAGCAGGGATGCTCCTCCCTGCTTGTATTTCAAGCTGCTACAAGGGGTTTGTAATGGCGTTGAGACAAGACATTTGGGGTCTCAGGTCAGTACTTGAACATCAGGTTTCTTTGCCTTCTTTCTCAAGTACTCAGTGTTTGGTTTACTTAAAAAAGCTTCTCAAAACTGCCAGAGAAACCCCACATGACATCAGCCTTAGAAAGGAACACAAGACTATCCTTCAAATAATATGAATTAAATGGTCTTTTAATTATTAGATAAAATATAGAGATTTTTCTTAAAATATCAAATAATTATACTGATATACATTGGTAAAAATACCATTACTAGTATTGTGAATGTTTTTTCTTTTGTGTTTACAGAAGAAAATGCATCATTAATTATTGTAATACTAAACTGGGGTTATAAAACTGCATATGGATATTCAATTCACCACCAAATATACATTGGCAATGTACTTAAGGCATTTTGGCAGATCTGAGCTGCTCTCTGGAAGGATCAGGAGAAAGCAGCTGTAGGATTTATTTTGTAGAAAAATGTTTTGATAGAACTTGATAGTCGAGGCTGGACTTGATGATTGGGAAGGTCTTTTCCAGCCTTAGTGGATCTACAGTATTGAACAGAATATCCCAATTCACTTCTCCATTTTGTAAGAATAAGGAGATTGAAAGAGTTAATAATTCTGAATAAAATTAACTTTCCTTCAGCAAAACAAACAGCAACAAAAAGCTGTGGTAATTCTCTCGCAGCTTTCCAAAGCAATTAGACTCTAATGGCTGCTGAAGAGATTTTCATGTTGTTTCAAACACTGGTTGGAACAACTGGAAGCTGCAAATTTTTTCTCATTGTGACTTTATTATCTGAAAGGAAATGACTAATTTGGAGTTGGTTATTATTGTTTTATAGCCCATGAAATACAAGTATCAAAGTAAACATTTCCATGAATTTAAATATATAATATAGGTAATGTGGAATACTGAAACCCTCGGCTTATGAGCCAGATTTTACTGTATTATTATATTTATGCCAGAAAATAAATGTTCTCTCTTCCTAGGCCTGTTTTTCACAGCAACTTGTTCCCTGAGGTCAAATGTGTGGTGAGCAGAGGCGCCTCAGTGAGCAGCACATGGAATCACGGAATCACAGAGTATTTGGGCTGGAAGGGGCATTAAAGATCGTCTCGTTCCAACCCCCTGTCGTTGTCCATCTCTGCATCCTCTGGCCAGGAGCTGCCCCTTGACCAAACATCTTCCTGAGGTGGAGCTGGTGCTGCTGCTGCTGCTGGCCAGGATTTGAGAGAGGTGAGGGCTCATCCCAGGTATTTCCAGGTAACACAGTTTATACACCACCAATAGCTGGTCCCTTCTCAGAGGTGTGTTTATACAATAAAAAAAGAGCCATAATTCATTTAAAGCTGACCTGTATTTAAGAATTATTGTACATTGCCTTTCAGTGAGACAGCTTATCCTGAAATTGTTCTTATTTTCCATCTCAATTTGAGTGTGGGAATGAATTATGACATATGAGTAACGTGGGAAAGAATGGGCTCCTCACCTTTGAATGACTGTGGATTAAAGCAGATCCATTAATAGGGCAGGAATGAGAAGCATTTTTCCTGTGTGGATTCTCTGACATGTAATGAGGTCTGGATTTATATCTCAGCCTTTTTCTTCCTACAAATGCCAATATAAATCTTGCTTCTTTGCGTGTCTCCCTCCAGCCTGTCCATTCCCCAGGAGCTCTAACCTCTTCCTTGACTTCCCTCGGGCTGCACTGCCCCAGGTAGTTCCTACAGCCCCACACCAGCTGCAGTTCCCACATTCCTGGCATTCCCCCCCCTCCTCCCCTCTCCTGCAGAGCAGCTGGCCCCGAGCTCTGCCCCAGAGGGATTTTTCCAGGCTGTTTTGATCCTCATCCATACCATATGTATTTCCTTCCCTTTCAAGTGCAGTAAATCTGATGCTGGAACCAGGCAGCCCTGTTGGTCTAGAAGCCCCTTTCCCCCCAGAAATGCTGGAAGAACGTTCTCTCCATCCCACATCTTGCTCTGCCACATCTTCCCTCCCCTCTGTGCTGCCTCCCTCAACTCCCTTTGTGCCTTACACACTCCTCATGCATCGGCAAAGGATTCCCATCATGTCTGTGAGCTGCTCTCTTACCCTTTAGGTCCCTTTGGAAATCTCTGCATGCTGCAGCTCTTCCTGCTGGCCCTGCTTAGGGACATGACAGGCTCTGACTGCTGTTCCCTGTTATTTCCCTGTCCCAGTCTCCCAACCTTTGCCTCTCTCTGCTTTCCCTCCCGTAGCATCCTGTCCATCACACAGGTTATTAGCTCACCAGCTGTCTCCTCTGCTGTGTTTCTTACAATGCCAAGAAAAAATGGGATCCTGAATCCTGATTTCGAGGCTGAACCATAAAGAATAAGGATTATGATCATTGGTGCCATTCTTATTTATTCTGGTACAGTATCTGTTTATAGCACATGAGCTTCATTGTATCGTAAGGATACAGATAAATTTTGCCCCGAGTTTTTCATGACCACTTGCTGGCTGTATATCATCCATCTCCCTCTCTTTTAGCTACTTGCTTCTACTTCAGGAAAATAAAAGTATCCCAGTTGTGTAGGTAATAAAGCTGGTGAAACAAACTCAGAAGAGCATTTTACAAAGGAATTTGATTGTGATGATTTTTCATGTGTTAAAAGAGGACCCTGCTGGCTTCCTCTGGGAAATGTTTGGGTTTATGTTTTCTTGGGATTTTTTTACCTCCCCAACTTGTAGTCACGTGGAAGATCTTTTTTTCAAGGGAACACAGAAACATCTCTGCATTTATCAGGTGAATTCATTGAGAAACTATATTTTACAGTTTAATGAGGCTTGAAGTTGTACAGCTAAAACCTAGACAAAAACTTTAAACAGTGTGAATGTGAATTTTGAAAGTGCACCTCCCTGCAAGTCTGGTGTAAATACCTGCAGAAACACATCAGATATTGCAGTATTGTGCCAGGCTTGGCTCTCACTGGTTTTCATGTAGCAGAAATTTCCTTGTTCCTTTGGGAAGTTGGGGTGGGGCATCAGCAAAATTATAGAGGGTTTGGGCTGGGAGGGACCTGAAAGCCCACCCAGCCCCACCCCCTGCCATGGGCAGGGACACCTCCCACCAGCCCAGGGTGCTCCAAGCCCTGTCCAGCCTGCCCTTGGGCACTCCCAGGGATGGGGCAGCCACAGCTTCTCTGGGCACCCTGTGCCAGGGCCTGCCCACCCTCACAGGGAACAATTCCTTCCCAATATCCCATCTAACCCTGCCCTGTGTCAGTGGGGAGCCATTCCCTGTGTCCTGTCACTTCAGGCCCTTGTAAATAGTCTCTCTCCATCTTTCTTGTAGCTTTTGAGAAGCCACAGTTGGGTCACCTAAAACTTCTCCTCTCCAGGCTGAACAATCCTGCTGCTTTCCCTCCCAGCAGAGCTGCTCCAGCCCTCTGACCATCCTGGTGCCTCCTCTGGACTCTCTCCAACAGCTCCATGTCCTTCCCGTGCTGGGACTCCAGGGCTGGAGGCAGCTCTGCAGGGTATCCCCCCTCACCTGCTGCCCATGTTAAAATTATCTTCTCGGAAATCCCTGAAGAATAACCCTCTCCCCACCTCCCCTCATCTCTCCTTTCCCAGTCAGTTTACATGAATTTACCAACCAAATATTCTGAATTTTCTTTACTTTGTATGATTAACAGGGAAATTGAAGAAATATCAAATAAGAATATTCCAATTCAGATTGGAAATCATCCTGTTGCACAAGAGTGGGAAATTATCTCTGTGGTGGTTCTGGGATATTGTTCCTCAGCTGCAGTCCTTGGGAGAGCAGCACAATTGTTCCCATTCAAACAAAAGGAGGCTAATGAAAGTATTTTAATTTGCTGATCAGCTATTCAGAGTGAAAGGAATGGCCATGCAAGGTGTCCTTGGAGCCTGGGGTTGAGAGCAGTAATGGGAATCAGAATATTCACATGTGTTTACACATAGCGGGCTATTGTGTGCCTGATGGTGGTGGAGGTTTCTTTAGCCCCAGATTTCATTCCCTGCACCTTAAAAAGAGCCATTTCCCTGGGCTTTTTAGACACCTCCAGTTTTAGTTGTGCTGCTGGTCTTGACACATTGAAACCAAGAGGCTCCCTAATCTCCTTGTATAGTTTGGAGTGGAAGCATCTACTGGAAAGTCATTCCCAGAAGGTAATTTGCATGCCTGTTCTGCTACTCTGAAAACCTTTCTGATGGTGCAATTACTTTTTAAAATATGATTTAAAGAAGGGATTTCTTCAAAGGTCTGGATTTCTGATGAGAATCCAAATTTCAGGCACTTTCTGGTAAGCCCCCCCAGCTGCACAACCCCAAGCAGTTTTCTGTCAGGGGAGACACCAACAGGGACAAACCTCCTTTAGGAACCACGAAGCTGATGGGGACCTGGAGGGCTCTGCATGGGCTGGGTGTGCCCCAAGAGCTGTTTGGGTTGGACAATCCCATGGCAAATGTGTGATGGAGTCATTTATGACAGGAAATTCTCTTCAGTGTTGGAAGTAATGTTACCTTTTGTGTGTAGAAACCACCAGAAGGAAGATGAGGCCTGGATGTGGTTGCCTGAAGATAAGGAGAGAGTTGATCCAGATTTGGGGTGGGTTTCAGCTGCAAAAAGCCATCAGCCAATGGAGTTACATCAGGTAACGGCAATTAGCCTCACCCATTTGCTCATAACAAAAGTAAGGAAAGAGGGTTTAGGGAATAAGACAAAATATAAGACAACAACAGCAAAAAGACTATTGTGTTTCAGTTTCATGTTGTGCTTAGAAAGATGAAATATCTTTCACTGCATTTATTTTCTTACCAAAATGATGCAATTTTTTTATGTCTCAAAAAACCCCCATGAAAACTCTCCTAAATCCCCACAAGACTGTGAATAACTTGGTGATGGAAAGAGCCTCTGGATAAATCTGAGACTCTCCCCAAAACATGTGGAGGGGCAGAACTGACTGAAGATGTTGAAAATTACAGCAGTGAGTAAAAATTTCCTCTGAAATGAGCAGCCCAACCAGCAGCCCTTTCCAGATCCCTGTGAATACAAAATGGTGCTGTAACAATTCCAAGTAAATTCACATAATCACATACCAGAATTTGTAGGTGATGCCAGAGGAACCAACGATAATGAGTCTTTGCTGCTGTGATTTCATACACATGTCAAAGTACAGCATATTATATCCAACTTTTAATTAAGACAAGCTAACTCTGTTCAGGCACTTCCTACCTCTGCCTGTCTCATTTCCCCACCCCATCACACCTTTCTGCAGGGCCAAAAACTGCTGAACTGTTGCACCAGTGGCCTCACTTTACCCAAAGGAACACCCTGTACTCATATGAAGGAAGATATTTTCCCTTTACTGAAACGGATCCTTAAAAACATTCTCAAATAAGTGAAAAGAAAGGACACAGAACGCAAGAAAATATCCATATTGAGAATGTAGATTCTGTTCCTGCTTCGTCCTTGTGCTGCTGCTGTTTGTGGTAAATTATATGTCACCTCTTTCCTCACTCTTTACTATTATCTCCTGTTACCTATTCTTCTTTACCCTACTCATTCTCTTCCCTTCTCTTCATAAAATGGTTTAAAAGAGAAAATTACCAAGTTTGGGGGTCAGATGAGCAGAAAATCAGGTGCTGCTTGTCCGTGTGCTCAGCCTTTGCTTCTGATGAAAGTGCTGTGGGTGAGGCCAGTAATTCTGGGACCTGTGTAACAGCTCCCACAGAGGGAATTGCTTCTGATGGATAGTAAATACTTTGCCAGTCATTTTGACATGATTTTCAAAATTTGGGGTCAATTAATACTTCTTGAATGGATGAAAAATCCAGAAAAATATCCACGAGATCCCTGGGAACTGTTTATTTTGTGTATGACTATATATATATGTATGTATTTTCTGGAATATGGAGAGCCAAATTTGTTCATTTTCTTTAGAAAGGGAATGAAATGGTTTGTCTCACCAGTCAGGAGAATGCCTGAAGCTGTTGGTTATGCTGCTAAGGCCTGGCTGGGGTCTGTGCTGGTGACACCCATCCTCTTCCCACGGCTGAATTCCATTAGTGTCCCCCCCAAACACCCCAGGGGTGCAGCTGGTTGAGCATCCCAAGAGCCAACACACCCCTTCTTTTCAACCAGAGACTGAAATACCTGTAAGTAAAATGCTTTTGTGGCCATTTGTGGTGATTATACTGATTAACTCCCTGAGACTGAGAGCATCACCTTTTCTGAGTTCATTTTCACACCCCTTTGCTGTTGCAGAAGCCGACAGGGTCTCGCTCCTCTTCGAGCACATGCACTGATGTTTTATGTCTAAGATGTGAAGTGTCTCTTTTCTTCCCCATTTAGAGCAGCAGTGAAGGTTGCAGAAGAGTTTCCACTGAGATATTAACGAGGCAATTAAGGACACAGCCTCGTGGAGTCACAGAGCCCGTGGTGGGAGCCCAGCACCTGCAGTGAGAGGCTGCACAGCCAGCAGGGAGAGGAACCACCCCCTTGTTCCCTGAGCAAAGAACTCCCATAACATCTCAGAGACATTTGCTAAATGCATATAATGATGATGGAGCTGGGGTGAGTTTCAGCCTGAGCCTTTTTCCCCCCTGGTAAAATAAATGAGGGCTATTTTTTCGGACCCTGCTGGGTGTTAGTGTAGCGTGAAAACCCTATTTATTGAAAAATAGGTTGTATAGAGAGTTCTAGGGCTTGATTTGACTCTCAAATAGCAAGAAATAGACTGTGAATTTCCTTATAGTACTTAAGACTGCAGGAGTTAAGAGTGAATTATGTGCTTTTAAAGGAATGTTAACTTGAGATAATGTAACTTCATTGAGAAGCCTTGGAATATACTTTAAATAGATTTTGTGCTTGGGCGCAGCCTCGGCTGTGTCTCATTACAAGTGGAATTCAAAACAAAACTCCTGTATCCTCAGTGGGAATACCCAGTGTAGTGTGACACAATCAGGTTGCTGTTTGTGGAGCAGTGGCTGCCTGCAGTCTGTTCTGGGGCAGGAGGGACGTGAACCTTTGGATGGCTCAGCCAGAATCCCCAGCCCTCCATGTAGGAGCTCTCTTTGGAGTGTTAGGGACTCCAAAACCTCTCAGAAATGTTCTTTCCATGGTGAATGCATTAAATACCTCCTGTCTGGGGAGGATCACTGGATTGTTGCATGGCTCTGGCAGTGGGAACCCATTCCCCCTTGTCCTGTCCCTCCATCCCTTGTCCCCAGTCCCTCTCCATCTCTCCTGGAGCCCCTTTAGGCTCTGGAAGGGGCTCTCAGGTCTCCCTGGAGCCTTCCTTTCTCCAGCCTGAACAACATACCCACGTAATTTCCATCAGTTTCAGGTGGAAGTGTATTTCTGGGTTTAGATTTCACACCTGTGATCTCACCCTCAGCCATGGACAGCCAGAGCACCCACCAAGCTTTGCTCCTTCCCCCTGTTACTCTGTTTGGTGCAGCTGCTCTTCATTTCTGCCTCATATAACATGATTGTAGCCTCAAGCCTGCACAATTCCCCTCCATATATCTGTCTTTACCCTCTTTGCTTTAATATTTAAGGAACAACAGACTTTGTTTCTTCCTTGGGAGTATTCAAAGCATGAAGGAAGGCCACCAAAAGGAGATGCTATAAAATGAGTGAAAAAACAATAATGCTGGAGATCTGTTTTTAACATTGAAACGATGCACATTTCATGGTCTAATCGAATTTATCTTCTCAGGTAACGTGTTTTGCGCTGTGCAGAAAGAGACAGCCATTTTCTCACCAGCTCCTTGAGGTAAAGGTTTGTGAGAGCTGTCACAGCACATCGTGTTCCTCGCGCTCGCTGCCGGTGGCGTCGCACGGCACGCCGAGAGACCCAGCCCTGCGCCCAGGTACGTCCTGCCTCATGCCAGCCCAGAGGCTCCTTCTGCCTCAGAGCAGGAAAGTTATCCACATGCTGACAGAAATAACGCAAGGAAATCTTCCCCAGAGCCACAGTCGTGGTGTCAGGGAGAGGAAGGAAGGAGCCTCATTCCCCGGTGGGGGGAGGATTTGTTATTTCTTTGGGCTGTTTTAGTAGAGGTGAAATTTTTCTAGGAAGTCCAGGGAATGTGTGTGTGGGAGCAGTGAGAGTGTGTGTAATTCCTGCTGCTCCCAGCGAGTCATCCCAGCCCTCCCAGGGAACCCGTGGTGCTGGAGACGGGCACTGTGTGCTCCGAGCAGGAGTCATGGCTTGCTGGGAGCTCTTCTAATGCACTGGGAGAGGAGAGGGCAATCAGCATCCATTGAAGGTGAGTCAGTGGTCCCGTGTTGCTCCCAGCCCCAGCAGTGTCTCATTAGCCAAAGCAGTGGCAAAAGGCAGCTCCTCGCTCCCCGGCAGGGTTAGTCCCTGTGGCAGATCCATGGCATGTGGTACCCCCTGCCTTCCTAAAAATTGGTGGTTCTTCCCCCTTCCTGGAAAAAATTCATCACTGGCACTAGTGGTATAAATCACAGTGTCATGGAATTGTTCATGGAATTGGAAAAGACCTTTGAGGTCACCAAGTCCAGTCATTTCCCCCAGCACTGCCAAGACTGCCACTAACGCATGTCCCCAGGTGCCACATCCACATGGATTTTAAATCCCTTCAGGGATGGAGACTCCACCACTGCCCTGGGCAGCTGTGCTGGGGCTGGACAACCCTTTCCAGGAAGAAATTTTTCCTAATATTCAATCTAAACCTCCCCCAGCACAACTTGAGGCCATTTCCTCTTGTGCTATCACTTGTTACCTGGAAGAAGAAATTGATCCCTGCCTGGCTACAATCTCCTCTCAGGGCATTGTAGAGTGTAAGAAGGTCCTCCCTGAACCTCGTTTTCTGCAGGTTAAACATCCCTTTTTCCCTCCTTTGCCAAGTTTTGTTCCGTCCTGATGAGAATTTAAACAATGCCTCACACACACATGTTGGGGTTTTAGGTATTTTCAGGCTCGAGTTCAGCACCGCTCAGGTTGAGCACAAAACAAATAGAGAGAAGTGACTTCATTACTTGCACTCTGGAAGTGACTTGACAGCCACTTAGAAAAATAGTTAACATTCACCAATTTCCTTGGTTCCTCTGTCCCCCAGGAGCAGACTGGGAACAGATCCATTCATCTTCAGCCCATCCGGTGCTCGGAGCTGCCGCAGCCCCGGCACTTTGATCCGAGTGATCAATAATCCCAAGGCCCTGCCTGAAAGGATGGAACACGTGCCGTGACCCAGGAGGGGAGTGCTGATGGCTGTGTGTGCCAAAATGACTGGGCTGCAGGTTGTGTCGGCAAATAAAGCTTCCAGAGTGCAACCAGATGATAAAGATCCTTTTATTTGGCATTTCTTAAGTCTTTGCCTTAAAACTGACCTTATTCTCTGTGGGAGGTATGGCCTGGTGCTACATGAACAACATCAGGAGTAGGTTTAAGCTATGATTTATTTAGGTCTCACTGCCTCCATCAGACAGTAGTTTATATTAATTGTTCATTAGTTTACTCTGAAGCCTCTATCACCTTCATTTTGAGTTGCATTCCATGAAATATCAGTCAAATGGGTCACTTTGCGGTTGTTGCAAGGGTAATCAAGATGGGTTTTTGGGGAGGCTGTTGGTTGGTAGAGTGTCTTATACAACCGTGGGATTCCTTAAGCACTTTGAGCCCACTCCTACAGCCAGCAGTGGCTCCAGGGAGCCCCATTCCTGTGTCCCTAAAGGACAGAGAATCACAGGATGGTTTGGGTTGGGAGGGACCTCAAAGCCCAACCAGTCCTAACCCTCCCATGGGCAGGGACACCTTCCCCCAGCCCAGGTTGCTCCAAGCCCCGTCCAACCTGGCCTTGGACACTCCCAGGGATGGGGCAGCCACAGCTTCTCTGGGCACCCTGTGCCAGGGTCTCAGCCCTCTCCAGCAAAGATTAGGATAGAAAGGATAATCTCTTGATAGCCTGGAAAATGCAATATTTATTGTTCCACACTTTCTCATACGTTAGGAAAGAATAATTGTTGCCTTTTACTGTGAGAGATTTTTGTTTTATCCCCCAAACGCGTTGCTGGGTCAAGCTGGTGCTTGTTCCTCGAGTCACACGGAGGGTTTTTGGCACCTGTTACATTTCCATGTGTGTATTCTTTGTGGCCACAATTTGAACAAGTGTTTTGAAATCAGGACAGAGAAAATGACTTTTCTTGCCTACATTAAAAAATAGGTGTCATCTGTATCAGTTGCTGCAATTGGAGCTGGTAAACATATGGAGCTGCAAAAAGAAAGGAACTTTGACATTTTCTGTGCTTCAAGCAGATAAAATGAAGGCATTATTAGGATGTTAAAGATTGGGATTTCTCTGCAGCCTCTGACTTGCTGGTTCTGTGAATGTCCTTTTATCTGGCAGTAAAAGCAACACCATCCCAAGCCCTTCCTTAGGCATGGTCAGCACCCAGGGGAGAGTTCACTTGGAGATGTCAAGGATTTCCTTTCTTATAACAAACCCAGCAGCCCTCACCTTGCCTTTTTGCTGTTAGCATTAACAAAGGTTAATTGCCACGTTTGTATGTTTGCCTTTGTAATTAAGAGCTGAGCCTTCAGTGCTTTTCCCTGAAGTTTCTGACAACTGAAGTTAATCTTTATAACCATTGCAGGAAAAGGCAAGAACTGCAGGACAGATCCCACAGAGAGCACAGGGCTTGCTTTCTTTGGGAGTGTGTCTGCACCCAGGAAGAGCTGGAATAGTGTGTGTTTTGAGAACAGCAGTCTGAGTTTTGTTTTCTCTGAGACTTGGTTAAAAGTGATGGGACTGGCAGGTCATTCCCAGCTGAGGCTGTCGGGAGAAGCTGTGGTTACATTCCAAGCTGCACAGAAATGGTGTTGTCAGGGACTTTGCTGCTACAGCCTGTTCTGTTCGCTGCTGTTTCTCTCTGTTTTCATTGTATTAAGAAATTTCCCTATTGTCATTTCCCCCTCGTTCAGGCAACGAAAACTTAATCAGAGCTACATCGGTGAAAGAAATCTGAGTTTTGTTCAAACTCTGCCAGGCAGCCCCTGCTCTGGGGGAGCCGGTCTGGGGAAAGCAGTAGCTTGTGAGGGCGGGGGGAGGCTGGTGAGGACACGGGGGCAGGAACAGCAGCAAAGTGTGTGAGGCCACAGGGGCATCATCTGCTTGCACAACTTCCCACAGCCCAGGCAGTTTCCAAACAAATGGCATTGCACCTCTGGGGGTAACACACTTCCTGCTTGTACATTATTACACGTGCTTTGTTGTGTTAATAAATAACTGTTATGTTTAAGAATTAATTCACGTGGAAGGATTTATTGTAGTACACAATTAGGGGAAGAAAAATGACAAATTTGTTCCTCAGAGTGCCTTGAAATAATTTCTATCTCATCTGATTAGGGGGAAAGGCTGCTTTGTCTTCTTAAATTATTTTGTCTCTATTTAAATAAATCTGAACTGCTTGTGTGTCTGCAAGTATTACAAACGGCTGCTCAGGCCTAAATCAAGTGTTCCAGGGTTGCTGCATGAATCTTCCAAGGCAATAAACTTTTGGTACCTTTGACAGGTTTTATGATTCCAGATAGGTGCACTGTGCTAAGGGCCATATTTCAGAGGAACGCATCTGAATAGATCATATCAGTTTTTATATGCTAATAATTTGTTTGGGTAGTTTAATACCAAGAGCTGTAATTCATTTTTATCACTTTCCTTAGACTGTAGATAATTTGAGTAATGGAGAAAAATCCTTTTAGAAATCCCTCCAGGATTGCACTTTTCCATGGTGCAATTAAGGCAAGAATAAACAAGTCAAGAAATTAAAAAACCCATTGAATCAAAGCTCATCAGCCCCAGCTCAGGGTTGTTCTCTCTGAAGTTCCCCTTTCCTGCTACATTTCAGTATGCTGAGTGTCTGGGCTCTTTTCCCTTTCCCCTGGTAAATTCTTGGGCTGGCAAATCAATCTTGCTATTTAGACACTCCTTTTGCCTAGAAGTATAATCTAAATGTTTCCTTCCTTAAATTTCCCTCCAACTCCCACTGACATTCACGGTGTTTTACCTTTCCTAGTCCATTACGTGTTGTGGGAGCAGCTGAAACTCAATTTTGCCATTGCAAACCAGATAATGCTGCCAGCAGGAGCAGTGTGGGAATGGTGGGAATGCTGTGGGAATACTGGGTAGTTGTAAAGCCAATTGAGAACTATTTGGAGGGCAGGAATTACTGAAAACTAGTCTAATCTTTCTAGTTTTGTAACATCTCAAATGGCCAGGAAAACTCAGCAGAACCTGCAGGGATTTCTAAGTGTTCTGTGCAGAAGAAAAGAAAAGAAAACAAGAAAATGAAAAATAATAAAAAAAAACAAACTGGGAAAAAAAATTGAAAATGTCTAAACATAGAGAAGATAAATGAAGCTAAAAGCCTATTTTTATTGTTTCTCCTGTAAAAATATCTTTAGTGCTAGAATGGAAAATCCCGTTGTATGGTAAGAAGTTTATCAGCTACGTGGGTGTGGGTTCCTGATATTTGTGTTGATCTCCAAACCCATTTAATGTTAAAATCTTGAGATAGTCGAGTGTCTCTTAGGTTTTCTGAGCTCTTGGCTGAGATCAAATACTCTGAGCTGGCTTTAAAGCACTGACTTAATGGGCAGCAGAGTCAACCATGAGAGACCCGGAGGACTCTGTCCCTCGCTGGTTCCCTCTCTCCATCATTCACCACCTGGCTGTTGGAAATGCTCATCTCTGGGACCTCTGGGCTCACATGGAGCAGCTCCCAGCTGGAGACGTGTCTGCCCTCCCTGGGACAAGTCCTTCACCCCAGCCCTGCCTTTGCTGCCGCTGTGACACGGAGCTGTCTGGGCGGAGAAGTTATGGATGTTGTGAGGTAAATGATCTAATCCTACCTAATCATCACTGCTTGTGCTTTGGAATGAAACAACCCTCATCTTTTAAACTAAAAACCAACTGCCCACTGCTGCATGGCCAGGAAGGGGGGACAGATGTTTCATTGCCATGTGAGTCAGAAGGGATTTAAATAACGCAGTGGAAAGGGAAGTGGTGCCGTGGGAATGCAGCAGCAGCTCTCTGGACTGGGAATATTGTACCTGTAAAACTGTGGAAAATTACTTATTTCACACCTTCTGAGAAGCATAAAAGAGGTCCTAAGAGTGGTAATTGTATTAGGAATTAATCTGCTTGACCCCTCAGTACATTGACTTTCCCCTTTTTACAGAAAGGGTGAACAAACAGGAGGGCTGGAGCCTATCCCAAGCTTGGCTGGGGAGTGGGGCATGGTGGGGACCCCCCACCCCCTCCTGGGGCCAGCAGGTCTCGTGGAGACTTTGTCTTGTAGTTACTCGTGCTCTGGGATAAGTGTTCCAGTCCTGCGTTTGAGGCAAGCCATGAAATACTGTAAATTGACTATTATTTGGTTTTCTGTACCTTGATAATTGGAACTAATCGAAGCAAACGGCCAATATTTTCTGGTGGGATGACCTTGGGAGCAGGAGCCCAGCTAGTTGTGTCTTTCTCCAGGGAGGAAAGTTAGAGGAATTACTGCCAAATAATAATAATAGCAGCAGCACACGGGCTGTAATTCTCCACTCTCCTACTTCAGTGGCACCTGAACAGCAGCGTGAGGAAAACAAGTCATTTATCAAGTATAATTCCTCGGAGCAGCTGGGTGTGTGGAGCAGAGCCGGGCAGGAATGGGCACAGCCATTAAGGAACCAGCGTGCAATTTTCCCATTTTGGCAATTTATGCCTGCTCAGGCCAAATCTGGATGGGGACTAATATGACTTGCTAAAGGAAATGTCCCCGTTTCCTTTTGAAGCTACTCCGAGGTGTGAGATTTGCTGCTCCCACCTCCACTTCCTAACGATGAATCCGACCCCGGTGCTCTCCGTGTCCCTGAGGTGCCTGTGCACCCCCAAATCACCCACCCCAGCTCTCACCTTGTCCTATTTTTTTCAAGAAAGTGAGGTTCATGTCATACCCACAGAAATGCTGAGCCTTCTGCAGCTATTTTGGTCTCTGTAAAATCAGGGAAATTTTACAGGGAGAAAAATCAAGGAGATTTTGCAGTGGGAGAGAAAGCTGAGAGACTGTGAAAGAGTAAAACACCTATTAAAATGAAATGGGTTGAAGGAAAAGACTGTCCTAAAGCAAAGTAGGAGAGAACTTGGACACCACAAACTGTTTGGCAGGAAACAGCAGGCGGAGAAAATCAGGGCATCAGGCACATCATTAACATAGTGGGTGTGCAGGGGTGGTCTGCTATTCGTGGGACTTACGGAAAAGATTTTGGAAAAAAACTGGGTTTGGACTCAACTCTATACAAAGAGCAAGTGATAGAGGAAGAGGGAAGGACTAAAGAGTTGGGTAGAAACACCTCAGCACAAGAGAATGAAGTGAATGAGAGGTATCATGTGATTTCTGGGTGATAGACATTTCTTCCTAAAGGAGGTAATTCTGGACAAAAATGAAGTGAGCTTGGTGTGGTTTTGTCTGAAAAGGGGGACTAAGAGCCAAATGCCTGCAGGTTATGCTGGTTTCTGTAGAGAGGGAAGCAATGAAATACTGGCCAAGGTGAGGTGGTTGCACAAGAGAGGATCTGGGAATGGTGACTCCAAGCCTGTGACACCACAGCTCAGCCTGGGAGAGGGAGAAATGGGTAACCAGGAGCAGTTCCATACAAAAGATCTCAACAAGCACAACAAAGAGCTGCTGTGACACATGTTTAGTAAAGACAAGGTTTGAGTGGTTCCAAAAGCTGCAGGTCTGCGAGTCAGCCCCTCACCTGTAGGAAAGGCACTGCACCAGAGCTGCAAAAGCCAAGTCTGAGGGCAGGAGGGTTTGACTGAGGAGAGAACAGTCTGCACTGAGCCATAAAGCCCCATAAATCTGTGATTAAAACCACTGAAGCGATTTCAGCCGAGTCCTGGGCTGAGCAGGGCGAGGAGGAATAGGCTTGGCACAAGAAAGTGCTTTGGCCAGCTGGGACTTTTCTTCCCATTCCCACTTAATTTCCAAACTTCATGGCCAGTCCCCCCAGCTCTGCCTCACTGCCCCACACTTCTGTCCACTTGTCTACATCCTCTTCTGCACAGAAAATGGGAAAATTGGGATGTGTCACAACATCTGACAGGATCTGAGCATCTGGAATGGTAGGAGAAAAGGAGAGACCTTATGCAGTAGAAATATTAGTAAGAAAAATAAGAGCAAAGAATGATAAAATAAGAATAAAGAAAAATAAAATAAGAGCAAAGAAAAAGATAAGAACAAGGGAAAGTAGTCTGGCTCCTTGTTATTAGTCTACAAGCTGGAGAATATAAAGTAGCAAGGGAAGGTATTTTTGTGGAATTGGTCCTGATGCCAAGATTGTATGAGATGAACTCTAGGGAGGGGAAGGATTAATGTAAAAGGTAGGAAAGCAGGGGAAAATCCTGTGTGAACCAATGGCTTATGCAGCACAGTAATTAAGACATTCACAGTATATTTATTGCAGTGATTCAGGTGTGGAATTGCTCAGCAGATAATGTGTGTGTGTATTTACACACATGGAAGTTGTGGATGTTTCTACATGCAATTATCTAGGAATATGCTATAAATCGCCAGAATGGCTGATAAGGGTCTAAGGTGACTGTCACGAGTTTGAAATGCCTTTGAACTTAATAGCTTTGCCATTTAACTCAGCATTTCACCTACAAGTGGAAGTTGTTAAAAACCTCAGAGGGCAGAACAATCTGGCTCTGCAGAATGCAAAGACAATCCAAGTGCTGGGGGAAAACAAGGAGTGGTAAATGCAGTTTTTCCTTTAAATCTTTTTCTAGGACCAGTCCCCGAGAGCAAGCTGGGACTGTGTGCTCCAAGGCCACTGAGTACTGAGGCTTTGGGAAGGAATTTGCAGGACGGGGCTGTGCTGTACACCCAGCTGGGAAGCACGTTAGTCCAAATCACCAGGAGGACAAGGTTGGCTGGGAATAAGTCCTTTGATCTGTCTTTATAATGCTCTGAAGGATGAAATGTTGCTTCTTATGTAGCTCTGAGGCCTGTTATTCCCAGCAGCCTCACGCTGGAGGACGGGGCTCACACGGGGTTGGTTCTGCTGAGCCATGAACATGCCTGTGGGATTTATGGAGCAAGGGGGTTCCAAAGGAACGAAGGAAATCAGTCACCTGTATTCCAAGTCAATAAATGAAGAGCATGCCTTGCAAAGATCACTTTCCCATAACCTCTGGGTGATGGGGAAGTGTGGGTGTCACCTACCATGCCCCTGCACTGAGGGGTGGAAGCTCTGCGGGAAGTTTCCTGCACTCTGGCTCTGGGGGAGCTGTAAATCTGCCAGGACCTTCAGAGGCTCCTCGGGCTCAGCTTGAGGCATCGAGTCAGGAAGGTGCTGCCTGAGCCAGGGGGTTCCCCATGCTGGAGGTGAGGGGTCTGGCTTAGAGAGTCACAGTCAGTTGGGTTGGAGATGATCTCCAAGGTCAAGTCCAACCTTTGATCCCCACCTTGTCCCCCAGCCCATAGCACTGAGTGCCACATCCAGTCCTTCCTTGGGCACCTCCAGGGATGAGGACTCCAAACCTCCCTGGGCAGCCCCTTCCAATGTCTGACCACCCTTTCAGTGAAGAAATTCCTCCTGATGTCCAACTTGAACTCCACACTGGGGGTTCACCTCGCCTGGGGGTGGCTGAACCCCGCTGGGGACAGACAGACTCGCCTGTGCTGGGCTAATGAGTGTCCCCAGGACGTGCTACTCCACAGTTACTCTTCCCAGGGTTTCTGTCTTGATCCACTTCCCGAGCTGAGCAAAGGGAATAAACTCACTTAGCAGTAGCTGGGTAAGTAACTCTGTGCTGGCACGAACACCGTGCTGTTTGTCACCTCCCCTCTGCTCCTCCCCGAAGAAACACAAGATTTTTCACCTTCAGCAAGCCATGTCTATTAAAATCTGGATGATCACATGAAGGAGTTCAGGTCCTACAACGATAAAATAAATGTCTGCTGCTCTGGAGAAGCCAGTTGGTGACCTTTCCCTCTCAGCTTCCCCGGTGATTCACAGGTTTTATTTTTTGCTAAGTACAAAAGCGTTTTCCCTGGCAAACACTCCTTTGCTGAAGGTGAAAATGAATAAAATAAGCCCACAACACCCCGAGGGGAGGGTTAGGTCTTTTCACAGTTATCACTATTTATAACAGCAGCAGCTGAAGTGTGGGGAGCTCTCTGGAGGTTGCAGGCGATTCCCTGCCCAGCCTCAGCTCAATTCCCCAGCTCATTTCCCGTGTTAACCACTGTTTGGGGTCCTGTGTTTTCAGCAGGAAACTTGGGGAACTGTGGGAACTTCACAGCCTCATCCACCAACGTGATCACTTTAAATGACAGGTCTACTACTAGAGGGCATTTGGCATTTGACTCTATTAAAAAATTCATCAAGAATTGATGCACTGCATTTTTCATTCCAAAAATTGCAATCTGGTGGCAAAGGCTGAGTATTCATAGGAGAGTAATATCTTTCCAGCATTCATTAATCTGAGTCAGTAATGAACTGCAGGTAAAATGGAGGGATAACTCAGAACAAGTAATTTATTTGGGTTTTTTTTCTCATCTTCTCTATTATTAAATATCCGTGAACAGTTTAATTGACCTTCCTGAATTTTTCATTTCACATTCAAAGATGTTTTTGGTAAATGGTTGGCAGGGCTGTTGAGGGGTTGGTGTCAGCCCCCGGCCAGGTTCACCAGGCAGAGCAGCTGGTGGTGGGGACAGCTGGTCCCTGTGCCCAGAGCAGTGCCAGTCACACACAGCTCTGCCCAGGGGGTTCTCTCCTGGTATTTACCCTTCATCTTCCTCGCTCACTTCATGTCTGATGGGGCAAAGCCCTGAAGAACAGCTCATTCCTTCATCTTTACTGTTATCTTGACTACGTTTGAAGTTTCTAAGCTCTCTCCTCAATCTCTATTTTCTTTAAGGCTCAATTGGCCAACTTTGTTTCATCCCTTGGTGATATCTTCTGGACCTCTGATCTCATTCCCTGTTCTTTGATTCCCTCCATTTAGTTCCCAACTTTACTAATATTCAATGTATAAAACAGCTTATATTTCTCCAATTAAGTCTTACTGGGGCTGTACCCAGCAGAAGGATGATTTCCCATATCTTGATGGCCACAGTTCCCCTGAGCACTCCAGAACACTCTGTTTTCAGAGCAGCCACCCCCAGCTCCCTTCCCCTCTTATTCCCCAGCCTGTAAGTACATAACTGATTATTTCTGCCCAGGTGTGGGATCTCGATCATCTCCCTTGAATAACAAGCTTTCTTTCAAGATTATTTCTGCCATGTCAAGCCCTTTTTGAATGTTAATCCCATCCTCTCATGTGCTGCAGCCCTTCCCTGGCCAGTGCCAGCAGCCAATTTAATGAGCGTGTCCCTCCTTCATCATGCAAGTCATTAATTAAGAGACTAATAATGCTGAGTTCAAGGCAGGTCTTTCAGAAACTTGATTCATCTTTTCATTTTAACAAAATTGTTTTCTGGAAAGGAATGGCCTTCCAGCAAGCTTGGTGGGCTCTGTAGATGCCACCACATGCCACGTTGGCAGTGAATGCTAAAGCCAAGCTCTGAATCTTTGATGTCTTGCAGGAGGAAATGCAATTGGGAAGGTGCAACCCAACCAATGCTGTGTGCTGCTGCCCACATCTTTCGTATCCTGGTGCTTTTCTGGGAAGTTTGAGTGTTTTTCTGGGAATGGACAATTTGGCAAATGGTATGTAAAGCAATAATATCCTTTCCTTCTTCTGGAGAGAGACAATTTACAAGAGCATGGAGCGACAGGACAAGGGGGAATGGCTTCAAACTGACAGAGAGTAGCTTCAGATTAGATGTTAGGAAGAAGTTCTTTATTCAGGGGATGGTGAGCCCCTGGCACAGGTTGGGCAGAGGAGCTGTGGCTGCCCCATCCCTGGGAGTGCCCAAGGCCAGGTTGGACGGGGCTTGGAGCACCCTGGGACTGGTGGGAGGTGTCCCTGCCCATGGCAGGGGGTGGGACTGGGTGGGCTTTGAGGTCCTTTCCAACCCGTGAATCTAAAGGCATGGTTACTTTTCCCCCATCTTTCTCTCTTCAGCCTTCCCCAATAATAGTTAAAATTCCGATATTGATTCAGACAGTCCCTTAAGTATGCAAAGACAAAGCTCATCAGCATAACCAATTTGCAAACATCTAAATTAGCCAGGCACTCTCCCCATTCCCTTTGTAGGAGATTATAAACTTCCCTCTTTGTTACAGCATTATTGTGCCAACCATCTGCTCTCAGTTAGCCTTTTTCATGAAGACTGAAGCAAGGAAAGCTTATTAAACACTCAGCTTCCTTGGTTAATGGCTTTCCCGCTCCTTTTTCAGCCTTCCTTTATTACTAATGTACTTATGGAATGATATCTTGTTAATTGGCCCATGCTTTGTCCCTGACCCCTCCGCCTTCATCACTGCACGGCTCTGTGCAGAAAGTGCTTGTGGAAGGTTCTTAAATGCCACAGTTGTGGCCTGAAATTCCTACACATTAAATCCACGGAGAACAAAGAATCAGTTTTCACCCTCCAGTGGTACCTGTGGGTCAGGTCTCTCACAAGAAATACGAGGTGGTGGCAGTGGCCTCACCCCACACCCAGCTGGGATCGATGAGTACGAGAAGGCAAAAAAACCAGAAGTGAAATTGCTGAGATTAGAATTTTTTTTCAATACAAAAATATGCAATTTGTTCAAATTTCATTAACACTTTTCCAAGGTTCTCCTCTCCTGACTCTCTCTGCTCTCAGTGCATCATCCACATTATTCCTTAGGTGTTTAGAGTTCTCTGGGGATGCCCCTTAGTGGTTTCCAGTCTATGAGTTACTGTTCTCTGTCCTTGATTCTTCTACAAAGGCTGCTGCAGCAAGCTTCACCTTTGCAAGTATGTGACCTCAAAAGGCACAAGAAAAATTCTCCTCAATTACACTGGACAGCTTGTAAACAGATTTCCAAATTATTGCAGCCCTATGTAAACACACCAGGGCCTGAAAAACCCCGCAGTTCCAGTCCCTGAGCTGTAGATCAATAGAGGCCTCTGCTCTGAATTCACTCATGGCACAGCAATTTAGATAATAAGATGGGGAACATAATAACATAAAATTTCAGTGTTGCAACTTCATTTTTTTTTACTCTCTCACTAGAGACTGGGAAAATGAAGAGAGCTCTGATTTGCAAAGCTAAATAAAACAGAAGCACGGAGGAACCTGGCTGGGCATGCTGACCTTCTTTTCAGTTTTCAAGCAACTCAGAACTGAATCTTGCTTAGAACTGGCCATTATCCTTGTTTTCTCATGCAGAGCCATTAACCTCTAACTTACTGAAGCAAGCAAACTGTTATTTACTGGTATAAAAAAAAACCCTGGCCTTCCTCATTTTCTCCTGAAACATCTGAAAATGGATAAGCTGTGGCAGATCCTAATAGTTCCCACCTGCATAAGATATTGGGAGAAAATAGAAATGCATGCTGCTGGTTACATAATGCAAAATGGCTGCAATGTAGCAGAAATTGGAATCTATCTAAATTCCTGGGAGCTGGAAACAGGAGCCTTTGCTGCAGGGAGCTGCCTTTTTTGGGGGTAGGGAGGGACCCTAATCCCAGCCCTCAGGTAAGGATGCCTGGAGGGAGCTCTGAGGGAGCTGGGAAGCATCCGAGTGGGCTGTGTCAGACTGGAGGAACTTGACTCTTGCAGCAAACCAAGCTGGAGAACACTTTGCAGTGGGATTGAACCAGTCAGTATCATTCCAGTTTTCCCAGTCTGAACTGGTGTGTGAGTGTGTTGCAAGGCAAAGGGAGAGTAGAGCAGAAAAGGAGGAGGAGGCAAATTGTCAGTATTTGCACTAATATAAATGGCTGTAACTGTTACTTGTGAGCATTGCCCTTGTACTGGGCAATTCCTCCCTGTGTGAAACAGATGTGTTGTGTGCGGCACCATCAGGCATGTGGTGGGGTTTTGCAGTTGTCCTGTGCAGAGCCAGGGGCTGAACTCAATCCTTGTGGGTCCCTTCCAGCTCAAGAGATTCCTGTGTCAAGCCCTGGCAGGGGTGGAGTCCCCAGCCTTGGAGGGGTTTAAAAGCCACGTGGATGTGGCACTTGGGGACATGGGTTAGGGGTGGCCTTGGCAGTGCTGGGGGAATGGTTGGACTGGGTGATTTCAGAGGGTTTTTCCAACCTAAACATGATGTTGTGCCTCCTCATTGCTCTCCAGGTAGCCCGGGTTCAAGGGAGAACAATCCTGATCTTCCAATTCAGGCTGTGCAAAGAAGGGCGGTGAGAAAGGAGGAACTGAAGACCAAAGGTACCATTTCAAACTGCAGCTCCCACAGGAAATCTTTACTTTCAACTCTGCACATTTCCAGCCAGTTGTAGCAGGTTTTTTTTCCTGGTTCTTTCTTTGGAGCTCTTGGGTTGAGAAAAAAAAAATTGAACACCTTAGTCTGGAGTCTCTAATTGTGAGTCAGTCGCCCACAGGCAGAGTCTTCCTGGTCCATTGCTCTTCCAGGGGACTGGAGTTTCCAGCCTGTCTCAGAGCTGGAAGTTTTGGTAACAACTGCAGCCAGTGGACTGCAAACTTCTGCAGAAGGTGAGCAGCGTTTGGGAGGCTCTGAGAAAGAGGGATCCACAGAGAAATCAAGTTGTGCTTTTTAAGCAAGTCTCTTTTTTGACAGAGAATTGAAATAGCAAGGCAATTAAAATGCCAAGGAATTTTCAAAACATAGACTTAACAGAGAAAATATGACTTCAGCAGCAGACGATGTAAGCAAATAACAGAATCTTGAGCGCTGGCACCAACTAAAAGTGGTTTATAAATGAGGGGCTTTTTTTTCCTTTTTATTCATTGCTTTGAGCAATCACTCAATGAAAATGTAACTTCCAGATCAGTGAGTAAATGGCTTAAGGTCTGCCCATGGTGGTGGGAAGGACCAGCTCTGCAATGGGAGCAATTCATGCTCCAATACATCATGATATTTTCTGATATATAAACTGAAGAGCAAAAAGACAGATGGTGGTCTAAAGGTCAGTATAATAAAATAGCAGGATTTACTGATTCCCCTCTGAGTTTATGATCCGAGGAAGATCTCCTGTTTCGATTGATAAGAGTTCCAGAAAGCTGTACTAAACTTTGAGGGACGAGGAGGCATTCTGGGGTTACGACTGCTGCGATCCATTCAGCGCTTGCCTCCATCTCCTGTGAAATAATTAACTCAAGACGGTATATTTTTTTTTTTTTTGAAAGAACTCATTCAGGGTCAGAAGGAAAATTAGTTTTCCTCCTCCCCATAGTCTTTTACTGATGATATTTACAGGCAGTGCAGTTTTCCACCTCCATCCCAGAACCCCTTGAAAATGCCACCGTGGGCGCCCAGTCGCCCAGGCTGTGACGAGACACGTCTTGTGCCAGACAAATGTTATGGAGCCCTGACAGCAGAAATGCTGCTGGTTTGTCGTTTGCCCTTCTCACCCTGGAAAAATAAAGACCTTTGAGTTTTTTTAGTTACTGAATTGGAAGCTGTTAAGTTGTGCTGAGGCACTGTTTGAAGCAGGAGGAAAAAAAAAATGGTTGGAAAAGTGGTTTGCTCAATAATCACACGAGCTGGAACTGCTCGTTCTCTGCAGCCCCAACGGCCACCAGCCATCAAGAATAATTTTTTCTCCTGAAGGTCAATAAAAAAGCCTCACCCTTTTTCAATTTTTAGTTTTATACCATACTGGAAAAGCTGAATCAAGTTTTAGTTCCCAAAGATCTTCTTTAAAATCTTACAAGAGGTACTTAAAGCTTCCTCACAGCCCCTTGCTGCAGAGCCTGGGTTTTTATCCCATTATGCTGCTGGAGTGCCTCTGCTCAAGGCATGTTCTTCAGGTGCCGGGGCTACAAGGAAAACCAGAATGAGCTTTGTTTTCTTGTTTCCCTTGCTGCCAATGTTTTTACAGAGCTGTTGAACTCCAACTGCTGGGTTTTACCTTGACACTTTCATTTGGAGGCAATCTAATCTGTTCTGACTGGAAATTTTAAAGTGGAAGTCCCAGTGCACAGCAGAAACAAGGCATAAATTTCATCATTCGTGACCCATTATCAGTTTTTTTTTTTTTTTTTTAATCTGCCACTTTAGAACCTGTGTGTTGTTCCACTCCAGGTGTTTTAACAGCTCATTTTCCTTTGGCTGACATTGCTGTGTCACGGTTCATGTCTCTTCTGACATGAAGCTATCAGGTTCTTCCATTTACTCCTCCATTTTACTCCTGCTTATAAATGAGGTTTATAGAAGCTCAAACCTTTCTGTCTAAGGTTTTTACTCGAGCTGTGTTGCCCTTTGCATTTTATAATTGCAGATGTAGTTTCAGTCGAAGGACTGAACATCCCTGTAAAATACTGAAGAATGACTAATTTAAATAAATACTAGAAAGTAAAAGCTGTTTAAAATGCATCAATGGGCCTTTCACAGACTTCTCAATTCCTATAAAATGAGAATGTCTCAAAACGCCCCAGTGTTTCTGTTTTCTCCCAGGATGCCGCGCCAGCTCAGCTTAAACAGCCAGGCCAGGATTTGGCCTGTCTGTGGATTTTTGGTGCTCCTCGTGTTTCTGATGTGTCACCTGCCCTTCCCAACCTCTGATGACACCAGGACAAGGCGCAGAGCAGGCACCCACAGGCCAGGCTGGCAGCTCCGCTGGTGCCTTCCTTCCCCAGGCAGCACGAAAACTGGAGGTGTCACTGTCTGCATTAATATCTCCTCATCCCTGTGCGCGATCATCTGGTGCTTTTCGTAAAATTCACATGTATTTTATTTTAAAAAGCGACAGGAGCATGTTTCTCTGTGTTTCCCCCTCACACACACACAAATATCGCCGGGAGGAGAGGAGAGTTGTGCCCCCTCGCTGAGTGACGCGCCGTGACACGGGCGGAGAAGGAAATGCGGCACTTTGTCACCGCGGCTCTGACAAAGTGAGTCACTCGCAGGGGGGTCCCTCCCCACCACAGCTCCCTCCAGAGGCGGGGGGGGTGGTAGGCAGGCAGCCCAGCCCACGGCAGCAACTGGGAGCACTGGGCGGGGGGTCCGGCTGGCGGCAGGGAGTGGGATGCTCCCAGCCCTAAACAGCCCCACCGCGCTCAGCGTGCCCCAGTCCGCACCAGCTGGGGGCTGAAATGACTCCCGCGGCACAAAGCTGTGGCTGTGAATGGCCACCCAAGCTCTGGCATTTGGTCAGAGCTCAGCTAAAGCTGAGCTGCCAGCAGGTCTGAGCCGGGGGCGTGAGGGGGGGTCCCAGCCCTGGTGCGGGGAGGCTGGAGAAGCTCGGCTCCTGGAGGAGGGCTCACAACACCAGGTTTCTCCCCCATCCCCGCAGAGCCTCACGCTGTTTCTGCCCTTATGGTACTCCTGGGAACAACTTGTGTTTCCTCTTTGTGCTCTGGAGAAGTGGCTTGAGACAAAAGCAGCAAAGTCGCACCTTGTGTGGCTCTGGAAAAATCTTAATTCCCTTCACTGCCAGCATGGACAGTGGACACGGAGGATTGAGCACACGGAGCAGTTTTGGGGAAATTGATAGCAAACTGTTGCAGAAATGTACAATATGTCACAATGGGGCCAAGGCCCTGATTGCTTCAGATACAGCCCAGCTGTTCTCCTGCCAACACCAGAGCGAGGGCACCCTGGAGGAGCTGGGGTTTCTGGTGAAGAGCAGTCGCACCTTGTCAGTGCATTTCTGAAGCTGGATCCAGCCCCTCTGGGGGTCAGCTCTTTCTCCCAGGGAACCTGTGACAGGACAAAGGGAAATGGGCTCAAGTTGCTCCAGGGGAGGTTCAGGCTGGATACCAGGAAAAATTTCTTCACAGAAAAAAGTGGATAAACACGGGAATGGGCTGGCCAGGGCAGTGACTGGGGCGCCATCCCTGGGGGTGTTCAAAAACTGGGTAAACACGGCACTCAGTGCTCTGATCTACCTGACAGGGTGGGGATCGGTCAAAGGTTGGACTTGATGATCTTGGAGGTCTTTTCCAACCTCAGTGATTCTGTGCTAAGTTATGGGTTTCCACTTAGAGGACAATACTTTGTTGGTCAGTTACAGGCACAATATCCAGCCAGGATGCAGGAAAGAGGCAGGAAAGCTGAGTCTTTCACAAGGGTCCTGGAACTGGAGGTTTTCCTTAAACGTCCCGAGGTGAGAGGTTGCTTGGTCCTGCTGGTATCGCCACAAGTGCTGCGTGAGAGAGATCTGACCCCCCATTTTCATGGAATCATCATAGAATGGTTCGGACTGGCAGGGACCTTAAAGCTCATTCAGCTCCAAGCCTTGCCATGGGCAGGGACACCTCCTTCCACTAGTCCAGGTTGATTTTTCATGTTGTACTTCAAACTGTAAAGGAGTTATACTGCCATTAAATTAAAATTAATTTTATTATGAATATTATACACATTGTCTCTTTTCCCATTTCTTCATTTTGTTTCCGTTACGTGAATAATCTGTTTTCTGACAGTGCTTGATTATCTTGTCTTTCTACAGCTGGCTTTGATTTCACTGCTGGTGGGTTTTCTCTGTGAATTAGATATCACTGAGATATACAAGTGCTGCTCTAACCAGCTGGTTCTGCCTCTGACAAAGGATCGGCAACATAATGGAGTTTTGGTGTTCTATTATAACTCTATTATATATTACTTATATGGGACCTACCTGGGAGTAATATATTTATTTTATTCCTTGGCAATTCTCACTTGCCTGGGGGAAACAACAGCAACAAAGAAGCTTAGTTTAAACCAAAAATGATAAAAAATTGTCATTTCATCCCAGAATCAACAAAGTAGCCAATTTGACCCCACATTACATATTTTATTTTAGCTGCTAAATAATTTACTATTTTTAATATAGACTAGCATTCAAAATTAAATATTTGAAACAAATTATTTTGATGAGAAAGAACTTTTTCTTAAGCACTAAAAAATTCAGATTACTCGTGGAAATTGATGGACAGTTGTGAAGCTTTTGTGAGCCTGAAATTGTGATTTTTTTGAAAGGAGAAGTTTTTTAACAAACTTTGATGCAGCTCAAGGTCAGCCCTAGCCACACACGTACACCCTGCTGAGCATTCAGGCACATTGGGCAGATTTATGTTCTTAAGAGAAGAAATTTATCCTCAGTGCCAAACTCCCTAAAATGCAGTAAATAGTAACCCCTAAAGTGGAGCTTCTGGTGCAGCCCTGGAGGTGTGAGACGTGATTTCCATTCCACCACCACCTCCAAGCATAGTTTTTATTTCATTGGTCATCAAAAAATTACTATGTCACTTTGTTTTGTTTATGACCCAGAATCACAGACCAGTTTGGGTTGGAAAGGACCCCAAAGCCCACCCAGCGCCACCCCCTGCCATGGGCAGAGACACCTCCCACCAGCCCAGGTTGCTCCAAGCCCCGTCCAACCTGGCCTGGGACACTCCCAGGGATGGGGCAGCCACAGCTCCTCTGTGCCAAGGCCTCCCCATCCTCTGGTGAGAGGATTTCTTCCTAGCATTTAATTTAAAACAGTTTAAAGCTGTTTCCTTTTATCCTATCACTATCTTCCCATTAAGAAGTCACTCTCCCTGTTTTTATAAGCCCCCTTCAAATACTGGAAGCCCCTTTCAAAACCCTGAGGAGCATGATGAGCATATATAGAGTGGGGAAAAAAAAGAAGAAAAATAAGGTTATATTTATATTCTAATAAAAGAAATAACTTCTGGCTACCAAAAAGCCAGAGAATTTTCTATTTTTATCTTGGGCATGAAAGACAGACTTGACCTACCTGACTGTCCAGCCCTGCTCCTTCCCTGGCTGTATGGCCAGAACAGACCCAGCCCTTACACTCCTCCAGCACAAATGGAAATGGCATTTTTATCATTTTCCTCCACAGCAGAATGACACTGCTGGGACAGTCCTTTCCTTTCCCTCACCTCTGTTTCTTCAATGCCTTCTAAGCTGTCACATCACTCCCAGTTGTGCTCCCATGTCCGCAGCCTCTAAATAATATTGCATTTTCTTTACCACCTAACAGAGAACTTTCAAACCGATTTCGGTGTGAAAGGAACGCTGCGAACACCGGCCCATATGCACGACAGACATTTAATAACCCTCCTGGGAAAGAAAAGCTTCTGAAACTGCTCAAATGCATCCTGTGGGGATGTCAGCCTGGAGTGAAAGATTCTTAAAGACTTTTTGTGTGACAGCATCACACCCTCTGAGAGTCCCAGGTGCCATTAGGGGGGAGGAGGGGACTGCAGCACACTTGAAGAATTGAAGAACAATCAGCCTCAGGTATTAATGTTTTGCTTGAAGATGTAAAAGATAAGGCATTGAAACGGTGTGATTGCCAGAAAAAGGAGTGTTAGTAGGATATAAAGCTGCCTGTTCAATTCTGCACCCTCCTTCTGCAAGGGTGCTGGTGTCCATGGGATCCCATGTATCATATAGGATTAACCAGGGACCGCAGCCAGGTGGGGGAAGGGGCTGCCAAAAGGCTGGATCAGCTTCTTGGATAAACTGGAATAGCAACCCCCCATGTCATTTCCAACCCACAGCCTTCCAGCAACCTCTCTCAAGCCCTGCCAGCTTGTCCCACACAGACCTCTGCCCCAGACAGTACATGACACCCTGATTCCGCTGCAGAAAGCATTTTTCATATCTGATGGGAAATTAGGGGTAAAGGAGGCCCTCCTTTCAGGTCTTTTCCATTCTAAATCCAGACTTTGTCTCAGCACTACAAAAACAAAGCCTTTGTGTAGGACAGCTTGGCACCCACCCTTGTGCAAGGGGGGATTACGCTTTCCAAGTTGCATTTTTTGCCCTTGAAATGTTTCCCTCATAATTAGAAGCAATTTTTTTTTTCTTCTGTCACAAGACGAAATTCCTTTGTGCAAAAAAACCCAAAGCAAAGCCTATATATTACTTACTTCTCTCTTTAAAGCCTTTAGTTTTCCTGGAGATTAACTGCCTGATAAACCCTCCCTGAGCCGGGGTTAAGGGCAGGGCTGCCCTCTCAGCCCCAGCTGGGCTTTTCTCACAACTGGATTGTGACAAAACCCTTGGGAGGCCCTGGCTCCCAAGTCCAGGGCTTTTCCAGTTACCCCCAACACTGGAAAAGTCCATCCCCTGTGCTGGCTCCTGGGAAAGCACTTCTCAGCCACTGGACATCAGCAGAGACTCTCCAGCTCTTGCTCTTTTGACAATAACCTTTGTGAATTTTTTTAAAATAATTCTTCACCTATGACTTCCTCAGGCATTTATCCCATCCCTGCTGCAAATACCTGTTTCTACTTGCTTTCTCCCTTCATGTGGCTGGAGTTCAGGGTGATTTGGGGGTAGCTGGAGAACAAGGAGGCATTTTGCTCCTGATCCTGGCCCGTCTCCCAACAGGGGTGCTGGGACACTGCCACTGGTGTCCCAGCCAGCCAGCACAGCCTCCAGGGTATTTAAAGGATAACTTGTGCATCCATGGGAGCCAGAGGGGCCAGGCTGCCAGCTGGTACCAGAGGGGCTGGCAGAGGCACGAAGTCTCTGGGGCACAGAGCGAGTCACTGGGGAAAACCTTGAGAGCTGCAACGGAGCTTCTCCCGTGGGTGCTCCGTGAAATCCCATCAGCCCACAGCAGCAGCTCTGCAAGCGCTTGGCTGTTCATTTATCCTTCCTACCTCATGATTCTGATCGTGCCTTCAGTCCTAGTCCCTCTCCAAGGATAAAGTGGTTGGCTCCCAAGCTCTTGGCCTGGGCTTTGTGCTTTGTGCCCAACCTTAAGCTTCTGCCAACCCAGCATTTCTCCGGCTCCTCAGCTTCCTTCTGGCCCTGCCTCCAGTGTAGGGTCTACTCTCATCCTAACAACCCCTGGGAGGGACCACCTCGCTCCTGGTCATGCCATGCTTGAACTTTGCCCAGGGATTGATTCCACCCCTGATTTCTCAGCTGACCTGCCAACATCTGAGCCCAGTGAAAATCCTGCTGGGGCACAGAAGCGCAGCCTGTTCTGGCTGCATGAAATACAGTTCTCCTTCACTCCCTGCAATCACAGAGGTATTTGCTGCCCCAGATGGAAACAAATATTTTTTATGGAGATCTGTTTTAACCAAAAGCACATATAAAACAAAAGCGAGAGAAATATTTGAGGTTTGCGGTGGTTGGAATCTACGCGCCCAAAATTAATGCTTTGACATGTATTTTGCGCTTAATCTTTTGTGGCAACTTTTTTACATTTGTAAGAGTTATGGATTTTAAAAGTCACAGCTAAGATTGCTTAATGAGCATTCACCACCCTGGAAGTGGAAGCAAGGCTGATGTGGTTTAGTCAGCTGTTAGCTTTATTGCCTCTCTTCTGTACTAAAAGTGACAAGTTGAACACATTATAGAGAGCTCAGATGTGTTATGTAGATGAAGCCTGCAGCAATATCTGCCTGCTCTCTATTATTTATGATGTCTATATAATACAATGGACTGAGATTTAAGCCATTGTGATGCAGTTTGTTTTCCAGGGTTCTAAAGTACAGCACATTTTACAGAGAATTGCATCTCTGTTACATATTAATCAAATCCATCTTACATGCAGCTCTTACACTGTAAACTAAAGGGAAAGAAAGATTAAAGCGCTTGGCTTTTCCTCAGCTGTCAAGGACTGGCAATAAAATAATAATAAGGGCTTCTAAATAATGTGTGTGTGACAGGCCTTTGCTCGGCTGTGCAGTCCTTTATGGAGGTTAACTACAAAATAAGTTCCAGTGAGTGATTGAGAACAGGCGAGTGTGTAATACTGCAATGCCAAGCCCTGCATAATTCTTTGCAAAGTTCATTTGCAGAAATTCTCCCAACCTGACAAGCCAAAGTTGTTGCAGGTCCAGGCACTCGGCAGGGGTGTGAAGTTTAACTCCTGCTGCCCCCGCTCCGAAGCCTCACCCTCCTTCTGAACTGCCTCAGCTGCAGCCCATTAAAGCAGAAAGCTCCACTCCAGCAACACCAGTCTTCCTGCTTTCTTAAAAATATCATTATGAGGGAAGTCATGGGAAAGTTATTTTATTATAAAATATATAAAACTCTGTAGAGGTCTGTGGTTTTGGATTTTTCTTTTCCATCATTAGCCAGAGTTTTGAAGATCAAGAGGTGGAATTTTTAAGAAAAGCCTAAATCACGACAAGTTTTTAAGGCAGTATGAACTGTGGAATTTATTGGAGGGGGTTTTTGCCTTTCCTCCCTTGGTTTTTGCATCCAGGCAGCCTTTCCAAAGTTCCTGTGTCTGCTCTGCCCTATTACCCCCTCAGCAGCCACAGCTTGCAAGTGGTCTGTCCACTCCCCACCAGGTCACTCACACCATGGTGGAGGGACAACAGGGACCCTGAGGGAGAGGAAGCCAGGAGGAAGAACTTCTTCCCTGGGCAGTGCCCCAGCCCTGAACAGGCTGCCCGGGGAGGGGCTGGAGTCTCCTCCCTGGGGATATTCCAGAGCCCTCTGGACACAATCCCGTGCCGTGTGCTCTGGGATGGCCCTGCCTGGGCAGGGGGGTGGGACCAGATGCCCCACTGTGCTCCCTTCCAGCCTGACCCATCCTGGGATTCTGTGAGAACATCACAAGTCTCAGCAATGCTCAGATGCTGACAAGGCTCAGGATTAAGGATCCAGTGCTTAGTGTGGGCTACCACAGGTGTCACCCCTGTCCCCAAAGGGTGATGGCAATCAGGCTTACAGAGCCCCACAAACCCCACATGAAAAGTCACCAGGTGAAAGCTGAGCTTTTAATCTCTGCTCCGCTGGGGACACGAGGAATAAAGCAGAGGAAGGGATGAGGGATGTGTGTGTGAGTGTTCAGCTGCACTTTGCATCATACACAGCCAAGCCATCCAGCAGAGCAGCCCTGCAAGCCCCAGTGATGCCTCAACCACCCTGCACAGGGACCCCCAGGGCAGGACACAGCACCCCCTGCCAGGGCAGCACCGGCCCTCCGGCAGCATCACCCTCAGAGATGGTGTCAGAAAATTCATCCTTGGATCCAGAACAAAGTTCTAACAACACTTAAAGCAAGGAGCTCCAGCTGGAATCAGCGTAAAGATGGAGCTGGTGGAAAAACCATGGATTCAGAGCCAGGTCTGTGTCCTGGAGAAAGCAGATGGGTGCTCTGGTGGGGGTTTGGCTCACCTGAAAACCACGCGGTACGTCCGGGGAGTGGTAATTTTAGACTCACTGACACCAGCAAAGGAGTTTAGGAAATCAAAGGAAGGGCTTCAGGGCACCATCTGGTTGCTGCAAGGAGCCAGGGAGAATTCCTGCTCCCCTCACACCACACACTCCACGGGGCCACTGCCAGCTCCTGCCACCCCCATCTCAGAGCAACAGCATTTGTTTACTGCTCGTCCAATCCACGAGGGCAAACGCAAGGTCTGCTCTCAAAGATCTGTCTTAAAATGCTACTATACATGTCCCTTGGGTCACAGTGGTATTTTAAGTCGATTGCCATGGAAAGAAGATGTTTCCTAGTATTTTCTATAGTTTTTTCAGTGTTGGGTCTTCTTTCTCACAGACCTCCTGAAATTCTGGGTGTTGATTCCCCAGCCGGTTTTTCTCTGTGATAGTCACGCTGTGACCAGTGGGACTCCTCAGGAACATACATGATGTTGCCACCACCCGAGCACTTCACAGCATGGGTGTTTGATTGTTGATTTTGTTATTGTTGTTGTTGTTGTTGTTTTAAACTTGAAAAAAAATAATTTTAAACCTCGCACTCAAATTTAACCCCATTCTTTCATGACATCCCCATGGTTTGGGGTCATTCCTACTCACATCAAGCTCAATTTACTTCTGATTGACACTACTGCACACAGGAGAGAAGAAACAACCCTCATGAGGGTGTCCTGCACACCACAGGTTACATCTGGAAAACAGTAAATAAGCGTGAATGCCCTAAGCCCTGTGTTCTCAGGTGTTTTGCCTTCCAGTTAGCCAAACCTTTGCACAGTGAGTGCATCTTTAATCTCCATTCCTGCCGCGAGCATCCCTCAAGTAAGTGTAACTTGGTATATGGCTGTCTTGAGGACTTCCCTCATATTGGCACTTCCTGTGAAAGCCTCTGAATCCCCCAGGCTCCCCAGGCCAAGCTGGGCTCTGAGCTTTCATTTAAATACAGAAAAAGGATATTCTGTTCCTTGTGTGGTCAAGCTCTTCCTTGGAATCGCTTGTGACTCAGCACTCTCCGAACAAAATGGAGACGCCAACTTTTCTTACTGCGAAGAAACTCATTATTTTAGGGAATCTTCTCATCTCCTCAGGGCTGTCAACACGGAACTTTGCCATGAAGGCACCAAACAGCCTCTCACTGCCCCTTGGCCATATCTACCAGGCCAGGCACATCCAACAGGCACAAGGAGCCAAGAAGAACTGTCTTGGCATTTAATTTCCCCCAGCGAATGGGGAAAGATAGGTTTTGGAAATAGATCAAAACTCCATTGAGGAGGAAAAAATGACCCTGCAGCTCTGAAAGGTTCCCCAGCCCTAACACGGAAAGTTCCCGAAGCAAAGCTTGGGGTTGGAGAGATGCCTTCCCTGTCCAAATTGGTAACTGGGGGACAGCCATTTCCATTCCTGTGTGAGCAACACTTAAAAGGATAAATAAGAGCTAGCCACACAGAGAGGCAGACTGGTTTCTTTTGCTTTCCTTGACATGGAAAGTGGCCTGCATGCCACCTGACACTCAGGGATCACTTCCCAGGCTATGGGAAATGAGCTGGGAAAACACAAGCGCAAACCTCCTGTGGTTTATATGTCTGCGTCAGGCGAGCCGTGCAGAATGCAAAGGCAAACCTTTCAATCCCCCCCTCTCCCCAGCCCTCAAAGGCCAGCACAGTGCTCCATTCAGAAGGGGATTTACCACAGGGTTTGGAAAGCCCCGAGTGCTAGACAGGAATCTTGCCCTGACTGAACCTACTTGTAAGCCCTGCCATTAACAGTGCTGTGAAGAGCTGGTGGCACAGTGTGTGTGGAACAGAGCTGTAAGTCAGAGCACAGGTTTGCTCAATGAGCTGGGGACCAGCTGCATCCCTTTACTCCCTCAATAACACACTGATATGGGCACATTTATTTTCCTGTTGAAGCAGCTCACGGAATAAATGTGCCTCCCATCCGAGGGGAGGTTACTGGGGGGAGCAGATGTATGCTATACTGCAAATAGTAAACTTAGGGAGCCCTAATCCCATACAACACAATTTAGTTTCACACAAATCCTGTGAAGAAAGCCCCACAAACTGCTCTGCAGCAGGAGGAAGAGGAGCCCTGCTCCTGGGCAGGGGGAGCTGTGCACATCCCACTGCTGGCCACCAAACCCATCTCACCACGGCATTTGCACAGCCCGTGCCCCGGCTCATCCAGCTGGAACCCAACACACTCACCCTCACGGGAGACCCCGAGCCTCAATTCCTGCTTGGAAAGTGGTTGGAGCTCCCCGGGTGAGCCGCCTGCACTGCCATTAACAGCACCAGCACATTTCCTGCACACATCTGGGTCAGCAGCTCCCAGACAGGGCGAACCACACAGGGAGGCAAAGGTGAGCCTGAAAAACCCTGACATTTAATAGCAGGGAGGTACAAATTCATACAGGCTCGTAAATGAGAAGGCAAAAATAGGAAAATTGGAAGTAGTGGGGCAAGGTGCAGTAATGCAGCATTTAGCACCGGCAGCAGAGAACAGCAAATCAGTTTTTAAGGGGTGACCTGAGGCGAGGAAGTGGCTCAGGGAGAGAAGGGAGAGCTGTTCCAGTTAAATGGGCACAAGAGAAAGAGCAACCTCCAACTGCATAAACACTCCAGGGGGAGGGAGGAAGAGGAGGCTGAGAGGAGCAGGGAGGGGCTGAGATGTCATAGACGAGCTTGGAGAGGTGGGATGAGGCAAATCCATAAGGAGCACGGAAACCCAGGAAGACATTGGGGTTTTTTTTAATTGAACACGAGCAGTAAGAAGGAAACAAGTTTTACTGGGAAATGTAAAGGCTTCATGTTTTACATCCTTGGCTTTAAATCTTCATTGGGAATCAGCACATGCCATTGGAAAGAAAACCCACCCCTCGCCAAAGGCAGCTCGTCACAATCGCTGCCTTGCTGGATCTTGCTTTAAACAGTCAGCAGCCCAGTGCTATGTCTTGTGCTGATTATTCAAGAGCCATTATGATATCAGTGAATGTCTCTGATTGCATTTAATTCGAGTAGGCAATATATTTTGAATTCAACTTGCTCTAGCAGTCCCCAGCTCTCCCTCCCCCAAAGTCTCACAGATCATTTAAAAGCGAGCAGGTCACATCCTGAGCTGTAGGTACTAACCATGTCATTTCTTCCTCTCCTAGGGGCTCTAAATCCTGCAACTGCTGCCCTGCCAGCAGGAGAGGTGACCCCACATTTGTCCTGCTCATCGCTGGCTAATAACCATTAGGGACAATGGCACAGCTCCCACCTGCTGCCCAGGAGGAGTGCAGATCGCTCCCAGCGGGATGCCAGTGCTGACAACCTCCTCTCCTTTTCATTACGGGCTTTTGTCACTCTCACACCCCCAGAAACTACCCAGGAGGGCTCTCAGGGAATTAAACTGCAGTGAGAAAGTGGGTCCTACCCCCTCCCAAGTTAGCAAACACGGGTGATGGCCGAGGCCATGCCAGCGCGGCTCCACACGGGTGAAGAGGCACCTGGATCGCTCCCTGTGAGGTGACATGGGCTGACACACGGCCAGGGGACACCCAGGGACACTCGCCTTGGCGTGACAAAGGTTCAGCTCTCACAGCTCGAGCACAGGTCACTTGGTTTTTGGGGAGCCCCCAGCCCCACCTGCACTAATGTGGCTCTGAACCCCCTGCAGCCCCCGGTGCCAGTGGGGCTGTGCCAAGGCCAAGGTGGGATGGCTCAGGGGACACTCTGCCATGCTCAGGGCTGGCAGAAGAGGAGCTTCAGCCCCCACAGCACTTCAAATGCTCCAGAACACCAACCCTGCGGGGCACGGGCCTTGCCTTGGCAGAAGAGGCTTTTCTGCCCCCGCAGCAGCCAAAGCTCCAGGACATGGAGCTGAGAGGCCTCTGGGCCACAGATTCTGCTACAAAATCCTTATCCACCTTTAGACCCTTCGTAAAGCACCCCACACCATGCCTGCAGCAGCTCCTGCTGCCACTCCATCAGCATCCCTGCCCCTCTCCGGTGCCTCGGCACACAGCACAGGGAAACAAATCCTGCAGCTCTATTTCTCGGTGCAATCTGGGTTGGTGTTCATACGGCCAAGCAGCTCGGCCACGCTGGCACACCCTCAGCCGGTACCAGCCCGCGGACATGGCCAGGCTGTGCCAGGATGCTCCGAGGTGTATCCGTGGCACATCCGAGCGCTCACCCAGCCCTGGGTACGGCTCTGCCTCGCTTCCCCGAAGCAGCAGCAGCAGCAGCAGCAGCAGCAGCAGCCCAGCCTCGCGCCGCAGTGAAGTATTAACTCATACCCAACACAGTTTGTCTCCGAGGACCCTCTTGGCCCCTTCGTCATCCTGTGCTGACATTTTAATCGCGCTTTTGTGGGAGCCGGCTGGCAGTTTGTCATGAGGAATGGCGCGGCGAGGGGCCAGCGCGGGCTGCTGGCTGCGCGGCTGCCGAGGGGAGCAGCCCACTCTGACAGACTGAGCAATAATCTGAACTTACTGCGCTGAGCCTGTGGGACACCAGCCGGGCCGCTTTATCTTCTTCATTAAAGTGCGCTCAAAAAAAAAATCCATTTTCCTTTAAAGTCTCAGGAACAGATGGAGTAAAATTAATTGCGCCATTAAGTCCCGATAGACAATACCAGAGTGGTTTTCTTTCAACAGTGCATGTGTGTTACAAAGTGCTCTTCGTAAAAGGCAATTACTGCAACATTTGCCATAAAATAAAGGTTGCTTTAATGGGCAATAAACACAGGCTTCAAATTTTGTATGAAATGGGTCTCCAAAGGGCGCTGTTATAGGCAGCTCAAAGGCACAACTGACTTTAGTATTTCTGCTCTGGCTCCAGCTCAGCTAGTTCGGAGAACAATGATTTCCACCCTTGGATACTTTCTGATGGAATTATGTATGCCATGGCAGCGCACGGTCCGGGCCCTCTGAGCCACCCTTGGCTGGTGGGGAAATGATGCCCACTGCCATCCCTGTGCCCAGGCAGGGACAGGCAGGAGGAGGTGGCCGAGCCCAGGGCTGGGGCTTCTGCCGAGCACACAATCATAAGGCCCCATTTCCTGACAGCAGATCCTTGCCAGTCCCAATTACCACTGGGTTTGTTTGATGCAAAGCCTGACGTATTTATTTATATTTCTTTTCAACATAAAATACCCTGGAAAATGGATACCACATCCTTGCAAACAGAAGGAAGGCACTATAAAAATGTGTGTGGGCAGCGTTCAGAAGACAAGAAACAATGGCATTTTCCATGTTTTTTGCTCTCTGGGCATTAAAAACCAAACCCAGTCCTCCCCATCGAACAGTTTGTGACGGTGCTGCCGAATGCGGCCTCTGAACAGGCTTGTTTGGGGTCCTGACCAGAAACAACCCAACAAATCTACATCATTCGCACCAAATGGTACATTGCATTTGTCAGCTTAACAGCCAGCCTCACCCTGGGAGCAAAACACTTCATTTAGGCAGATTTCAGCCCTACAGAAGCACCGATGATGGTATCAAGACAGATGCCTCGCACACCCCATGTGCTCCTCCTGCAATGACCTGCCAAAAATCCCCTCTTCTGCCGGGTACCCTGTGACTGTCCCGGGTGCAGCCACGTGCCCACGCACTTCTGGGTAGCGAAACAGTTTCTCTCTGATTTTCTCTCAGATTTATTTGAAGAGGAGGGGAAATCATTTCAATTCATTGTATTTCCACATTCCAGTAATTACAAAGCGAGCATGACATATAAATGATCCATTAATTGAAATATGGGCTCTATGAGCTCCAATATTTATAGTGTAAATCCATATTTAATTAAATAAAGCCAATAATGCTCATTTTCAAAGGGAACATTGAAGCTTTTTATTTAACCATGTAGTTGATGCTGAATGGGCTCATTTCTAATCAACATCTTTTAGTAAATCACCATGGCTGAGAGAAGTGGGGGGCCAGGGGGTGCAGGCTGGCCCTCAGGAGAACCCCCCCAGACCCCATCCAAGCAGTTTCTGCTGCTGGAGGCACTTTACATCCCTGTTACGATACACCAGCGCTGCTGCTTGGTAATAGCATCAGTCAGCACCTCTGACTGAGCAGCTTTAATCACCCACTTAATTGCCTTAATCGCCTTTTACATAACTAAGAAATCACAACACTGCAATTGTCTGACTCTGACACACAGTAACATCAGGGGTGTGACATTAATGACGTAATTATATTAATTGCCAGGAGCTAATGTTTGAGGAGCTCAAAGGAACAGGCGCCAACCCCCAAAACCAGGGCTGCTGCTCCCGGAGTGCTCGCTGGGTGCAGGGCAAAGGCCGGCAGCAGTGGCGTGGGCAAGGGCAAGCCCAGCAGAAAGGGCTTTAGCACCCTGGCCACAGAAAGCCTGGCCCCTCTCCATATACACATGTATGTATGTATATATACAAATACACACATATATAAGGGTCTGGAGCATCTCTGTTACGAGGAAAGGCTGAGGGAGCTGTGCCTGTTCAGCCTCCAAAGGAGACACCGAGAGGGAACCTCAGTGTGTATAAATATCTAAAGGATGAGTGTCAAGAGCCAGGCCCAGGCTCTGCTCGGTTGTCCCAACCAACAGAACAAGAGGGACGGGCAGGAACTGATGCCCAGGAAGCTCCACCTGGACAGGAGGAAGAACTTCTTCCCTGGGCAGTGCCCCAGCCCTGAACAGGCTGCCCGGGGAGGGGCTGGAGTCTCCTCCCTGGGGATATTCCAGACCCCTCTGGACACAATCCTGTGCCGTGTGCTCTGGGATGGCCCTGCCTGGGCAGGGAAGTGCGACCAGATGCCCCACTGTGCTCCCTTCCAGCCTGACCCACTCTGGGTTTCTGTGATGTATATTGTTTTATATCTCTCTCTCTCTCCATATATATATATGTATATACACACACACATATATGGAGAGAGAGATATGTGTATAATGTTTCCTTTGATACCCTGCTCCCTCACAAGATCTGAGTGCTGCCTGCAGGGGATGGAGCACTTTATACTTCCTTGGGACAGTTTTTAATGATTTTAATCAGACTTTTTACCATGATGACATTTTCCTTCAGTTGACCAGGATTCAGATGCTACTTCCCTTTGAAAGAATTTCACCCCACTTATCCTTGAAGCACTATCAACCCTATATGGTGTCTGTAAACTTTAAACACCAATCCATTCCCTGTTTCTGTTAGTAGTCAGCTGGCACTTTTATTCCTTGCAAAGTAAGAAGCAGTGTGCATAGGATGGCTTTGCTCCAATCCAACCAGATATGAGGTGTTTGCATAGGTGCAAGATGGTAGAAAGCCACAGTCCTCTGTACTGACAGGCACTAAGATGGTGGTTTGATTGCACAATAAACCCAATCTGAGGGTGGCAATTGCCTGGTGAAAAGCCCTGCAGCCTCCAGACTCCAAGTGCTGGTTGTGTATCAACTCACACTGCCAAGGCAAAGTTTAAAAAAAGTTGATGGGTGAGTTTGCCCCAGTAAACTTTCTCCTGGAGGAAATATCATCTGTCATCTCACAGCTAATGTAACGCCAGCAGAGATCAGAAAAGCCAACATAAACTTCTATCATGTGCTTTGGCTGAACAGACAGAAGTGTAACCACATAAATACACCTGACTCAGATCAAATTAACATGGCTGGGATATTCCAGGAATGCACCACTAGTATTATGCATCCTGCAGCTCCAGCCTTGGCTTGGCTCTATATCCCCAACACCAAGGTGTGAAGGCAAGGAGCCTGTAGACAGAATATGAAGAACAATCTTTAGGCAGTCATTGGATCCTTGGAGGCCACAGTCTCAAATATGTGACTCCAGCTGGTACAGAATCCATGCTGAATCCATCCCTGTGCCTCCAACACGCTGCACACATCTACACTGGATCTTCAGAGCTAACTCTGTCCTCTGGCAGAGGTTCCTGCCCTCAGTGAAACGCTGAGTAAGCCCCAAGTGATGATTTTACCCAAGGCTTCTCTTGAGGAAGCCCTGCACAAACTCCCTCCATGGTGTGCACCTTCCCAGAGCAAGCAGTGGGTGAAGGACACTGGCTCTCCCTGCCAGAAACTCAGAGGTCTAAACTGGGGATGGGCAAAGCCCTGCAAGATGAGCGTGCCCTGGGTGGCACTGTCACTGTCCCCAGGGTGGCACTGTCACTGTCCCCAGGGTACAAATCCCCCTTGCCAGGTCAGCTCTGCTCAGAGACAGATCACAGGCTAGGCAGGTACATCTGACCTCCTGCAGCCAACCCAACCCAACCAAAGCCAAACCCTCTCTGTGCTTTGCTGGCAAATGACCTTCTGTTGGCAAAGGGACCTTTGATGATGGATAGATTCTCAGAGTGGGATGATACCTACAGGAAAAAAAACCCTAAAAAGGACATGGCATTTCCTGGCCTGAAGGACTAATGGTCAGGAATGGAACCTTGCACACCAAGATGGGTTTCACAGCTGTGGTGGGAAGGCCTGTGGATGTGCTCTCAGATCTTCATTACCTGTCCCTCATGAGCATCTGCCAAGGGGTGGAAATACTCTCCTCTGAGGTTTTGGCACAGGGTCTAATCATGCATTTCATGTAAGAAACCCCATTCCTCATTCTGGCTCCATCCTGCCCAACAGCACAGGAGACAAGCGGATGCCTCCAAAAGTGGCAAAAAAGGTTTTATTACTTTTAAGTTCTATTTACAACTGCTGCACCATCTCAAGAGCTAGAGAGGAGTCCTCGGTATGATCTGCATGAAGTAAACAAGATGCTAAGAGCTTCCATGGCTTTTTAGTGCTAATGACAATTAATAATAAATGGATGCTGCAATAATCTATCCAGTGAAAGGCATCATGGGCGTGCAACACACTTCCTGCCCCCAATGTTTATGGACCACTGAGTGAACAGTGAGGCAGGGTAGAAGTTAAGGAAGTAAAATAACAATGACTGGGAGCAAAATAAGTGACCTGGGTAACCCAGGTGCCCCAGAATAACTGGCCTTTAGGCCAAGGTTTTCAGCAAGATCATAGAATAACTGAATGCTTTGGGTAGGAAGGGACCTTAAAGACCACCCAGTTCCAACCTTGCTGCCATGGGCAGGGACACCTCCCACTAGTCCAGGTTGCTCCAAGCCCCATCCAACCTGGCCTTGGACACTTCCACGGATGAGGCAGCCACAGCTCCTGTGGACAACATAAATAAGCCAACCTCTCAACTGGTGGCTGTGGCAGGGTTGGTTTCTGTCTCTGCACAGCAGCAGTTGTTGGTGCCCTGTCTCTCCAGAGCCTCACACACCATTCTGAGCAGCACTCAACATGGTTAAAAGGATACCAGGGGTAAGGCAGAATCATAGAACCAAAATGAGCTGGGTTGGAAGAGACCTCCGAAACCCTCGGGCCCTGCAATCTGCAGGCTTAGATTTCATAGCTTGTTAGCAAGGTAAAAAAGGACAGGATCACACACACACACACAAATAAATCCCAAATAAATCTGCAGAATTCCCCACTCTCGAGAAGGGTCTTCACCTTTGCTGTTCTGCATTGCTGAATTCATAGATGTCGAATTCTTTATCCCTAGGAAGCTAATTATTATGAAAGGTCAAAATAAATAGCCACACTTGTACATAGAGCTGCTGTTAATATAGAGAAGTAGACAGCTCCAATTTACAGGCTATTTTGTTGTTATAATTACAGAGCTCCTTTCACCAGTGAGTTTGTAACCATTTGGTTTAATTATGAACTAAGGAGAAGAGGAGGGGAGGAAGGACAGCCTTGTCCCTCCAGAATGGTGCTTTCCCAGGTATCATGATGGGGCAGGTTGAGGATAAGTGAGCGTCAGCTCCTTTGGGCTTCCCTAAACTCTTCCCTGAGGACAATGACAGACGTGGTGGAGCTGGGCAAGCAGCTCCCAAAGGGTTAAGCTGCAGCCCATTAGAAATGTCCTTCAGTGCTGGGTCTGTTTTTCCTTACAGAACATTAAGCTCAGTGGGGCAGGCACAAACCCCCGCCGTGCCCCCATTAAAAAAGATCAAGTCGCACATGTCGATATCACAGCTTCACCCATCCTGTAATTTGTCTGACAGCAGCTCGGGCTGCTGGGCCTGGCCAGGGAAGACCAGGCTGCCTTTTAAAGGGAGAGACCCAAATCCTTTTTAAAAATAAAAATAAATAAAAAAAAAAAAAAAAAAAAAAAAAAAAAAAACCGAAAAAAAAAAAATTGTGGCCAGACAAACTGCTTAACAACATAAAGATGCAATAAGCATCTCTGCCACTCCTCCCCTCCCGCTGCAAGCGGGATAAAGCCCAGCACACTACAGAATAATCCCAGGAAAGGCACTGCCAGAGCACTGACAAAATGCTTGGTGCAGTCAAAGCATCTTCCTCTTTTTTTTTTTCCTCGTCCCCTTTCTTTCTTTTTTTCCTTAATGCCAAAGGCATTAAAAGAGATGAAAACCACTCCATTGAGCTAGGTGAAACGTTAATCCATTGGCCTTACTTTGCTGGGAAACCAGGGTTTGAATGAGGCCCAAGGCATAAATGAAATGAGTTTAGTGATCTCAGTTTAATTCTTAATAGGCCACAACAGGCACTGCAGATACAGAAGATACAATATTAGGAAATCAAACCCTTCCAGAATTGTTTTTTCCTTTCGGTTAACGAGGGTCAGGAGAGAATTAATACAGAGACTAAAACCTTAAGCCAACCTAAATAGCTCTCTATGCAGTTAGAGTACAGGAGGAGCAGGGAGGTGCTGCCTGTGAGCCCCATGGTTGAGGACCCATTCTGCAGCACAGCAGATGCTGGAAAAGCTGATCTGCAGAAAGTTAAGGCTCCATCCAAAGCACAGGAGGATTTCCAGTGACACCTCAGCAGATTTTGAACCAAGCCTACGCAGCTGCACATAATGGGATCTGAATAATCCCACTGAAGCCCAAACTTTAGCAATATTGGTGTGTCAATCTTTAGATCAACAGAGTTTTGAAAGGCACATTGCTCTCCCAATAAGACGGAGTGGGAGGAAACAAGCCCAGCCAAACTTCCGACCCCTACTTAAGATCATCCTCAGACTAAACAGTGTCAAGGGTCCTGAGAAAAGGGATGCTTCACTCATGTTTTCATGGGAATTGTGGTTCCTTTCAGAGTTTTCCCAGCTCCAGCTTTGCAGTGGATAGATCTAGTGGAGGTCTCAGATGGAAAGTCAAGCCTTTTAAAGGAAGATATTTTGTCAGTAGTGAGAAAGATCAATTTTGCCTTGTGGGAGGGTAAGATGTCGCTTTTTCATTCCCATAAAAACGGGAAGAAATAGTACATCAGGACAGGATAACTGAGCCTGGAAGGAAATCAGCAGCAAAACAGCCATTCAGAAACTTAATAAAAGTTACATATTCCAAAGTGCAATGATGAAGGCCAGCTTTGAGCTCGTTGTGGATCAAACCCCATGGAATGCCACAGTGGCTAAAATTCTGAGCCAGTATCTTCCTAAATCTTCGTGGTTTCTCTGGCTCTCTCCCTGCCCTTTGGCTACTCTCAGTGCATTCTCCCATATTCCACACATCAGGAGCTGATCCTGTGACACCTCAGCAGATTTGCACAACTGGGGAACTGAGGAAGGCTTCCCTCTCACATCAAAGGCAGTTTGCCATGTGCCAGGAGAACAGAGTCTACTCCTCTTGCCTCACAAAAACCAAGGGAAGACCCATCCCCCTTTATCTGAGCTCTGCCCAGTGTCCCTCTCCATGTGATGGAGGAGTCCCAGGGCACTGTGGGCATGAGGGAGAAGGCAGGATAAAGGTGGGGGGGAGGGTGAGCAGTCCAGCTGCTGTAGGACCAGGTTACCACCCTGAGGAAGCTCTGCAGTCTCACCCCTTCCCTCTGGTACCCCACAGGGAGCACCCACACACTCCTGTTTGCTCCAGAGAGCTCTGCCCTGTGATCCTCCTTCCATCCCTGGACCATACACCATGATAACGTGGTACCATTGTCCCCTTTCACTCAAGTCCATTCCAAAACCCTGATTTCAGGGATATTAGGTGCAAAAGCCAGAAACCAACAAGAAAAGCCCCTCCAAGCCCTCAGACGCCTCCAGCACAGTTCACTAAGGTAACAGAAAGCAAATATACAGCCCACAGAGAGACATGGACATAAATCCTTCAGGATGCTGTCTTGTCTCGCCACACAGAAATTTAATCACCCAAGTTGCTGCACATCAGGGTGGTGAAATACATCTTAGTCTTGATGCCTGCAGAAAACAAGTTCTTCTCTTAAAAGGTGGTAGCAGTGACATATTGGAGATATATATATATATATAATATATATACACACACACACACCCACACACACACACACCACTTGCATGGAACTGTGGATAACGGCATTTCCAACCTGGTGGCCTAATGAATACATAAAGCAATGTCCACAGTTAGAAACAAAAGTATTAAAGTTGGTGGTGGATGGCTCCATCACCATTTAACCCGTGATTGCACCAAGGGAATAAGAACAATAATAAAATTACAAGCATGCTTGGCAATGCATTCCTATGACAAAATGCCTTGGGGTGGGATTCAGAAGTAATTTCTGCATCAAGTGTGTGGCAGGTTCAACTCCTGGTGCTTTTGGGGACAGTAAGAGGTGGAAATTGCTCAGCCTGGACATGCCAACTGCCCTCCCCATTTCCCTGAGGGTGAGGATGTTGGGATAGCTCAGGGGCTCAGCTCAGGCTGTGCTGTGGTTCTGAGGGGGGAACCTGGCAATGTAACCTTGCAATATAACTCAGTTTGGAGGGACAGTTATAGGTCATAACCCAAGAGATGACTAAAAATACAAACACAGGAGATGGGTATTCCAGGAAAGACTGAGCTGATCATTGGGGAATCTATGGACAGGACAAGAAATTAAGACATATGAAACACAGTCCAAACTGAAACTAGTAGCAGATTTTGAGTTGTTCCTTTTTAGACTTTTCAGCCATTTCAATCTGCAATAATTCTCTTTTTCTCTCTGCTCTGCTCAGTTCTATTCTGTGTTTGAGTAAAGCACAGGCTTTATGGTTAACCAAGGTGCAATCCACACTGATAACATATTCCTGCACGTAATGGCCTGAAAGTACTGTATTCATGTATGAGCTTTCTCCAAATTGTTTATTAATGGAAGAGATCATATAAGATATTGCTCCTTAATATGCCTGAAAGACTCCCATAAACGCAGAGAATCTCACTCAGCTCCCTGAACAGGTGTATTGGCCCTCAACTGAGTGCAGCCATGTTAAACCAACAGGAAACTACTGCAGGAAAGGAGAAAAGCAGGAATGTCTCAGGCAGGAATCCAGCTCCCCTGGCTCCAGCCTGGGAGCACGGGAACGTGCAGCCATCGCGCTGTCACATCACTCCGCGTTGCCATGGAGATAATTGCAATGTCATAACTAAAGGCTAATGTCAGCACCAGGCTTTACAAGGAAATGATTGGATTGTATTTTTAATTTACCCCCAAAATTATTGCAACTCCCCCATCGGGGAGAAAACAGGAATTGTGTATTTCATTTTTTGACAGCAACACAGTGTAACTTTGTGGGTTAGGATCCAAAAGTTTTTTACTGGGGTTTTTTTGAAGGTGCTCTCAGGTGTTTCTACACACAACTATTTTAAGACAGAGAATTCACAGGCTGCACATACATAAGCAATAATGATATACCTACATGTTATGCAGCATGTGTACATCTATACACTGCTCTCCCAGCCTGAGCCTCATTTAGCAACTCTAACTGTTTTATTAACAATATTAATCAATACTTTCAAAATGCTCTCTTGACCTGAGAGTTGTTAAGCTGCTCTCTGGTAAAAACACATGAAACAAAATGAAATTTTAAATTATCTTCACCCTTGCTCAACCATGCTCTCTGCCCTTTCTGCCCGAACTGGTGCCTCCCAAGCTCCCAAGCTAAATGCAGGCCAGCATGGGGCCAAACTGATGTTTTCTTTGGGACTAACTTCAAAGTCAATAAGCTTTTGCACAGCTCCAGTGGTGGGGCTGACAGCAACAATGCCAACAGCACTGAGCAGGAGCTGGGCAAGGTGGAGAGTGACCGTGTTCTAAATGTCATGGACACGCCTGGCATTACTCAGAACCCAAAGCAACCAATACTGTCATCACTGCAGCAGCAGTTCCACCAAAAGCTCTGCTGCACAGCCCGCTCCCAATGCAACAGTCAAAAACCCCACCCAAAGTCACAACTGAAGGGATTAAGGAACCTTTATCCCTCCAAAACCTCCTGCAGGAGGGGTAACTGTTCATCTTAACCTGTCGTCATTAATAACACTCCTTTGTTCTACTGAGAAAGTTGCTTAGCTTAAGGTTATTTGTTGTAGGCATGACAGACACTGTCAGTGAGACTCCTCAGCCCAGGAAGGTTTTCCTGCTGGAGAAGCCCAAATGAAGCCCCTCTGTCACACAGGACACCGGCTGCTCTGTCCCACCTGGCCTGCACTCAACATTCCCCATTCATGGCAAGCATCAGGAATGCCACAAATCAGGCACATGGCCTTCCTCGAGCAAGGCTGTGTCCCACCTCAGTGATCCCAGAATGTAAAGGGCTGGAAGGGACCTTAAAGACCATCCAGTCCCACCCACTGCCCTGGGCAGGGACACCTTCCACCAGGTTGCTCCAAGCCCCATCCAGCCTGGCCTTGGACACTTCCCGGGGTGGGACTCTCCAGAGCAGAGCTGCAGCTGCACAGGTGATCCACAGCAACAAGAAAGAAAAGAAGGAAGAAAGAAAGACAAATGCACAGAATCTGTAAGTTGGCTTAAAGGCAAACTGAAAAGGGAAAGGAAATCCTTTTGGAAATGTTGATATTTTCTAATTGTTGGCAACTTGAGTTTGATGTATAAGCAGCAGAAAATGGTCTAAAACTACAGCAATCTTGACAGAAGTGCCCGTCTCCTCCCTCATGATGTCTTTGCTGCCCAACCTGAACTCCAGGAGATAAACAGTAGAGCCTTTTCCAAAATCAAAACCCTTTTTCTGATCAATTACACCCAAAACCCAAATGACAAGACACATGAAGGACTTGCTTATTCTGGCAGTTTAATATCCAAGAATTTATTACCATTCTCAGTACAATAAAGATTATTTGAGTATTAGGAAGATATACATTAAAATATAATGTATCTAATGTATAAAATATAATGACTGCAGTGAGAGTAACATCACACTCGAGCAGAGAAGCAGAAGTAGGCTCTGTTGGAAGCAATTTGGCCCAGTTTGGAAAAGCTAGCTGTTAAAAATCACAGGCAAATCCCAAACTGGCTGTTACCCGCTCCCTTCAGCAAGCTCTGCTTCTTGCCTCTACCGCCTGCTCTGTCCAAGCCGCCCCCCACACTGAGCCAACCAAGTGCCCCCTCTCCTTCCCCAAGCATTTAGGGTCGAGCACTGAAGCCTCATTCCCCTTACGTGCCCGACTCTGACCCCCTGCCACCTGCCCCATCTGGGACACCTCCAAGCAGAATGGTTCCCCTGAAGAACAACCTCAGCTTTAAGGACACCACCGCCCCCTCGGAGTGACAACCTCGTCTCTTCTGTCTCACATGGGGTCACTAGAAGAAAAATGAGCATATTGGGAAAGGTACCAATTAGGCAGCATTCAGCACATGGCTGAAAAATAAGGCACAGTGGTGTGAAAGTCAGCCAGTAATAAGTAAGCTGCACTTCCATAATTTCGTAGGAAAATCCTTGGGGCGCAGCCAGATTCTGCAAGAAGAAGGCTGTATTTATAGCAATCAGTTTGGTTTGACATATTCCCCCTAATATGCTAAATTACTCCTTCACTATCATCATAACTTCCCCTCAGTCATTCCTCAGCATCTCCTATTAGCCTGGCCTAAAAGCACTTACGGAGCCTCTCCGGCTGTGACCTCCTCAAAGCCATGTTAATTCCGACAGGGAAGAGCCCGCGCAGGCCACAATTAACCCGCCGGGGCTGCGCCGCCTCTCCCAAGGAGCAAGGGGCTCGTTGGCTCTAACAAGGCTTTGCTATTTCTAATCCGTGTCCTTTTGTCCCTCCTTGTGCTCTCCTCCACCTCTCTACCCATGTTGGATCGTTAAATCCCAGCGGAAGGACAGAGCGATTCCCTCAGCTCCCGGAGGGATTGCCCCCAAGGAACGGCAGCTCATCCCACTTGCCTTCGAGCTGAGAGCATGGAGGCGTGAGCCAAAGGCCCTCAGGATTCCCTGGATAATCCCTGGATCCACAGCTCTGCGACTATGCCATGGACAATTTTGTGGATGACTTACACGGTCTGCGGCTCCACAAAGCCACAACTACAAGCCATTTATTTAAACAGCTTGCCCTGATTTCTCACTCGTGGTACGACCATGGCCAGGAGTCCCACTCAAGCTCTGTGTGACACTCCCTGTGCATCCACAGTGAAACAAAGTCCGTGCCCCGAGGAGCCCAAACTCTGGAGAGGCAAATCTGGTATGATGAAGCGTGTCAAACCTGATCACCGTCCAGCATCTCTGCAGTTGCCTCTGCTCATCCTTCTCAGCCAGCCCCAAAAGAACAGTCATTACAGCCCTGGACAAGCTCTCTGTGGCAATCCCTGGCTTGTGTGAATAATGCTGTTTAGTATTTCATCAGGTTACTCCATAACAAATACACCCAGTGATACCTTTATAATGATCATCCTGACACTGTGCTGTCCTCAAAATATTAAGTGACAATAATGTAGCTCTGATTTTATTTTTTAAACCACCTGCATTCTCACATCAAATAGAGACTTTTCCTGTAGAGCCAGAACTGGAAAAAGGATAATGCCTTTTTTTTTTTTTTTCAGGAAAGGGGGGAAAAAAAGAAATAAATTCATGCTTCTTCAACCTTTTTTCCTCCCGCTACTCGGGTGCTTGTCTTTAATGAGCAGCTCCAAATGACAGCTTTAATCACTGCCTCTGGCCACTGAAAGAGGCCGCTAATGATAGGAAAGAACAGAGGACCATTTGCATCAATCAGCTCTAGTCTAAATCACTTTTTATGATAATGCATCCAAGCGAAGAAGAACGTCTCTGATGTCTCCTGCATGATGATGTACCACAGTGCTGTCTCCTCATCTCAGACCTCCACATAAATCTCTTAAAGATGCACACACACCCCACCCTGTGCTGCCAGCGCTGGCCCTCGTTTTCTACACCATTAATGATCTACCACCAGGGTAGAGTCAGGAGAGGTTAAGCAATCAGTTCATTCAGTTTTCACTTTCTGCGGGGGATGCCCACTGCTCCTGGAGGAGGGGAGGGGAATACACACACAATGCCTGGGCTGTCAAACAAATACAATTTAGGACTCACATAATTCCTGGTTTGCCACCCGTTAACATCGGGGGTTGGCAAGAAGAAAAACACTGGGCAGAATCCGGAGGGTGCTGTCTGCTGCAGCATCACACCTCTGGTGCACACGGAGCTGAAATGCTGCTAAAGCTTTACTCTGCGAGTACACTTTATTTACACAGGAGTACTTTCAAAGGGACTAATCCCATAAGAAGAGATTACCCCCCTCCCACGGAAGGGTTTATAGGATCAAGCACAGCTCTGTAATACTAAAACAAAAGACCTGATCCTGCACAAGACAGTGCCCTGATTAGACACTGGCCCGAGATGGAAGAGCTGGGCTCCATTTTTGACCCAGCCACAGGCTGAGATCCCATGGTCAAACCAGCTCTGCAAACAGAGGAACTCCTCATCTTCCCAAGCCCCAGCTCTGTGTGCATGAAGAGCTTCGGCTGCGCTGGACATGGGGACCACATGCACACATACATATTAGTATATATAGTTTATATTTACTCAGTGTGCTGGACAAACTGCCTGTAGCCGAGTCTGCTGGGTGCTCCTACCCCAAAGCACCAAAGCAAACAGGACTGAGGTCCCACAGCAACACTCAGCTCATTGCAAGGGTAGGATTCCCCCAAGCTCACACAGCAAGCCCTACGGGGGAACCTCAGGGGGAGTCCTGGCTGGACTGGCTGTCCCATTGCCCTTGGCTCCTCTGAAGAACCCCGTGCTCTCAGCCTGGTGCCCTTGGGCTAACCCCAGTGACCCAAGGGCTGTCTGCAGGCTGCTCCTGTGCTTTGGGGCTGGAGGGATCTGCTGGCCAGCTTTCCTGGGATGCATAATGCCCTCCCGCTGGGTCCTGTGTCAAAACAGCCTCGCCCTGTCAAAGCAAACTAATGGATGCAACAGCAGATCTACCAGATTCATGTGGGACGCATATAAATACACAGGGCTGGTTTTATTATCCCCCTTAAATAAGGGAGGAAAAAAGAGAAGACAATGTTAATTTGATTTTGGAGCTTCTCCTAACTGGCATGATGCTGGATGGAGGAAATGACACCGATTTCCCTGGCAAGTGCTCTCTGCTTTCAGTCTCATCTTTCGACACTGCCTAGAGAGGCCAGAGCAGCAGTGCTGAGGACTTTATGCTCTTGTAGTTTTGACTGACACTTCTCAGGACATGCTAATCACCTTTCAGGGAAAAAGAGAAGGAAAAGGTCTCCAGATAGGCAATTCTATTAAATCTACTGATGTTGATGAAGAACTCCTTTTGCTTATGGAAGCAGGCTACACTCTGCAGGGCTTAATGTTCCACAGCCAAGGGGGCTCACCGTGCCAGCTGAAGTCACTGGACACTTTTCCTCTCCTGATTAAAACCAGCACTACTGTGACTGTATTTATCAGGAGTAAAGGATGGAGGAGAAGGATTTATTTAGTGGGAGCAAAACGCTGACTGAAAATCAGGATGCTGCGGTTCTCTAGATGAAGAATCCTTCCCAGAAAATTGTCTTTTTAAGCAAGATATCAAGTTCTGGTGGATCATTCAGGCCACAGGAGGGAAAAGTCACCGGGGCTCCTGGCAAAGCACGTGGCTCTTGGTGGAAGGTGGCCAGGCTGGTCCCAGCAGTCTGATACCAGCATCCAGAAGAGCTAATGGGAAGACTCACAATGGCTTCAGTGGGCTCTGTATTAGGGTATTAGCAAATGCAATTTAAAAAAAAAAAAAAAAGAAAAAAGAGAAAAAACGAAAAAAAAATAAGACCAGAGCAGTACACAACAGCTGTAGCCCTCCTAAGCCTTTCTTTCTTGCAAATGCTTCCCTTGGCAGCTTTATTTCATTTTATTATAATAAACTTCAAAAGGTGTATTTGATCTGCCAGCATTTTTTTCCCTGTCCACCAGGAGTTCATTTCAGCTGTGCAAGGCAGCAAATACTGTACATTAGGTTAATTTTCATTTCAGCTGTACAACATACATTATTGTTTCACTGCTTGGCTTTAGTGAACTCCTGGTGGATGCAGTCAAAACCATACCAGCAGATCAAATGTACTCTTTGAAGTTCCCTATAATGAAACATCTTTAAAAAAAAAAAAAAAGAGAGAGGGGGGGAAAAAAAAGGAAAAAGCTTTCAGAAAGCTTTAAAATATCCTGAATTGTTTGGAGCATTTTAATGCTTTGGCCTGTCCCTTCTAAAAACAAGTAATGAGAGATTTCATCCTCTCCATCATGCTCTCCAGCTTTTACTCCCAGCAGAAGTTATATTATGGGTGAAATAAAAATTAATCTCTTTGAGGCACAGCTCAAATGAGCTTGAAGTGATCATGAACTACATGGTGGCTGTAATGCAAAAAAACCAAACAACTGAAACTAGTGTGATTTGAAGGCAGGAGTGGACTCTGAAATCTCCAAACTATGTTCAACTTCTCTCCAAGAACACGCTGAATTTCGTTATAAGCCTCAGTGATTAGGACATGGCCATTGCAAATGTCACCGAGAAGTTCCCTCTTTGTCACGAGGCCTCCCACACTTACCCAAGGATCCCACCCCTTCCCTCATGGGTTTCTACTGGTCCTGTTTTCCTCATCGCCCCAGCTTACCCTGATTTGTTTTCCTAAGCCAGCACAGAGTACAACCCACAGAAAGGGCACCAAACTCCACATGGGAGAGGCTAGAACCTCCGCCCACCCCTTTACCCCCAGTGGGTTGTAACGTGGAACTGCCTCCTGACTGACACCCCCTCCGACACCGGGAGGACACAGCCTGACCCTGATGCCAAGCAAACTTCACTGACTTCAGTTCTTGTGATCTGAGAACACGCAAAGCTTGTGATTAAATAGGATTAACCAAACAGGATCAGGTTTCTGGAATAAGGCGGTTTCAGTAACAAGTTCTTACAGAAGAGCCCAAGGGCATGTGAAGGCTTGTGGATTATCGGTGATGGACCCTTGGACAAATTTCAGAGCTATCCAACTAGTTCTAAGTGAGAGGAGTGTCTGGTTTGGGGTTATTTCACAAGTGAAATGGTTTCAACAAGCAGGCAGTGCCCGTGGCAGCCCCAGCCCTCAGCCCAGTCGAGCTCCCCAGCACCCGAGGGTGCTCCCCAGCACCTCCTGGCCCTCCCTGCTCCCACCCACGTGTGTGCTCACCGAGTCAGGAGCTGTCACCACGGGCTTGTAGGTCGACAGACTGCAAATGGCTCCATCCTCCTGCGAGCCTTCTGTCGGGGAGCCAGAGAGCTGTGCTTGCCTCCCGTTATCATCTCACAGCCAACATCCCATTTTGGACAAAGTAATGAGTGTTTGAAACACCCCCCACAGAAAGGAAGAAAAACAAGACACTTTGTGTACACCATTAGCTTTATGCATCTTGCAAGTGCAGTTCCCCAGCTAGAAAATCTCCCACAGCTTTTGGTTCACTTTGAACAAAATCACGTTGGACTTCTGATGAATAGCTCAGCTCAAAATACACTTGGAGGCTTTTCCTTGAATTTTAACTTGGGAGTAAATAACCTACAGTGAAGCTAATTGTACTGAAAATTCAGAATATTGAGGAAACCTTACATGTGATAAATATTTACCCTAAAGGAAGTCAAAGGGAGTCTGTAACAATTTATTTCTAACCAATACCAAGTAATATTAAATTGCAGGGAAAACGCAGCCCCAAACCCTATATTTTTCCAACTTGTACTAATGATTGTTCTTTGTGAAAAATGCCAGACAACAATGTCCTTTAACCATGCAGCTACACACCAGAACATGGGCTCATACTCTGCTTTAACATATTTCATCCCAACCTCTTCTGCAAAACAACGGATTGATTCTGCTTTCACTTAAATTGGTGTAACTAATTAGACCCAACTAGAATTACTCCTGATCCTCTTCATGTAAACAGTCTTGATGACTTCAGTGGGGCTATTAGTGAAAATCAGGACTCACACAGAGTAAGGATTTATGGGCTCAAATCCTCTCTATTTGAAGCCTCGGGAAAATGCAGCCAATTCCAACACAGAAGGAGAAAGCTGAGCTGTGCACAGCTTAAGAGTGGAAGAGTGAAAAAAGGGGAGCATTTCGGCCAAGAAAACTGGGAGAAAAATCACTCTGTGAAAAAACCATTGAATAAAAGAGCTGGTGCTGAGATTTTCAAAGGGAGTACCCGGAGAGAGGCTGGGAAATTCAGAAGGCACCAGTGACATGAGAGGCCCTGAGTGCTCAGCACCCCATGGCTCCCGCCAGAGCTCTTGCTTGAGAAAGGTATTTGAGAATGTTTATCCACACAGGATTTTTCCTTTAAGCCAAAACTAGTGAGGACATGCGTGGAAATGTAAAAGGTTTCATTTTGAGCTTGCCTTGACAATTCAGATCAGCTTCGTGTTTCAAATGAACCAGCTCATCCAGACTTTGTAGTGCCTAAAATCAGCCCGTTGAGGGAATGCTAAAGCAGATGATTACAAAATAAAAGGTTCTTCTAAAAAAAAAAAAAAGGAAGAGGGGGAGAAACTATATTAATCACTACCAGAAAACATCTGTTTTTAAATGAGGTGTTTTTGATCTACACTGTTTGTGATGCAAGAGGAAGGCTTTGCCATCCATATGACAACCAGATCTTCATTTTGTTGGGATTAGGGGTCAGCACAGGGGACTGGGGGAGGGAAGAGTGGGAAGGGAGTAGGAGAAAGATCCCTGTAATAAATGCCAGGATGCTTACTCTATAAACACAACCTACAGACCATGAGCCACAAGTCCACTTTCAACAATTCTGCTTGATTTATAACAGGATAAACCAATTAAAAGTTGAAGGTTTTATCTCATTTGCAGATATATGAGAGGCTTCTCTTCAAACACCCTTAATTATACACCAAGGAGGGGTTCAAAATGAAGATGCTGCAAACACAGACACTCAGGAATAGTCACTTCACACCCAGAGACAACAGAAGGCAGCAGAAAGTTCTGCTTCTGTTTCTCATTTCTGTAACTGAAACCATTTCAGAAAGTTCAACACCATCAGGGTCTTTGCTACACGACAGATGCAGAGCGGAGCACAGACCTGCTCCTTGTCACCAGCACAGCACGGACAGAGCTGACCACGTTTCCCAGTCTTGCTCCTGAGCTTTATAGATAAAGTTAAATGGTTCTGAAGAGAAAAAGTGAAGAAAGGGACAGTCTTTTACCCAAGAATCGAATCTGAGCTCATCCTGCAGCAAGTGAAGGACATCTTGACTTGGAGAGAGCAGTGCTACAACATGAGACAAGCCCCGTTGCTTATTCCATCTTTTTCTCACCCCGTGGCCCTGGCAATTCAGCTGACAGTGCTTCAGCCCACTCCTCTCTAAAATGACTGGAATTGGCTTTCTGATCTTAGAGAATAAAGGGGGCTCAAAAGTGCTTGAAGATCTTCAGGTGAAGGTTTAGAATACTTTGGATTATACTCCTACAACTCTGCTTGCTCTATGTGCTCACTTGTTAGTCATGTCTGTCTGCCTGGCATGCCAGAAACTATGTTAAAAAGAATCTGCTTTATTCACACATCCATACAAGTTCCTCCCACCTCTGGGTCCCATGGAAAGCAGGTAGCTCAAAGAACATTTCCTTTGAGGGTTTTGTCTCACCCACCTCTCTTGTCATCACCTTTCCTGCAAGATTCTTTCTCCTCAACTCAACTGAAAAATATTGCCTTAGAAATATCTTTGTATCATCTTATTTTTCTGCATCTTTTCACTGCTCACAAGAAATTCAGAAACCAACCCCAACACACGAAAGGGAAGTTTCAGACCCCAGGAAATAGGAGGAATACAATTCAAGCACTGCATTTCCTCCTGCATGGTGAAAAACTACGCTACAAGGACAGCAGAGGTTTATTTTTCACTGAGACTGACATAAGCATCTGACAACCTGCATTATAATGAACATTATTATTTTAATGTTGTGTTTAACATTGCTGCTTATCTTCCCCAGTACACACAGCAGTGTATGGTAGGGTGAACAGGGTAAGTGAATACATCACTCCTTCCCTCCTTCTACTCCCCTTGTGCTTTAACTGCACACAAGAGCGTGCCATTAAAACAGCTTAATTAATGCTCAGACTTTGAAGTGATGGCAGAAGGAACGTTCAGCTCGTGTACAAATGCTTACAACCACTTCCAAAGAGACACTGAGGGTCTCCTGAAGTGCCTGAAGAAAGGAAGGAAACTCCACAGCTGTCTTTGCACCCACACTCAAGATCCTGGATGAGGAGGGGGGTCCTGCCTACGAGCCAAAGGGCACTGCAGACCCCACACGTGTTTTGTGCCCAAGGGTCTTTACCAAGAGTCTATCCAGGCATATATTCATGGAGGGACAGAAATTCAGACAGCAAGCTTTTCTGCTGCATGAGCAGCATGTTCTTCCTATTTCCCTCCAATTTCCCGGTGGATTGGCAGCTACCCATGTGACACACCTCAGAGGCCAGGATGAGCTTTGTCATTTCCTTCCCATGATAAAGGCACAATCTTTCCTTTTGGATCCTTGAGCCATCTTGGGTATCCTTACCTTTGTCACCTGGTGATTAAGCCTGCCACAACATGCTCTCCAAGGGTCAGCTGGGAAGTTGAGCTGGAGGGAAAGGCTGCTGCCTACTTATTAAGTGGTGTGTCACAGCGAAAGCTGATTACACTGCTCTGAAATCTGTGTTGGCTTCTGATTAGTTTTCTGGTAGAATTAAGGTTTTGGTTTTGACCTACAAAGCAGAGAATGCTTTGGGCACTAATTACTTAAAAGCTCATTCCTCCCTCTGCACAGTAACATGACAAGTTGTGGTTAGTGGGTGTTCTTGAGCTGACAGTCCCTCGGGGGTTGTTTGACTGCAAACTGAACTTAAATAACTCAAGTCCTATCAACACACAGGAGCCCTTAACTCAGAGCCCAGACAAGCTCTTTAATTCTCTCATGCAGGGACATAAGTTAAACCTTACTCAGTGCTAACAATCGGGCTGATGTGACAGATCCATCCCAGCAGCGCTGGCAGCTGGAACGGATGCGCTGAGAGTCGCTTGGTGCCTTCCCAGAGAACTTCCCCGGCTCCCCAGGGACAAAGCAGTGCTGGCACCATCAGCTGGGAAGGGCTTAACAGAGTGCCCACAGCTGCTGTTACCCAGAGAGCATGGGTCAAAGAGAGAATAAAGCACTGCCAGGAAAGGGCTTTGGGGGTCCTGGTCAGTGGCCAGTTGGCCCCGAGCCAGCAGTGCCTGGAGCCAGGAGGGCCATCCCTGCCCTGGGGG